>JANRMT010062852.1:31524693-31556264 GCA_026402145.1 Polypterus bichir lapradei | reverse complement strand
ATTGGAAAGTTCAATATGGCGGCCGACAGTGGCGTCATACCATTGAAATAAGTACATACATCGGTTTCGGTTAGCGCAGGGAAGCCGCCTACCAAATTTCGTGAAGATGGGGCCATAAATAAGAAAGTTCAACATGGCGGACGTTGTCGACCGTTATGACCGTTACGTGTAGAATTTCGAAATGAAACCTGCTTAACTTTTGTAAGTAAGCTGTAAGGAATGAGCCTGCCAAATTTCAGCTTTCTACCTACATGGGAAGTTGGAGAATTAGTGATGAGTCAGTCAGTCAGTCAGTCAATCAGTCAGTCAGTCAGTCAGTCAGTCAGTGAGTGAGTGAGGGCTTTGCCTTTTATTATTATAGATTCTGTTTCCTATAATGAGTGTGCCTCAGTTACCTTGATACAAGTCTAAAGGCTGAGACCACCACTGCCAAAAACAGAGAATCCATCCATTTTCCAACCCGCTGAATCCGAACACAGGGTCACGGGGGTCTGCTGGAGCCAATCCCAGCCAACACAGGGCACAAGGCAGGAACCAATCCCGGGCAGGGCGCCAACCCACCGCAGAAAAACAGAGAATGGAAAGGTAAATAAAGTGGGAGCTTTGCTGAATTATTTAATTAATTGCCAGTATTGCTGAAGGCAAAACTAATAATTAATTAACCAAGTTAAAATTTCTTTTTTAAATTCCACATTATTATGGCATCGTCCTGAATGACCGTCTTATTGATTATTATGCATCACAAATCACACAGGTGTAAATATTATTTTCAGAAGTAATGGAAAGTATCATTTTGAAACTCACAGAATTCAATTTAAAATCATTAAGGCTGGAAATAACACTGGATAAGATAACAGTCCAAACACACAGCAATACTCACACGTACATAATGTGCAGTTTCCAGCTGGCATAACCAGCATGAGTTTGGCTGTGTAAGCACAGGAGGACATTCAGTTTCCATAAAGACAACAATAGGGGGGAAGAATTCTAAATCTTATATCAAACATACATTAATTATTTATTTTTAAAAGCAAAGGTTAGTGGTAACGTGCACAATTAAAGGAAAATGGCACTAACTTTGTTTCGTGCTGGTCTTTTCTGAATTTCCATGGCAAAAATTCCACATATAAAATACTACAAGAAGCAAAACATGCAGTTAATTAAACAGAGTTGGTGGCACATAACAGTATTTGCTATTTAAGTTTTTTATTGAGATCATAAATGAATGTAGGCGAAAATGACAAAAAAATCATAATTCAACAAGTCAGGGAACTTTCAGCAATGTAATGACAAAAAGGCCAAAGTGTGTAAAAGGGGTGTTATATGAAGATAGATAGATAGATAGATAGATAGATAGATAGATAGATAGATAGATAGATAGATAGATAGATAGATAGTGAAAGGACCCATAGATAGATAGATAGTGTCTGTCCAGTTGCTATGTCTTTGTTATTCTAACAGATGGTGCACCACAAACATTAACATTCATTTTATGAATCCCATATCTAATAGCACAGTGGTCTCAAACTCCAGACCTGGAGGTCCGCTGTGGCTGCAGGTTTTCATTCTAACCCTTTCCTTAAATAGTGTCCCGTTTTTGCTGCTAATTAACTTGTTTTGAACTAATTTTATTTGACTTGCTCTTGAAGACTCAGAGCCCTTAATTGTTTCTTGTTCCTTAATTAACTGCCAAACAATAATGACATACACAATGAACCAAAAAATGACAAGCAAACTGTGACCATCATATGATATCTGAAAATAATGTAAGATGAAGGTCTCTGGAATGTTGATCTGCTCAGATCCCCAAAACATTTTAATAGTGCTCTTAGAAAAGAGAAAATCAATCATTTCAGAAATGTGTTCTATTGCACAATGAGAGCAGCAACAAGCCATGGAATTAAAGAACAGGTTTAATTAACAACAAGAATCGACTCCTAATTAAGCAACAGGTTGGAGTGAAATTGGTTGCAGTTTGAGGCCCTGACTTAGTTTGTCTTCTGTTGGCTCACTCGCTTCTCATTTCATTTCTGTTTGGATGCCATTTAAGGAAAGAAATAAGCAATTCAGAGGAACGACAAAAAAATTCAGGGGAACAAATCTTAAAAAAACAAGTCAATTAAAATTAATTCAAAGCAAGTTAATTAGCAGCAAAAACAGGTCACTACTTAAGAAAAGGGTTAGAATGAAAGCCTGCAGCCACTGTGGCCCTCCAGGACTGGTGTATGAGACCACTGCAATAGCACATATAACAGAGACATTTGCATTGCATTTTTCATTCCAACAGTTGGCACATCACATACATCTTCTGCAGAACAGTGGAAGTTAAGGCCATGTCTGCAAATAATCTGACCCAAAGGAAGGATATAAAGTAGAAAAGTAACGGCCCAAGGACTGAACCCTGAGGAACACCACGTGACACAGGTGAGGTGGAGGATTTAAATCGGCCAAGTGTGGCAAATTGTTGCCTATTAGAAAGATATAATGTGAGCCATTTTCCTTGGGAGGGAATGCTGTTGGCATTAGCTGACTCGTCATCCAGAGAAATGGAAGATAAAATAATTGTGGGGATGTATGCTTAATATTGCGAATTGGATTAATTTATAATTACATGAAAATGTGAAAAATGAAATGAATTTATACAGAAATAAAATTAAATGAATTTATACAGAAATAAAATTAAATAGACAGTAAGTGATAAATAATAAATAAAACATTTTACAAAGGGGCATGGCCAAAGTGAAGACATCAGATAGAGACTACATCTGTTATACAGGCAGGTGAAGAAGATGATCATGAAGCTGTTAAGAACACCACTGAAGATCTGGAGGACCTGCCAATGAAGACCAAGATATTCAACTTTAGTGCCTTCAGCATAACATAACAACATTTCTAAAACTAGCTTCACCAGCAGCATTCATAATCATATTACATTGCTCATGTGTGATTGGAATTCTCCACTTGTGACATGTTCCTACTTTGTTCCTTTGTCATTTTAAGAGAAACATGAGGTAGCTTTTTTGCTTGTAGCTTAAGCCCATGTCACATTATGCAACTTTTTGTTGTGTGGCATGTCGTGATTTGCCAATTTCAGTCACTGGTCTCGTCACTGCCATGTCAGATTATATGACTGGTAATCACAGCCTACATCACATTTACTGACCGAGCGTCGACCTTCCAGCACAGTCATGTTTGATCCTTTTTGCTGACAGCCTTTACAAAAGGGTTCCCAGCTGCAGTGAGTTCAGCAGTAATCTCCCCCCTTTCTTTATCTTTCCCATTATGGTATGGTAAGTAAAATACAAGGCATCAGATATACAAGTTTCTCCTCTATTTGTGAGATTCAAAACACATTGTACTGGATGAGCACCCATTGGTTCATTTGGTTGCCGCCTCTTCTGCGTACAGAGCCCACCCCTCTGACTAATGAGGAAATCAAACCTGTTTCATTTTATCCTAGCCAATCGCAGACTAGTTGGCCTCAGTCGCCGGGTATGTCACATTAGATGATCGTCTTCACAGGAGCGCACCACTGACTGGATACAATTATGTAAATATGGGCTACGACTGAAAATCACTGGAAAAGTCGTCTAATGTGACATAGCCTTAAATTTGTATATAAAGCAAATGTAGATAAACACCTATTCTTTTCTTCTGAAAATAGAAAGTAAACACATTAAGCAGGTGTCTCGTTCTACCCCATATGTTTCAAAAACTAAACTGTAATTTCTGGCTGACCTACATTTTTTATTTTATGTTATGCAATGAGGTGAAGAGTCAATGTTATATCCAACTGGATCTTTCACCTCGGAGTGTGGAAGATCCATTTGGGAAATGCCTTTCTGTATTTGGTATCCACAGTACAGGAATGCAGCATCAACCCCTGATATGGCACCGGCTCATCACACAGGTGACTCCCACCCACACTCACAAATGGTCAGCTTAGAACGGCCAATTAGCCTTACATGCACATCTTATAGGATGTTAGAAGAAAAGCAGAGCGCCCGAGCTCTCAAACAGCAGACAGTGGGGTTCAACCCAAAGAAGCTGAATATGTGAAGCAGCAGTGCCAACCATTGTGCCATCACGCTGACTCACTATGCAAATATATGAGTACATTGCCTGCTAAAAGGAGTAAGAAAGGCCAGATCTCTTTAGCAATCATTTTTTTTTAATATTCAGCACACTGTTGCTATTCCATTCATTACTTTTCCTAACCTTCTTGGTCAAATTCTGACATGTTAGATACCATTCTGGCAGCAGCAGGCAGGCAGGAAGATTCAGTTCATCACAGAGTGCACTTATTTAAAACCTCACACTAACTCATACCTCACTCCTTTTGAGTCTCCCAATAATCTAGCATACGGTGGATTCAGAAAGTTTTCAGACCCCTTCACTTTCTGCCCACTAAGTTGCGTAGATTTAATTTAAAATGAATGAATTTGCCACTTTTGCCCATCAAATTGCACTTAGTTGCTGCATTCATCCTTCCCTCAGTTCTGACCAGTCTCTGTGTTCCTGCTGCTGAGAGACACCCCCATAACATGATGCTACCACCACCCTGCTTCACCATAGGGATGTTATTATACAGGTGATGAGCTGTGGTTGGTCTTTCTACTCAAAGAAAGAGTCCAATTTTTGTCACATCAGACAAGAGGATCTTTTCTCCAAGTGAGCTCTCATGTGCCTTGTATTTAAGAATGGCTTCTGTCCTGCCACTCTGTGCTATTTGGCAAACTCCAAGCTGGCTGTCATATGCACCTGAGTGATGTGTTGCTTAGATGGTCACCCTTCCAACAGGTTCTCCCATCTCAGCAGAGGACATCTGAAGGTTTGTTAGGTTGACTCCCACACCAAGGACATTTTTTGTCCTGTTACTCTGTTAGGAAGAATCCTGGAGGTCCCAAACTTCTCCCATTTTATAACAATTCAGGCCACTGTGCTCATGGAGGCTTTAGAAATGATTTTATCCCCTTGCCCTAAATTGATACCTCACCACAGTTTAAATTCTGCAGAGAATTCCTTGGACTTCGTGACTTGCTTTTTGGTCTGACCTGCAGTGTGAATTATGGGACCTCATATACACAGATGCACGTGTGCCTTTCTAAACAATGTCCAGTCATTTCATTTTGTCACTGATGGACTCTAGTCAAGTTCTAAGCAAGTCTCAAGGAGAATTACAGAAAACAGGATGCACATGAACAAAAGTTTGGAGTGACACAGCAATGGGTCTGAATTCTTACATAAATAAGAGATTTCAGTTTGTTGATTTTTAATAAATTTGCAAATTTTTTGGAAAATGTTCTCACTTTGCTGCGGTGGGTTGGCACCCTGCCCAGGATTGGTTCCTGCCTTGTGCCCTGTGGTGGCTGAGATTGGCTCCAGCAGACCCCCGTGACCCTGTGTTCGGATTCAGCGGGTTGGAAAATGGATGGATGGATGGATGTTCTCACTTTGCCATTATAGGGTATTGAGTGTAGATTCATGACAAATGTATCCTTTTTAAATTGAATATACAACACAAGCATGCAGGAGCTGAAGGGGTCCGAATACTTTATGAATCCACTGCATATAAAGTGTTTTTATGAATATATTGTGATGGACAGCAGGCATTGGCTGGCATCCTGACCAGAATGGTGCATGATTTATTACCTGGCCGGGAGTCTCACATACTGAATAGCCAAGAAATAAAGGCCTTTGCCAGGAGTTTGGCAGGGGGTGGCAACCTTGGATTGAATATGCTGGCATTCTGGTAGGGATGGACTGAACTTCTATACCTGGACAGGCGGCCACTGTGACCAAAGGACAGGGGGAGATGATCTGTCAGGAGTACAGGCTCCCCCGATTCACTAGATGGCAGCATCCCTGTGTCAGGAGTCCCAAACGGACACCCACAGGATCTGCTAGGATCTGTAGTCCCGTGGAGAAGCCCTGTTGGGTTCCATGTTGGCTGCCAGGGGAAGCTGCAGGGAGTAATGATACCAACTTTATGGGGCTTCCGGTTGACCCAGAAGATAAAGAAGCCAACTGGAGGAAGAGGACAAAGCTCACCTGGGAAGAGTGGAAGAATAGAAGGATGGGATGGGAAGTGTGTTTGTGCTTGTTAAGAAGACTTTGTTAAGGTAATTATTTAGTCATAAACCTGGTGTTTGCATCTGGGACTGGTGTCTGGGGTTTGGTGTGCTGCAGCACCCCCTACTGGTTACAATATGCACATGGGAGACAGTTTAAGGGCACACATGAATGCATTTCTCCGCCGGACCAGAGGTTGGTGCTGTTCTCTAACACTCTCTTCCTCTGCAGACCATCAGAAGAACCAGCCTTCTAAAGACATCACTTCCACTTCCAGTCCCATAGAGCCTTCCTCTTCCTTCCTACCAGATATTTAACGGCCATGCTCTTGTTCATTTTCAGTTCTGTTTTGGACTCAAGTCTGTAAAGATGTATTATTGCTTTATTTGCTCATTTTCAAGAATATGTTGTGGAATCTCCAGCTCTTTATGACTGTTGTCTCTCTCTCTCTGTATTTTACAATATACACAAACATATGTGGTCTACCATTAGCACATTTTTTATGCAATGTAAGTACTCCATATTTAAGCAAAAAGGCATAAGTTCATCAGTATTGGCCCCTTTTTCAGAACACCAGAATTTTGTTGAATTTGCCAAGAATTTAAACTTTATCATAAAGGGTAACAAATGTTCAGATATGTGTTCTTGTCATGAGAAGGTGAGAAGTAACAACTGTTAGCTAAAGTAGCAGAAAATTACTGTTCTTGTAAAATGTGTCTGCACTTCATCACTACACAGCAGCATAATGGACCATACAGTAAGTTTATCGTATAAAAAATAAAATACTACCGAAAATGAAACCGATACACCCTCTACATCGTTTTGAAGCTCATCTGTGGATGGCAAAAGATCATCGGACTGCCATGCCTATAAAAAGTGTTTTCTGGACCCTTTCATTGTAGAAGCATGGAAAACATCGAGAGACCCCAATATCACAGACGCATGTTAACTCTAATCTGCCTTCTGTGCCTCATTGTATCTCTTCATTGTGGCCATGAGGGGTGGAAAGCAAGATTTTTTTTCAGTGGGGCTGCAATTTTTGAAGAATAAAAATTGGATACAAATAAATAACAGCACATTCTTAAAATCCTATGGCAGCTTCAGGGATAAGCTACAAACCGACTCCTTATTGTACAACTCTCTATCACTATCAAACAAATAAAAGAGAGTAGCCTCACCCCGACTGCTATAAGATGATGTCTGACCGTCTTTCCAAACCAGTTTACAATTCTGCTGTGCCTGTCCTCTACAGTTACGGCAGCCATCACAGCTTCTCCTTCACCCACTGACTTCATGATCAGCTATCTGTTCATCTGCCTTTTCAAACTGCACCTGTTGGTGAAAAGGTTTTTGTTATTGTTACATAGTAGCTGCATGGCAATTCAAATATAAATCTCACATTCAATTTAAAGAAATGCATTACAGCTGTATGGGTGGTGTCTTGGGTTCTCCCACTATGGAGTGTCCATGTTCTCCTCCTGTTGTCTGTATGGGTTCCCACTGGGTGCTCCGGTTTGCTCCCACTATCTTAAAGACATGCAGGTTAGGTGAACTGCTGACGCTAAGCTGTCCCCAGTCTGTGTTTGGTGTGCGAGTGTGTCTGCCCTGTGATGGATTGGCACCCTGTCCAGGGTTTGTTCCTGCCTTGAGCCCTCTATTAGCTGCGGTGGGTTCCAGCACCTCCGTGACCCTGGTCTGGGTAACACGGGTTAGAAAAGGACATGACATTACAGCTGCTTGTGTTCAAGTCAGAAAAGGTAAAGACAGAAAAGTTGAGATGAGCAGTAAATCACATTGGAGGAAAATTCACAGTCACGGTTTCTGATCTTTAGTGACACTACCAGGTGGTGGTGAAAAGCCAGTGACAAAATAATCAGCCAGCTGGGGATGGAAGTCAGAAAATATCCAGCTTGTTTCTTCGGCGTGTCACAATTCCATAGATTTTTTCTTGGCAGGCCCCCGTTTCTTCATTTTCATGCTTTATTGTAAACAGTATTTCACTTAGAATTCATATTATGTGATATCATCTACTGTCAAATTCTTCTCTGTATTTGTAATATTTATATTGTACTATTGTATTGTATTGAGGATTACTTGTGTTCTGTTCTGTGTATTGTATTGTATTGATCCCCTTTTTTTTGAGACCCACTGCACGCCCAACCTACCTGGAAAGGGGTCTCTCTTTGCCCTGCCTTTCACAAGGTTTCTTCCATTTTTTCCCTAAACGTTTTTTTCTTGGGGGGGGGGGGGGGTTCTTGTCTTCTTAGAGAGTCAAGGCTGGGGGGCTGTCAAGAGCCTGTTATAGCCCATTGTGGCACTTCTTGTGTGATTTTGGGCTATACAAAAATAAATTGTATTATATTGTATTTTAATTAACCTGCATCTACTTTAAGGCATGCTAAATAAATTTAATAGTAACAAATACATTAATAAATAATAAAGTAAGCTTACTGAGCACAGCAGTGCCTGTATTATTAACTATTCTCGAACTTGAACTTTATACCATATAACTCAGTTCTTAGGAATTCCTCCGGGTGTTCCATCCAAATACATAAGAAAGTAAATAGAATTAAAAAGCACAATATGTAAGACATGACACCATCACAACATTGTATACACAAAATATTAAATAAAATATATAAAACAATATAATAAAGTAGAACTCCACTCCTGCCTAGTAGTATATTAGGTTAGTCCTAATGATTTATTACTCCTCTCCTGAAGTCTGTGCAGATATTATTTAAATCTTTGCCAGGGTTTTTTACCCTGTAATATTTATTGCTAAGATCTTTTTATTTTTATATGACTTCAATTAAAAGCTGATTTATTTGTTTTTGTTATTTTACTTTACTGTTTTGCTTTTGCATATGAATTGCCTTTTCTGTGGTTTTCTGAGTGTGACGGTTCCCATTGCTATGGTGATTCTCCCATGAGCCTCTGGGAGAGTGCGACAGCTGACGTCATAATGTATTTCAGTCGCCACATATGAACTCACATTATCCAATAGTAGATAAACAAAACCTTTCTTCGTGCTGTTACTTTTGATTGGGATTGTATTGGCTTATTGATTTTCTGCTTTGTGTTTTTGACTCTTGATTTTTAGTTAGTGGTTAGGATTGATAAAAGACCAGTTAAAACTTTTGGTATTTTGAACCAGGCGTATTATTTTCACCATGTCTCTGTCTCCCAGCCTTTTATATAAAACCCCTTTCAATCTCGCTGAGAAAGAACATCACTAATATGCTAGAATTCTATGAGTGGCAACAAAAGCCACCGATCAGAATGGTTGAATTTGATTTTCTGAAATCTTTTCATGAAGTACCACATTAGAGGTCAGTAATCAAAGTAAGAGAATTGAGAGTTTAATCTACAGTGTGTAAATGGGGGCAAAAATGGCTTAAACACCAGGAACAAAGGGTGATATTAAAACAAATGAGGTGATATTAGAAACAGTGCCCTTCTAACATGAGTGCTGGCACCAGTTCTCCTTTGAATATACTGTATGTAATAAATCTTGTGTCATACATACATGTCAGGGCGTCACCCTCCAGGCTCAACTGAGGAATGTAGTTCTACCCCAAAGCAAGAGGGGGCAATGTTGCTAACCTTGTCACCAATTTCTGCCTGCACATCTCTGAGAAGATGCCCACTGAAGGCAAATGACTATGCCCCTTTTGGGCCAGGTCTTGTAAAGCTGGGCATCACTGAAAGGAAGCATCTCACTTTGAGTCGAGCTAACCTAGAGAACGGAGCTCCACGAGAAGCACAGACCTGCTCAATGAGCAACGCCATTCATTGTTAAAGAGCAGTCTAATGCCTGTGTTTTTTGTTTTGTGTAATCATTGTGTATTTATTTTACTTTCTGTTAAAAGAATTGACCATCTGGTTGGTCTCCCCAACATTTCATCCTTGAACCTGGGTTTCACTAACGTTTGACCACACTTGATAAGAATTAAACTAATAAGCTGTTTAAGTTTGCAGATGGTAATAAACTAGGAGGAATGGCCGATAAGACAGCATCATCTGAACTGACAGAAAGTAATGCGGACAGAATACACTTGTGGGCAGATGTGTGGTAAATAAAATTAATTTAATGTAAATAGATGCAAATTATTACAGACAGGAAGTAAAAATGTTAGATTTGAATACACGATGAGAGTTTTGAAACTTGTCACTATCAACATCAAGACAAGTGTACAGAAGCCATTAAGAAGGTTAACAAAATATTAGAACATTAGAACAATCTCTACGTGAACAGGCCATTCAGCCCAACAAAACTCGCCAGTCGTATCCACTTCATTCTTCTAAAAAAACATCAAGGCTATCATGGGACAGCATTGCAATGCATAAAGCCTTGCAGTTGCAGGTCAATAGCTTTAGTTCATGTTGACATCAAACTGCATAATGGGGAAAAAAATCTTATCTGAGTGACATCAACCGTGGCACGACTGTTTGAGAGTTTCTGTAACTGCTGCTCTCCTCTGATTCTCATGCACAACAGTCTGTAAAGTTTACTCAGAAAGGTGCAAAAAAGCAAACAACACCCAGTTAGCGACAGTGAACTGATGGAAAGGCCTTGTGGATGAGAGGAAAATGGCCAGACTGATTTGAGCTGACAGAGAGAGACTACAGCAACTCAGATGACTATTCATTCCAAACTGGGTGAGTAGAAACGTATCTCAGAATGCACAACACATCGAGCCTTAAGGCAGATGGGCTACAACAGCAGAAGACCATGTTGGGTTCCAGTCCTGTCGGCCAAGGACAGAAAGCTGAGGCTGCAATGGGCTCACCAAATCTGGACAGATGAAGATTTGAGACAAGTAGCCTGGTCTGATGAATCTCAATCCCTGCACACAGATAGTAGGGTCAGAATTTGGCTCCAACAGCCTGAATCCATGCACTCAACCTGCCTTGTTTTAAAAGTCCAGGCTAGTGGTGGTGATGGTGGTGTAATGGTGCGAGGAATATTTTCTTGGAACATTTAATACCAATCAATCATTGCTTGAATGCCATGACCTATTTGACTATCGTTGCAGACCACATGCATTCCTTCATGTCTGCGGTTTACCCATCTTCTAATGGCTGCTCCCAGCATGATAGCAAAAGTCGTCTCAAACTGATTTCATGAAGCTGGTGTTCTTCAGTGGCCTTACCAGTCACTGGATTGGGATCCACTAGAACATCTCTGGGATTGCAGTAGAACAGGAGATTCCCAGTGGGAATTGTGTGATGCAGTCATGCTAACATGGACCAGAATCTCAAACAAGTTCTTCCAACATTAAGGCTGCTTTGAGAACAAAAGGAGGCCCGAACCTGCATTAGTATAGTGATCTGAAAAATTTACTCAACAAGTGTACATTGCATTGTTGTTCTATTCTTTGCACTATTGAATTAAAAAAAAATAGTTTTGATCAAACTGTATGTTACAGTGACAATAAATTGAATTAGACTGAAGTTTTGTAATTAACTTAAAAATATTTTCCTTGCTGATTTTTTAATTATTTTCTTTCTTCTTAGATTATTTTTTAAATTACATTAAATAAATGTGACTTAACTAATAAGGAAAATATTATAACTTTAAAATCTTTTCTATTGTCCATGTTTTTAGTGACCAAGAACTCATAAATTTAATACATGAAACGAAACTTAACAAATACATTTACTGTATATACCTACATATCAAAGTGGTCTCATCCTTCCAGTCTTTACTGAGTTGTTATTCTTTAAAACTGCCATCTAATAAAATAAATTATTCTTCATTTTTGTAATTTGAATGAAAACACTCCAACGAGGAAGTGTTACTTTCCATTACACTTTGCCTTACCTGTCGGCCACAACTGGCCACTAATTACATTGAGATACTATCAAATATTACATCTGTCATATCATTTCTCAGTACACTAATATAACATGAAGACGCTGCAAATGGTAAAAATAATCAAATGTTATTTAAGGAGCTGATTTTTTTAAGGTTTCTTTGGAGATTTTCACGGCTAACTTGTTAAAAGAGACACACTGTTCTGCAAATTAATGTTCATTTTCTATAAAGTTTAATACAAACTCACTCACTTTTAATGAAGTAAAGAACAGACATTTCACAGATTATACAATTCCAAGTTTAGCAGAATAAATGTAAGATAGTCTCACCTCTGTTTGCATTCACTAGCATAAACTTGAACTCTGAGCCCGATCAAAGTTCATTGAGTAAATTATGATGTGACAGGCTGTTCAAAGCCCAAAGCAAACAGGATACAATCAAACCACAATTTTTTTTCTTATTAAATTTAATTAGAAGCAAATAACAATCCATTCGATCAAATCAAATTTAACAAACCAAATTTCAACCACCACCCGAAAGATAGAGAAGAGAGCCAGCCAACAAAGCAAACTGTTAAAAGCAGCCAGGAAGGAAGAGAATCCTTTCCCCGATATAGAAGCTTAATCTAAAATGTTAATGATTAGATCCTGTCATATTGAAAAAAAGTTTTCAACAAATCTTTTGAGTGAGAATTTCATTTCAGGTAGTACAGGACATCAGTTACCCACTGGCTTAAAAGTGGTGCGGTGGGATTCTTCCAGTTGAGCCAGATAAGTCTGTGTGCTAGTAGTGAAGTAAAGGCAGTTATGATTTGTTTGTCCTTCTCCACTATAAACCCATCTGGGAGTCCACCAAACACAGCTGTTAGTGGGTCAGGAGGGATTGTGACACCAAAGCTGTCTGCTCATCAGCTAATGACAGGGGGGCTAAGATGCCAGCTACGAGACGAGGGTGTAGGGTACAATGAGTTAAGCTCCGTGGTTAGAGGGGCATGGATGCAAATAACAATGGCATCATACTTACTTTGATAATGGGCAAAAAAATGATTGTCTATGAAAAAATGATCAATTCTTGAGTAACTATGATGAACTATGAGAAGAAGGAGTATGCTGTTAGGCTAGAATTTTAAAAGCTCTATGGGTCTGATAAGTTCTGATCCATTACAAACTGTGTCATTATTTTTGCATTAAGAGAGCCAGGCTTTGGGAGATGAAGAGACTGGAAACATTTCAACAAGAGCAGCGACACAGACAATAGAAGAGCCCTCACCAAACACGGGATTCATGCCTACTAGCAAACTGAACAATTTAAGGACTAAAAACTTGGAAAATATGAAAATATAAAACAAACTTGTGACTGCTTCACAAAGGTAGACTTGAGACTATACAGTAAGTTTATAAACCAGGTAGGTCAGCTTCACTGACTGTAGCTTTTTAGCCAGTTATCAGAATGATCTCTTCTTGTCTTAGCAGAGGTTCCCTGAGCAGCATTTTAGCTACAGCTCTGGTGAAGACTTGTGAAATGCCAACCACTATGGCCTGACATCCAGCTTCCCTGTTTCCTGCATAAAGCACCTCTGGCCCCTTCTAAAAAGAGAGGAGACTTGGCTCCAAGGCACCCTGACATATTCAGTAAAGGTGAAGGATAGGTTTGGTATTTTCTAACCCTAAAATGTTATCGAGTATTGATGCACATCTTAGGATTGCACACATATTGCAAAACAGGGTATCCATAACATTTTAGAAAGCAAAAATAAAATGGAAGAACCTACACCTATGTGAGATTCAGCCATATTAAATTGTGCACTTCACTTAGCTGCTTGTCTTCCTCCACAGCAAGGCTGATCACCAATGGTACTGGAGGGCCATAGTGGCTGCAGGATGTTGTTCCAACCCAACTTTTAATTAATGAGAAGTCAATTATTGCTGATAAAGCACTTATTGCTCAAGCAACACTTTTCTGTTTCATTTTAGTTGTCTTGCGTAAGATTTTCAACCCTTAATTGCTTATTTTAGTCTTAAACAGCAGCATTCCCTGTTTTTAATTGGCCCTTATTAGCAATAAGATACAAATGTCTAACGAACCTGCAGTACTCCATCTAACTTGTTTTCATTTACACCTGTGTGTATTTGTAGTGGACCATCTATCCAGCCCTGCAAGCAGGTCCTCCAACTTACGGGGAAAACTTGGGGGTTGGTGTCAGGATTGGCACTCCAGCCACCATAAAAAAACATCACAATGTTCCAGTGTGGTGCTGAGGTGTCACCCGCTGCATTCAGGTGGTTTGTATTGTGGTGAGTGCTATCAGTGCATGCTCTCAGCCTATCTAGTTTAATGAAATATTTGGAAGGACACTGAAAAGGAAAAAGTGAAGGACTGAGAATTATTCATCCATTTTAGACTTCAACTCCTTTGGATGATATCCTTGGAGAGGAAAAAACTACGACATAGGAATGACCTGACATTCATTACAGAGCTAATATTTTAAAAAGTCATGAAATTAAAAAAGATTTGTTATTGACAATGACTGGTTTCTAACTGAACAGCTGGGTGGGAACAAAAACCTGCAACTACTGTGACCCTCCAGGATCAATGTTTCTCACTCCTTCTCCCCAGCAACCTTTCAGAGCCAAAGGTATGGATTTAATATGGAAAGTCATCGGCAAGCACTGTTATTGACATAATTGAAAACTGAAGCCCAGACGTAAATTGCTGTCTCTGTTCTATAGACAACTAGACAATAGTAACTGAAAAAGTCATATTTTTAATTGGAGACATTTCTTTACAATACAGAAGATTATTTTGTTATTTCACAAAGATATTTTTTGCTGCTGCCAGTATGGTAATGCACAACTGTAATTCAGTTGTCTAGAGAGAGAATGACTGAGCAGGAGTGTAGCATGCAATCAAATAACTTGAACTGAACAGTTGTTATAGGTATACATTTTATTTTATTTAAGTTGAAATTTAGTAAGTTCAGTACAGATGTTTTAGCATAGGCAGAGTGGTGCAGAGCTGTCATTTCGGGCTCACAGCTCCATTTTCTGCATGGAGTTTTTACAGATTGGTGTCAATGAGTTTTCTCTTGGAAACGTTGCTCTCGGTTCTTTTATTACCATATCCTCAGCATGAGTGATTTATCATGAGTTTAAAAAAAAATGATAATTGGTTTGTGGCTCTTCAGTCTGTCTTTTTGTGGTTGCATTCTATCCCAAAATCTGCCTTTTTCATTTTTCTGAGTATTTTTTTCTTATTGTGCACACACTTTTTAGTGCGACATGTAGGTGGCTTGGCTCTTTCAAAAATTACAGCCTTTAATTAAAATTACAGTGCAGTGAATTCAGTTCAGTTCAGATGTATTGTTATGTGAATAAAGTATAATAAAACAACATACAGAAAGTAACAGGCGAATAGTAGGCATCATTTTAAAAAATAATCATATCATTTGAACGCACATCTGTCTGATATTACAAGCCCTCGCAGAACATAATAGAATTGTAGAAGCAGAAATAGTAAAAAGGTAAGGATATAGTTTGGCAATAGGGGGCATTGCTGCAAGCAAGGCAGCAAGCAAGAAATGTGTTCTTACCTCAAGAAAACAGTATCAAGAGCCTTTGATAAAAATTCTTTATTTTCAATTTACTTTTGTTGACACAAGCATGCTTTAGGAAAGTGGAAGGCACATTTTCTTAAATAGAAAACTTTGCTACTTCAAAGTAGACTTTTCAGTAAGTTTTAAAGCTTTTTTTCTGGTACTGGACATCGGTAACCATTATCTCCATTATACTGTAAAATGCTGGGGCAGGCCAAATAGGCTTCACTTTAGAATACAATTACCTATGGCAAATTAATATATACTGTACCTCGATTATGAAGAAATTGCTTTGACTTGAAAAATACAGAACTTATCCTTTAATAATTGCCAAAAAAGAATTTCAGTATGACTTGGGACATTTTGAATGGGAGTCTCAGCCGAAAGTTTCCTGGCAGGAACACAACACTTCTGGAAAAAGCTGAGATCCCCAGAAATAGTTTAAGAAATGGAGGACAGTGAGGAACACTGATATTGTGTCTTTGTGCCACAATAGGTTAATAGTTGCTTGCCTAACACGTTATTTTCTAGTTATAGTTAGTTTTATAGTTTATAGTTATGTTGTTTTGTAGGTTTATAAGGTCATTACTGTAATGTGTATGGAGTGCAGTGAAGTCTTTACTTCCATGAGCTAATCATATAACACATCACCACACTTAAGTGACATGATGTACGTATAGTGCTGGAATGAGCCCTGAGAAAATAAAAACGTTTTGCAGGGCTAGCAGCCAACTGGACTATAGAGAAGAGTGCGTCTGCCAGGTCCGGGTGCATTGAATATGCTAAATGAGGCAGCCGAGCTGTAAAAGGTAACAGAGCAAGGAAAATCATGAATCTGGGCAGGAGCAAACCCATCATGCAAAAGAGCAGCTCAAAGTCGCAATGGGCAGGACTCCCTGAAAAGGTGATAAACGAAGGATAAAAGAAGCCGTTTTTGTGCTTTGGATCGTGTACTGCTGGGAAGCATTCTGGACTATTTCGGTCTATGCCCTGAAGGAAAGAAGCCAGAGTGGTGTGTTCCAGAGCAGTAACATCAGGACAACTTCACCATCTGGACTTTCTGTAGTGATGTGAGTGTGCCATGTTCGAGGACTGTGACACTGGGACGAGTTTAGTGAAAGTAGGAATCTAGTAGTAGTGAACGTATGGTGTGTTCTGATGCCCTAGAACAACAAGAAGGGCATCTCCCTCTGCCATTAACAGTGAAGGGTATGTAAATAGTTACATTTTAATTAAGTTTTGTTTTTTCACTTTTGAATTTTGTTTAAAATGTAAAGCCATTGTGCTGCCTTTTTGTTTTTCATCCCAGTGAAAGTGTTTTTTTTTTTCCTTAAGCCAAAAGATAATTGCTAAAGTATTATTTCTTACCTCAAAACTTCAGACTTCTTTTTCAGAAAAATCTCAGAACTATATGATACTGTGTACTAAATTGAAACATTTTGTCTCGTAATGTAAAAGTAATGCTAAGCAGTTGGAACGCTTAAGTAAAGTGTTTTGGGTATGATGACAACATAGCCCACACATCTGCCAGGAAGTCCTGGATCTCGTTCTTACTCGTGTTAGAGTTTAGTTCAAAACTGATGAACACATTTCAGGACATTTTCTCAACTTCACACCTGTGATTGTCTCTCTGTGGTATTGTGATATAGCTGGTCCAATGGCCAGCTTTAAAATAAATAATCGCTGCACTCACGACTTAAAGAGGGAGCTCGGTAGTGTGGCCAGAGCAGTTCCTGGGTGCGATACGGGATTCAGTGTTTCCAGACTGAAGTGCACAGGTGTGAGGTTGTCCATGTCCATAATTGATGCCGGGAGCGGCTAATCGATGCATCTGTGCCACGTCCCCATTATATTTACGAGAAGCGCGAGTGCAAAAGAGAGGAAAGATCGGAAAAGAGGAACGGAGGTTAGAGGAGGAAGAAGAAGAAGCTGGAGGCTGAGAGCCAGTGAGCGAGCAGGAAGAGCAAGCTCGCTGGTAATTGCAGGCAGCTGGGAAGTGAGCCCTAACGGGTTTTTTGGCCGGCACTCGGGGGCGAATTGATTGGGTCACTCCTGCTGAGCTTTCCAGAGGAGCAGGAGTGATCAAGATTGTGGATGGCTTGCCGTATAAGGCCGCAGAAGGCAACGGGAGTCGGGGGCTTGGGAGGTTGAAGCCCCAGTGTGAGCTCCCTGGTTGCTGGGGAACCCAAATCTTGGTCTGACGAGAACCGTATGGAGCCAGGGATCAAAAGGCTGCCAGACCAGAAGGAGAAGGTCAGCTGTAGGTAGGGTGACTCCCCTGTTGCAGGGCCCAGATAGGAGAAGCAGGGGAGCCTCCTGATGAAGAAGGCTTTGCTTAACCTCCATATTTTCATCCTGTTTTAATGGATTATTTATTTAATGACGTTTGGAGCATTGCACTTTGTTTGGACACTGTTTGGATTTGTTTCTTTTAAATAAAAGCACTGTTTGCACTTTACACCTTTCCCTTGCTTAGTTCGGTGTCCTCATTGTCCAGCTCATCTGGTTACATTACCGACGATGTAGGGTTCAAGAGGCTCCCTGAAGGAGTGATAGGAGCATGGAGCAAGACCCGTATCATCACAGGTATTCCACTTGAACAGCATGCGAGTGTGTGGGTATGTGTGTGTGTTTGCACAAGAATTAGTGGAGAAGAGGTGACCCTGGGATTCTTTGTAAAAAATAGCATGATAATGGCTGCTTTAACCAGAGATTCTGTAAAATGGTTGATTAATCTCTCCTTTGCTTGTCTTACCTTGGCCATTTTATGATGCGATGACTGAATCAGATTACATGAAAAATATCCAAAGTGTTAACCAGCTGTTCAATAACATATGCGGTGCAGTATCTGGTGAAGAACCAGACACCAAATAAGGATTAAAACGTACCAAATAACTGCATATTCGATGTTAATGTATTTTCACAAGAGCATTTGTAATGCACAATCTACAAACTTTAATGAAAACATTGGAAATTGAGTTCATAAAATACATTACTGAAAATACAATGAATGAATTCATATAAGAACAAAAAAAGTGAACAATGGAACAAAACTTTAACTTACTAAATACCAGAGGATCAGAAGCACTTTGAGAAACCAGTAGAGGAAGTAGATTGCTTAAGCAAACACACTATTTGGAGTGGTGGGCTTTAGCATAAAGAAGAACTCAGTTCACACATAGAGGTTACTGAATGATACTTTGTAAATCTGTGCAGATTTTACTGAGTTCCTGTAGTCCAGATTGCAATTCTTCTGCCACTTCACGGATTTTAGCTGCAAATTCAGTTTTGGCTCCATTATGAAGGTCAATGGAGTCTTTTGCAATGAAGTAGACATCCAGCCCTAGGAACAGGCCTGAGAGGACCCCAGTTGCCACTCCGGCCACCTTGACTGCCCTTGCCAGTCCTCCTGACGCTTTTGCTAATGTGGCCAACCTGGCAATCTCCGCAACATTGGTTAACGTTTTCCCAGCTCTTGCCCCTAACTGAATTTTGTTTGATGTTTTTAGCAAAGCCTCATTTGCCAGAGACTCTTTTAACTTGGACTCATTTAACTCTTCCACATACTTTAGGCAGGAGTTGACAGTTTCCAGGCATTCTAAAAAGGCCTCCATATCCTTCTGGTAACTCTTTATAATCTTTTCCACTTTTTGTCGATCCAATGAGTTGTTCACAGTGTCTGAAATGGTAGCTGAAGCGCTGGTCACTCCCCCTGCCGCTGCCACTCCCAGTCCCACTCCTGTGACCACAAGGGACACGCCCAGAGTCAAGGGGGCCAAGATCAGTCCAGCGATAGTTACAATCCCCCCAGCAGCACTCACGGCTCCTCCAGTAATGTTGGCAATGGTGGCTTTCTTGTGAAAACTATCCACGCCATCTGCAATGATGTGAAGCTCATCAATGTTCTTTTGCAGATCCTCAACACGATCACTGAAGAGTTTTGAGAAAAGTCTAATGGTCTTGTGCATATCTTTATATAACCTGTCGATGTGAAACAAGACAATTTAAAGTCACGTTCTATTTAAACATGAATCAACTCGTTTGAAGTTATTTAAACACGGATTACATGGTTTAAATTGTATTACAAAAAAGGAGGTGAAGCTCTTGAAGCAATGCAAGGCAAACAAAAGTGGTAATATTTTCAAAAAATATATTCATTAATCGGGTGGCACGGTGGCACAGTGGTAGCGCTGCTGCCTCGCGGTTAGGAGACCTGGGTTTGCTTCCCGGGTCCTCCCAGTGTGGAGTTTGCATGTTCTCTGTGTGGGTTTCCTCCGGGCGCTCCAGTTTCCTTCCAAAGACATGCAGGTTAGGTGGATTGGCGCTTGTGTGTCCTGTGGTGGGTTGGCACCCTGCCCAGGATTGGTTCCTGCCCTGGGATTGGCTCCAGCAGACCCCTGTGTTTGGATTCAGCAGGATGGATATTTATTAATCCTGACACTTAAAGTAAATCTGACGCTGTCACAGATCTAGCCATAAGGTTTTGATTTTTATGTGCTTGTACCTTTTAACATTCGATTTCTGCAAAGTGTATTTTTGTGTGAGCTCAAGCGAAGTAGACGTACAATTTCACAGAGGATTTAGCAGATTTAGAAGTGCTTCCTGGCTTCAATCCTGGTGTGTGGGAAGTAATTCTGGGGTGAATGGACCCAGTCAGACAACAAGTGCTGATGAGCGCTCACTTGTTCAGAGAAGGAGGTGTTTAGGATTAGGATTGTCGAAAAAGAGAAAAGAAAGAGTTTGTATTGGATAAGTTAGTTTAATAAAGGTATTAATTTGAAAACTCTGGTCTGCATCAGTTGTGTCTTGGGGTTTAGGGTTCTGTAAGACCACCCTGACTGTTCCCTATATGTATCTCCTTATTTAAGGGCAGCATTTTGGCAGAGTGTTGTCTCTTAATTTTTTCCTTCATGCCAGAGGTGTTCCCGTTAGGCAACCTGTCAGCCTGACTGTGTGTCTGAACTGGCCCTGTGATGTACAGGCCTCCAATCCAGAGATGTCTACTACCTAGAACTGCTGCTGAGGCTGGTTCTGCCCTGCACTTGATAAGCTGGTTTTCTTACTCAGCATATTACTTTTCTCTGCTAAGTGAACGTTAAAAAACTACTAGTCATAAAAAATGTCAATGAACCGATACTGGCATCAGGTGCAAAACAAAATTATTGAGCAGCTCAAATAAGGAAACATCTGATCACTTTACTCATTTATTACCGAACAGTTTGCGGTCAAACACAGAAAACAATGCCATGTCTCATGCTTTTGACAATGGCTGATTTGGCTTACCTAATTTCTTCATCTTCAGATGAGCTTTCTCCAGACATCTGCTCCTTCCAAACTTAAATCATAAAAACATTTTACAATGAGGCCAGTGACATAATGCACTTAATTATAAAATATGACTGGTTAGAAACCTTTACCAATTGTATGTTTAACCCTGTGCTACCCTATGTCTGGCACAGTCTCCTCGCCATTCCAGTAATCCTAGTTTTAAATTCAGCATTGTGTGGAGTTCTGTCTGTATCTGGGTGGGCTTTTCTTTGGGTACTCAGATGTTCCTCCTGCATTCCTAAAAACTGCTGATGTATGAGAGTTAATGTGTGTGTGTGACTGGGCCCTTTGAAGAAACGTTTGCCCAGGCCAGGCCTTTTTGTTTTCTGTTTTGTGTACAATGCTGCCAAGTTACATTCTAGTACCTGTCACCTGGAATATGATAAAGCAGGTTTGAAAATGATTGTGACAACATTTAAGATTTCATGGAAACTTTTATCCTCCAAAAGACAAAGCCTTAACCTAGCAATAGTTTCATTCATTCAGAAAAACCTGATGGCATTTTGCTACAGAGGTTAGCACTGCTGACTCATAGAAGATGCCCTCAAGCTTCTTTCTGTAAGTAGTCTGACTGCCATTCCCATGTGAATGTGTGTTGTACCCACTGAGCAAACGAATACTAAACGTACAGAGAAAGAGAAAGAGTAGGAAAACTAGGAATGCTCATGTCAAGTGTATACAGTGCATGTTATTGTGCAGTCGCCGTTGCTGGTATATATAATAGGACGACATGAAGGTGCAGTGGAAGCACTGCTGCCTTGCAGTAAGGAGACTGCTTGCTGGGATAGGTACCTGCCACTGTGCTTAGAAAAGATAAAATACAGTAAGATAATATACAGTCCCTATAAAACGTGTTCCCCCATTTGGATGTTTTCATATTTTATTGTTATAAAACATTGAACCACAGTGGATTAAATTTGGCTTTTTTGACACTGACTGTTGTGATGTGAGATTTTGCATATAACTTGATAAATGTTTTGTATGTCTTTATTTATAATTTAGGCAAACCAATGTAATTTAGTGTTACTTTGGAGAGAGGCATTCGTGTTTTATCCCCCCCTCCCCCCCTCACCCCCTCCCCCCTCCCCCTCCCCCGTTTATGACTTTTCTTTGTAATTTTACAACAGGATTTGAGGGGATGTGTCTTAAACCAGTTTGGCGAGTGTTTCTCTGCTAAAGTCTTTCTCCCATCCCCCACACAAAGCCAGGTTAGCTTAACATATGGTCTTGGGGGGTTGCAGGTGTTACATGTACTATTTCCCCCATTGGTCTGAGATATGGCTGTCTGGATTGGCCGTAGGGGTTGGACAGAAAACCTATAAATTTGCTTGCTCAACCACATTCTCTCTCTCTAACCAACATATGATGAAGAAGCATCTCTCTTGCTAACCTGTGATGATGAAGACAACACAATGAAGAGCACAGCTCAACAGCCATATTGAACAGACATGTGGCTGAAAGCTGAGCACCAATGATGCCTTAACTAGAGACATTTGAAGTAACTACAAGTCTGTGTGCCACCTGAATTACACATCACCATTTAATCAGGTTGTATGGTTGCCAATATTCAAATATACTTTGCATTTTGTTATTATTTATGAATATTATCAGTAATACATTATTTTATGTGTAACTTAACTCCTACTTGTCTTTTTACTAGATCTAATTGCCTGAGGTTATAGATATAGAAGGGAAGGTGGGGATAAGTTATATACAGTGGTAAGTCTGTGAGATCAGGCATTCTAAGGCTACATATTAATAATACAATAGGGGAAAGTAGAGCAATATATATATTACTCTACCAAGATAAAACAATTGGCGTAGTCGGCAGGATTTTGGGGTAACCAAGTTTTGCACCCTATTTGCAAATACTGTTTTGATGTATGTGTTTGTTTATGCATGTGAATTTTAGGGCACCCAGTGTACAAATGCGGTGGAAGTAAAACATTGTTTGGTTGCTGAATGGAATATAACCAACAAAGTGTAGAGACTTCATGTGTGTCACTAGGACACCCGCATGTTTGTTAGTGCTGGTGATAGTGAGTCCCTAATTAAAGTGCTAGGGAGTGGTGAAAGATGCATGCGTCATTCATATGGCAAATATCAGTAATACATTATTTTATGTGTAACTTAACTCCTGCTTGTCTTTTTACTACATCTAATTGCCTGAGGTTATAGATATAGAAGGGAAGGTGGGGAGAAGTTATATACAGTGGTAAGTCTGTGAGATCAGGCATTCTAAGGCTACATATTAATAATACAATAGGGGAAAGTAGAGCAATACGATATTACTCTACCAAGTTAAAACACTGACAAACAGAAAAAACACTCTTTAATGTTGAATTGAAAACAGATTTCTGTAAAGTGGTCTAAAATAATTGCAAATACAAAACAGAAAATAACATAAATAAATAATTAAATAATAAATAATTGTATAAGAATTTGCTCCTTTTAATATGACCCTTCCAAAGCAGCCGATCGGTTTTACAAGTCCCAGAATGAGTTCAACAGAGATCACGTGTCAATGAACTCAATGCGAAGGGGATGGAGACAAGAAAATATCTAAAATACTGACTATCCAGTGAAGTCAATTATGAAGAAATAAGAGGAGCATGGCACAGTTGTGCATCTGCCTGGAGCTGGGTGATGATGCAAGACGAAGACTAGTGAGGGAGGCCACCAAGAGACCTATGAGAAGGAGTTACAAACCACAGCAGCTGAGATCGGAGAGACACTATGCAAGTGAGAGCTCTTATCCAGTGCTTCCACATTTGCAGCTTTATGGGAGAGTGGCAAAGAGAAAAAAAGGCACAGGACATCTTGGCCAAAGTCTGTCAGTCTGTGGGGTGCCATTTATGAGAGTTAAGGAGCAGACACTCTGGACACAAATAGGTACCCCTGGGTCATTGAACTCTTATGACACTGAGTGAGTGCTGTTACCCACTAGACTCCGTTTATAGAGGCTAAAGTGTAACAACTTTGTATACTAAGGGGTGCACGCGTAGTTTGTGCTACTGAAGGGGTGTGCACTAGATGGACACACAGGTCATTAAAGTCTAATAATGCCGACTACACACTGTGGGGGCTCCAAATGGGCTTCAAATGGCACTTCTGTAAAGTCAGCTGGAAGAAGGTTCTATGGTCTGATGAGTCTAAAATTAAATTTTTTGACCAACAGGTTAAACAACAAGTTGGGTGTAATCCAAACACTGCACATTATCACAACCACACCATTCTCACTGTGAAGCGTGGTGACAGTAGCATCGTGTTGGAGGGATGCTTCTCTGCAGAAAGCTTTGGAAGGCTTGTGAGGGAAAAATTAATGAAGTAAAATCCTGGAGGAAAACCTGCTGCAGTCTTCAAGGAATCTGAACTTCCAGGAAATTATTTGTTTTCCAGTAAGACAACAACTCCAAGAATAAAGCCAAAGATACACAGCAATGGCTTAAAACAACAATGTGAATGTTCTGGAGTGGCTGCATCAGAATCCAGAGGTCAATCCAATTGAGAATTTGTGTCAGGACTTTAAAAAACGCTGTTTACTCACAATGAACATGCAGCCCAACAGAGACTGGACAGTTCAGAAAAGAAGAATAAGAAAATGGAAGTGTGCAGATGTGTGTACAAAACTAACAGAGACAGAGGGACCTGTGCACACAGACTCAAGACTATCATAGATCCTGACATGAAGGGTTGAATACTTTTTATAGGCACTGAAATAAATGCTGGTGCAGTCGTTAGTGCAGATGTCTCTTGGATCCACCATGCTGGGTTTGAACCCTGAGCCTGGTCAGTGAAATTGGGTGCCAGTTCAAACCCAGGGTGTGCCCTCTGTCACCCCTCTGCTTATTCAAGTGTTCTTTGATTGATATATTTATTGAGGTCTGTTTACTATAACTATTAATATTGGGTATATTAAGAGTAATTTCTTTTAACAATCTATTAATATATACATATATTATGTGTTAGGTTTACTATTCTTTCTTCACACTGATTGTTACAATATATTTGCTTAAAAAACACATTAAATTCAAATAAGTTAGAGAAATTAGTAGAGTTTGAAGATTGAAGAAATGAAAGAAATGATTATGGACAGAACTGTCCCATAGAATAAGTTGTAAGACAGACAAAAATAGAACAACGTCTTTGATAAATAATAACTTACAATCTTCAGAATCGTGCCAGTCCAATAGGCTAATATTGTCCTGTCAAAGAAAATAAATGTGACATAAAGTTACCAGGTACTCCTAAAATTAAAATCATTAAGGTACAAGTGAAAGTCACAAAGAACTCATTTAAATTAAATCAGCAGGAAAAGATCATCTTTGAACGCACTCAGTGCAGGGTTCTAATGAATTCAGAAAATAAGGAGGATGCAGGACAGGGGAATACCACATAACGTTACAAACCATTTAACTCAATTTGTGCTAACAAGTCAAATAATAGCTTCTTAAAATAAGTCTGAAGGGTTCAAAGGAGATGACAATGTAATGGACCACAAGGAGAGAAACTGATAACAGATGTTGGGTGAGTGTTATCCGTAAATGTGTACAAATTCACGGTGTACTCTAACAGTGATAAATTAACATTAGTTTGTTATCTGGTTTCAATCTGGATGATGGCAAAGTAATTAGTATTGGTCCTTCATATCTTGGGTGGCGCAGTAGTGGCACTGCTGCCTTGCAGTAAGGAGACTGCATGGTGGCTAAGCAGGATAGAGTTGCTTCAGCAGAAAGCAGCTGACCATCTGGGTGTAATGTGAGGAACTGGCAGGCGGCATTCCATTCAAGGGCAAAGGAGACATTACAAACGAGACAGACAGACTGAGTGAGAGCGAGAGTAAGATGGGGGATTGGGAAGCTGGTAGTATCTATCTATCTATGTGAGCTTTTCCAAAACTGCAATGTGTCTATGAAGAAAAGTGTAAATGAACAAATGTTAGGATAGAATATAAATCAATAGAAGAATAATTAAAGAAATTTAGAATAGAATAGAATAAAAATCAACAGCTGCTAAAGTTCTCCTTGGTACAAATAAAGCATGATCTATCTATCTATCTATCATATAGTGTCTTCCACATCTATCTATCTATCATATAGTGTCTTCCACATCTATCTATCTATCATGCCTTTGTGTAATTTTGGCACACATAACATCAATGGATGTCGACAGAACAACAAGCGGGTTGCGGTGTTTGATTTTCTGCTTAATAAGCAGCTTAGTGTTATTCTTTTTACAAGAAACTCACACAGACCCTGCTAACCAGGCAAATTGGCACAGAGGCTTTCAGGTGCAGGTGTTTTTGAGTCACGGGTCGAGTGTTAGTGCCGGGGTCGCCATTCTCTTTTCTACTTCTTTCTCACCCGACTCGACTAGCGTGACAGAGGTGGTTAAAGGCAGACTGCTGAAAGTGGAAGCCTGCTTAGGGGGCACAATGTGGGTATTCATAAATGTTTATGCACCCAATGAAGGCAGGGAGCGTTTGGAGTTTTTCTCTTTGCTTCATGACTTACTTGTGCAGTGTAAAGATGAAGATCTTGTTTTTGTGGGGGGAGATTTTAACTGCACCAATGACGCCACCTTAGATAGAAATGGCCTGGAGCCTCACCCCAGCTCCGCAGCTCACTTGAAGTCAGTCCTCAGTAAGGCTGACCTTTTTGATGTCTGGAGGGCATTACACCCAGGAATACACGTGGGTGAAGGGTTCGGGGGGCTCGATCTCCATGGCAAGACTAGACAGGGTGTATTGCTTGAATCACCACAGCAATCTTATAGCGAACTGCTCCATTCATCCTTCTGGTTTCTCTGATCACAGTCTTGTCCTTCTCAAAGTTTCCCTTCCATTTCAATCTTCCTTTCCGTCATACTGGCACTTCAATAACAGTCTACTGAAAGATCTCCGTTTCATTGAAGTTTTTGAATTCTTCTGGAAGAGGTGGAGGTTGACAACAAATTTCTTTTCATCTCGGCGGCAGTGGTGGGACTGTTCAAAAACTGAAATCAAAGTGCTGTGTCAGCAATAGACACAGAATGTAACTCAGAACATGAGGAAGGCAATGGCAGAGTTGGAGGATGACATCTTAGAGCTCTCTTCATCTTTAGACAGCTCTTTTAACGATGGCGTCTTTGAGAATTTAAAGACAAAAAAACAAGATCTCATGGACTTATTGGACAGACGGATGAATGGTGCTCTTGTGCGCTCAAGAATTCAGGAGTTGGCTGAAATGGATTCTCCCTCAAAATTTTTTTTTGGACTTGGAAAAAAAAAAAGATCACAGAGTAAAATGATTCATGCTCTGAAAAATGAGGATGGGCGCATCATCGAAGAGCCTGAGGCCATCAGAGCTCTAGCTCAGGATTTTTATAAAAAGCTGTTCTGTGCCGAAACAACAGAAGATTCTTCTGAGACCAGGAGCCTCCTAGACAACCTGCCACAAATCCCCAAAACAGAAAAAGAGCTTCTGGATACAACCCTCAGCTTACAGGACTTGACTATGGCCCTCAGCGGACTAAATACGGGAAAGTCACCTGGCATAGACGGCCTGACGGTCGAGTTTTTCTGGAATTTATTAGGTGTGGATTTATTGTCGGTCTTTAGGGAGAGCATAATGAACAATGAACTGCCATTATCTTGTCGATGGGCTGTTATCGCTCTGCTCCCAAAAAAAGGAGATCTGTCAAACCTCAAGAACTGGCGTCCTGTTAGCCTTTTATGTACGGATTACAAGATTCTGTCCAGGGCTCTGGCTACTCACATGCGCAGGGTAATGGGGTGCGTCATTAGGTCAGATCACACTTACTGTGTACCAGACCGCTCCATCTTTGCTTTGATAATATATTTCTGGTGCGAGACCTGATTACGACTTCAAAGCTTCTTGGTTTAAAGGCATGAATGATCTCCTTGGATCAAGAAAAAGCTTTTGACAGAGTGGATCACAAATATCTGTTCAGTGTCTTACAAGCTTTTGGGTTTGGGTCCTCCTTCTCCAAATGTGTTGAGATGCTTTACTCAAATATATTTGGCGTTCTGAAGATTAACGGTGCCCTGACAGCCCCCTTCTCTGTCACCAGGGGTATTCGCCAGGGCTGCCCCCTCTCAGGGATGCTCTACTCTCTGTCAATTAAGCCCCTCCTAGAGCAGTTCAGGCGTCGTCTTTCTGGTCTCAGCATCCCAGTTTGCCCCACTACTTGTTTTAAGGTCATTGCCTACGCAGATGATGTGACTGTGTTTGTGTCTTCTTCATCTGAGGTGGACACTTTAGTCAACTGCTTAGACGTTTTTCAAAGGCTGATGGTCAGCGAAAGTCAATTGGCTGAAGAGCAATGCTTTCTTGCTGGGTGACTGGGGACTTGCGTCTCCTCCAGCTCTTCCTGAGACCCTCCAATGGAATAAAAACGTGTTTAAGTACCTGGGGGTGTATTTAGGCACGGATGGCATCGCTGTAGACAATTGGGTGGGGTGGACAGATCTGATCCAAGCACGGCTGAACCGTTGGAAGTGGCTTCTGAGGGACATTTCATGTAGAGGCATTGTGTTAATTCTGAATAACTTGATTGCCTCCATGTTTTGGCACAAGCTCAGGTGTGCTGATCCACCAGTTGCTCTGATCAAATCCGTACAGACGATCATCCTTGACTTTTTTTGGGACAGTCTACACTGGGTCCAGAGAGGTATACTGCACCTACCAGTGGCAGAAGGAGGGCAGGGACTGATTGACGTCAGGAGTAAAATAGAGGCCTTCAGGCTCCAGACGCTGCAGAGGCTGTTCTATGGTCCAGACGGCCTGCCTTGGAGAGACCTGGCGTTTGTACTTTTACACAAAGTGAGTGAGTTAAAATTTGACAAACAGCTACTCCTCTTAGAAGTTTCCAAACTAACTATCATTTTTGCCAAAATTTTATCGGTCCATGTTGCTTACTTGGCATAATAAATTTATGAGATCTCGTTTTGATTTTGGCAATCTTCATTGTTTTTTAGAGGAACCTCTGATTTGGAATAATGTGCTGAAATCTACTCTACTCTGTTCTTGTCACTTCACCTCAATCCTTATTAAAAGTGGAATCACGAAGATTGGCCATCTTTTAAATAACCACACTGGCACATGGCACACCGCAGCACACCTCACATCGGTCCTGGACGTGAGGTCTGAACGGCTCATACACCACTTTCTGTGCCAGTTTAAGGAGGCCTTGGTCAACTTAGGCGCAGGGTCACTATGCCAGAGCGTCTCTCCAGACGATCCGATCTTCGACTCAGATGTCACAGAGCTCATCATTCAAGTCAAGCCCAACGTCACAGACTGCACTGACCGTCTGGGCTCCATTCTGAGAATTGGCAACTTAATAGACAAGCAGTTTGACACGATTGGAAAAAATGAGCTCTACCAGGTGTGTGTTAAGGTGACTTTTTACAAATTTCTTAGAGACTTGCCAGACACACGGTGGAGACAAGAACTGCATGTTGGAGTAAATGAAACTCCAGCGTGGAGAAACTTTTACAAACAACCATTGCAAAAAAGAATTGGTGACCTGAAATGGAGGATTCTTCATGGGGCTCTCACCACCAACTCCTTTTTGTCGGTTATTTCACCGGGAACATCAGACTGTTGTCCGTTTTGTCAACAGCGAGAGACTGTCTTTCATCTTTTTGTTAACTGCAAAAGCCTTGAACCATTTTTTACACTTCTCAAGACACTTTTGGATAGAATAGGACTGTCATTGTCAACTGTTTGCTTTATTTTTGGTGTTAAGTATACTCTACGACAGAAAAGCAAGTGTGTGCTGGGAAATTATCTTCTGGGCCAAGCAAAACTCTCAATCCTCAAAACCAGGAGGAACAAATAGAAAAACTCAAAGACCACCGAAGTGCTCCTGATGTTTAAAGTGTTGGTGAAGTGCCGATTGAAGCTGGAATTCACTTACCACCAACTCATTGGAGACATGCAGACCTTCTGTGATTTATGGGGGCTTGGGGGGGCTTTGTGTTCTGTTGAGAGGGGCAAGCTGGCGACTGGGTGGTGACTTCTTTAAATGTTCTTCAAAATATTTTCATACTGGATGGTTGAAAGCACAGAATAGGAGACTCCTGGGGAATACAATGCTATGTGTATAATGGAGAGCGATGTACAGAGTGGGAGACAGGGAGAGTGATGGTGGAGTAAACTGATTATGAAATGTGTACTTATTATGGACAATTATTTATATTTATTTGTGGATCAAGAGGCATGTACAAGGGAATAGTGGTTTAATGAACAAATTATGAATTACTTATTTATTATGGAAATTCTGTACTTTATGTGTGGAGTAGGAGGCGTGTACGGGGCAATAGTAGTGGAGTAATGCAACATATTTATTAACTGCATACTGCTGCTGTGATCATGTTTTTTGTCATTGCACAAAGTAAAGTTAAATTTTTAATTTTAAAATAATCTTTTAATGTGCGGAGTGGGAGGAGTGTAAAGGGGGAGTAATGGTGGTCTTTGTGTTATAATGAATTACCTTTTGATTTTCTTATTAATGTGCGGAGTAGGAGGAGTGTAAAGGGGGAGTAATGGTGGTCTGATGTATGGCTCTTTTGTTTATTCTGAAATTTGCCTTTTTTGTCATTTGACTGTGTATATTGTTATATTGATGGTTTTTTATTTTCACAATAAAGGTTGTTTTAAAATTTAAAAAAAATCTATCATATAGTGTCTTCCACATCTATCTATCTATCTATCTTTCTATCTATCTTGTCTTACTGTAGCTCTGTGTGTCGATTGCTTTGGTCTGGTTTGACTGTGTTTATGCACTTGGAAGAGTAAAACCATGAAATTCTTTTTACTGAAATTATTTTATTTTCAGAATAGACATCTCTAGAAAGAAAAAAAGGACACAGTATTGCTTTTTGCTGGACAGGCTAAGCTGACAATTTTAAGATAGGGACTATACTAACTACTGATGCTTTATTAATGTTTTAATATTCTAATTCATAGCAGACTGAAAGTGGAATTTTTGTATTACAGAATGACAAAACAGATTTTAGAATTTCAGAAAAGATGGGGAATTACAGATATATTATGTTCTGTTGAAAATGTAACACCTTTCTGACAAAACTGAAATCACTTCCAGCTTGTCTGTTATGTAATGTAAATAAAGGGTGCATTAAAATAAAAATATCTATCTATCTATCTATCTATCTATCTATCTATCTATCTATCTATCTATCTATCTATCTATCTATCTGTTATATAGTGCCTTTCATATCTATCTATCTATCTATCTATCTATCTATCTATCTATCTATCTATCAGTGAGTCTAAACGGGCTCTCCTTCACTGTAAGCGGACCGTGAGATGGACTGGCACCCTGCCGACTGCTGATTTTTTCTCTAAACCCCATGCTGCCAGAGGAGGCTCTGCTCCCTGTGACCATGAACCGAATTAACCACGATAGATACATTGTTATATACTCTATCTATACCAAATATTAAAGCTAACTGTTCATATTTTCTTAAAAATAAAATATTTGAATTCATTATAAAACTATCAAATGAAAAATAGATTTTAAGGTCAGACTTCAATCTGTTCAAGCTCAGCACTGCATGGTACTGGGGTCGGTTTCACGTGTATTTATGGTAGGTAGAAATCAGCCCAGCACACATATGCACACTATGGAAAGTTTGAGTGAATGATTAATTTGATGTGTGAATGTCAGGGTGAGAGTATGGAGAAAACCTGCATACACACACACACACACACACACACACACACACACACA
>JANRMT010062852.1:31464154-31520432 GCA_026402145.1 Polypterus bichir lapradei | reverse complement strand
GATAGATAGATAGATAGATAGATAGATAGATAGATAGATAGATAGATAGATAGATAGATAGATACTTTATTAATCCACAAGGGGAAATTCACTTACTCCAGCAGCAGCGAACTGATAAAAACAATATTAATTAAAGAGTAGTAAAAGCGCAGATGTTGAAGGACGCCAGCCTTCTAAGGAAGTGTAGTCGGCTCTGACCTCTCTTGCACAGAGCATCAGTATTGGCAGTCCAGTCCAATTTATCATCCAGCTGCACTTCCAGGTATTTATAGGTCTGCACCCTCTGCACGCAGTCACCGCTGATGATCACGGGGTCCATGAGGGGCGTGGGTCTCCTAAAATCCACCACCAGTTCCTTGGTTTTGCTGGTGTTCAAGTGTAAGTGGTTAGACTCACACCATTTAGTCTTTGATTAGCTTCCTGTACTCCTCCTCCTGCCCACTCCTGATGCAGCCCACAATAGCAGTGTTGTCAGCGAACTTTTGCACGTAGCAGGACTCCAAGTCGTATTGGAAGTCTGATGTATATAGGCTGAACAGGACCGGAGAAAGTACAGTCTCCTGCGGTGCTCCTGTGTTGCTGACTACAATGTTAGACCTGCAGTTCCCGAGACGCACATACTGAGGTCTGTCTGTAAGATAGTCCACGATCCATGCCACCAGGTATGAATCTACTCCCATCTCTATCAGCTTGTCCCTAAGGAGCAGAGGTTGGATGGTGTTGAAGGCGCTAGAGAAGTCCAAAAACCAAATTCTTAAAGCACCACTGCCTCTGTCCAAGAAAGAGAGGGATCGGTGCAGCATATAGATGATGGCATCCTCCGCTCCCACCTTCTCCTGGTATGCGAACTGCAGAGGGTCGAGGGCGTGGCGGACCTGTGGCCTCAGGTGTTGAAGCAGCAGCCGCTCCGTGGTCTTCATCACCTGTGACATCAGAACGACAGGCCGGAAGTCATTCAGCTCACCAGGACGTGATTCCTTTCGGACTGGGGTGATACAAGATGTTTTCCAAAGCCTTGGGACTCTCACCTGTTCCAGGCTCAGGTTGAAGATGTGCTGTAATGGACTCCCCAGCTCCAGTGCACAGGCTTTCAGCACTCGTGTCGATACTCCATCTGGACCCACTGCTATGCTGGCACGAAGTCTCCTCAGCTCTCTGCTCACCTGCACTGCTGTAATTGTGGGTGGGGGGAAACTCTCTCTTATGCTGGTATCAGCAGAAGGATGGGTGGAGGGTGCAGTACTCCGAGGTGAGAGTGGGTTAGGGTGGTCAAACCTGTAAAAGAAGTTGTTCATCTGGTTTGCTCTCTCCAAGTCTCTCTCGATGGTGGCAGCGCACGTCGAGCTGCAGCCAGTGATGATCTAAATCACATCCCACACTTCCTTCATGCTGTTATTCTGCAACTTTTGCTCCAGCTTTCTTCTGTACTGCTCCTTCAAGGTAAGTAAACCTCTCAACAAGGTTGGCACTCTCTCTGCAGACAGACACACTGCTGATGGCTGTGCCCAAAATGTCATTAAAAGACTGGATCTTGGTTTTTATCAGGACTCTCGCAAGCCCAGACACTCAGACTCCTCACTCAGTCTCTCGAGCGCCCAGATCAGAGCCTCCATTGACTCTGCAAAGATCACAGCATCATCAGCAAAGTCAAGATCCGTGAACCTTCCTTCACCAACAGATGCCCCACAGCTGCTTGACCCCACGACCTTGCCCAACACCCAGTCCATACAAGCATTGAACAGAATAGCAGCAAGAACAAACCCCTGATGAACCCCAGAATCAACTGGGAAAAACACAGAGGTTCTGCCTCCACTCTGCACAGCACTCACTGTACCAGTGTACAGGCCGGCCATGATATCCAGCAACCACGAGGGGATCCCGCGAACCCTTAAGATGTCCCAAAGGGCAGCTCGATCAACTGAGTTGAATGCTTTATGAAAATCGACAAAGGCTGCAAAGAAATTCTGCCGATATTCGTGTTTGCGCTCTATGAGAACCCTCAGTGCCAGGATGCGGTCGATGGTAGACTTCTTAGGCGTAAAACCAGACTGTTCCAATTGCTGGTAGGTGAGCAAGTGAGTACGGATCCTATTGAGAACGACCCTAGCAAGGACCTTACCTGGCACTGAGAGCAGTGTTATCCCCTGTAGTTGCTTTAATCCAGGCGATCACCCTTCCCTTTCCAGATAGGAACGACAAGTCCCATTTTCCAGTCAGTTGGGATGATGCCAGTCTCCCAAATGGAAGCAAAGATTGCTTGCAATGCCAGGAGGACAGCCTTAACACCAGCCTGGAGAAGTTCACCCTGGACACCACAGATCCCTGCAGCCTTTCCCACCCTCAGCTGGTTCACCACCTGTACAATCTCAGTGAGATTGGGTGGTTCACAGCTAATTGGAGGATCAGCCTCAAGAACCTTATTGCAGTAAATAAAGATATTTCTTAAGCAACAGACAATAATAACAGCAACATCAACAAACAGTAACAATACTACGGAATCCCCATATCCGTGGATTCAATTTCCACGGTTTTAGTTTTTTGTGGTTTACAGTGGCCTGAAAATATTAAATAGAAAATTCTACAGTTAAAGAATTCATCATTTTCAAAATGCGCACAATTCTGAGCAAACATTTCACCACTTTGGATATATGGCGCTGTGTTTGTATTTCTGCATTCTGTGTGCAGCATGTGGCAAAAACCCAGCATGCACCTGCAGCATGTGGGGTCTGTTTCGAGCACTGACATTTTTGCTGCACTGACACATCCATTTGAGAGACAGAGAAAAAGAGAGAGAGAGCATAAGTATAATAATGTACGATGTATTTTATTTTTATTTGATGTATGTAATGTCATATTGTGCATAATGTATTAATTAAATATCAGAGATATCTATGTAAATTAAATATGACTTATACAGTATGTAGGGTTTGCTACTATACACAGTTCTCAGCATCTGTGGTACATCTAGAAACATGTCACCTGCAGATATTTTGGCACTACTGTAATAGTGATAGTAATAAAAATAAATAAACAAATCAATAAATAATAATTTTAAAATATCTACCAAAATTAGTCCTAAGATTAAATTAGAAAGCCTAACATCTTTAACTGTAAATGTTAGAAAGCAAAAGTGACTTCATTACGCAGAATATTAAGCAAAACCAAACATTAAACATCAACCAAACCTCCTATGAAGAACAAAAACCTTGGACGACATTTTCCCTCCTCGGGGCCCCCCTCTGGAGCCAGGCCTGGAGTTGAGGCTTGATGGCGAGCACCTGGTGTCTGGGCCTGCACCCATGGGGCTCAGCCGGGCACAGACCGAAGAGGTAACGTGGGTCCCTCTTCCCATGGGCTCACTACCTTTAGGAGGGGTGAAGAAGGTTGGGTGCAGTGTGAGTTGGGTGGTGGCTGAAGGCGGGGACCTTGGCGGTCCAATCCTCGGCTACAGAAGCTGGCTCTTGGGACGTAGAATATCACTTCTCTGAAGGAGAAGGACTCTGAGCTAGTGCGCGAGGTCGCGAGGTTCCGGCTAGATATAGTTGGGCTTACCTCGACGCACAGCTTAGACTCTGGAACCAATCTCCTTGAGAGGGGCTGGACTCTCTACCACTCTGGAGTTGCCCCTGGTGAGAGGCACTGAGGAGGTGTGGGCATACTTATTGCCCCCTGACTTAGAGCCTGCACATTAGGGTTTACCCCAGTGGATGAGAGGGTAGCCTCCCTCCGCCTTTGGGTGGGGGGACGGGTCTTAACTGTTTTTTGTGCATATGCGCCGAACAGCAGTTTGGAGTACCCACCCTTTTTGGAGTCCCTGGAGGGGGTGCTAGAGGGCATATCTTCTGGGGACTCCCTCGTACTGCTGGGAGACTTCAATGCTCATGTGGGCAATGACAGTGAGACCTGAAAGGGCATGACTGGGAGGAATGGCGCCCCCGATCTCAGCCCGAGAGGTGTTTTGTTATTGGACTTCTGTGCTCGTCACAGATTGTCCATAACGAACACCATGTTCAAGCATAGGGGTGTTCATATGTGCACTTAGCACCAGGACACCCTAGGCCTCAGTTCAATGATCGACTTTGTGGTCATGTCGTTGGACTTGCAGCCACATGTCTTGGACACTTGGGTGAAGAGAGGGGTGGAGCTGTCAACTGATCACCACCTGTTGGTAAGTAGGCTTCGATGGTGGGGGAGGATGCTGGTAAGGCCTGGTCAGCCCAAACGTGTTGTGAGGGTCTGCTGGGAACGTCTGGCAGAACTTCAACCACATCCCAAGGGAGGTTGGGGACATCGAGTCCGAATGGGCCATGTTCCGTGCCTCTATTGTTGAGGTGGCATACCGGAACTGTGGCTGTAAGGTGGTCAGTGCCTGTCATGGCGGCAATCCCCGAACTTGTTGGTGGACACCGACAGTGAGGGATGCTGTCAAGCTGAAGGAGTCCTACCGGACCCTTTTGTCCTGTGGAACTCTAGAGGCAGCTAATAGGTACTGGTAGGCCAGGTGGAATGCGGCTTCGGTAGTTGCTGAGGCAAAAACTCGGGAGTGTGAGGAGTTTGGGTAGGCCATGGAGAACGACTTTCAGATGGCTTTGAGGAGATTCTGGTCCATCATCCGGCGTCTCAGGAGGGAGAAGCAGTGCAGTGTCAACACTTTATATGGTGGGAATGGTGCGCTGCTGACCTTGACTCGGGACGTTGTGGGTCGGTGGGGGGAGTACTTCGAAGACCTCCTCAATCCCACCAACATACCTTCCAATGAGAAAGCAGAGCCTGGGGACTCAGAGGTGGGCTCCCCCATCTCTGGGACTGAGGTCACCAAGGTGGTCAAAAAACTCCTTGGTGGCACAGCCCCGGGGCTGGATGAGATACACCCGGAGTTCCTCAAGGCTCTGGATATTGTAGGACTGTCTTGGTTGACACGTCTCTGCAACATCATATAGACATCGGGGACAGTGCCTCTGGATTGGCAGACTGGGGTGGTGGTCTCCTCTTTAAGAAGGGGGACCGGAGGGTGTGTTCCAAATACAGAAGAATCACACTCCTCAGCCTCCCTGGAAAAGTCTATTCGGAGGTTCTGGAGAGAAGGGTCCGTCAGATAGTCGAACCTCAGATTTAGGAGGAACAGTGTGGTTTTTGTCCTGGTTGTGGAACAGTGGACCAGCTCTACACCCTTAACAGGGTCCTGGAGGATGCATGGGAGTTTGCCCAACCAGTCTACATGTGTTTTGTTGACATGGAAAAGGCGTTCGACCGTGTCCCTCGGGGAATCCTGTGAGGGGTGCTCTGGGAGTATGGGGTATCGGACCCCCTGATAAGGGCTGTTCGGTCCCTGTACAACTGGTGTCAGAGCTTGGTCCGCATTGCCGGCAGTAAGTCAAACCTGTTTCCAGTGAGAGTTGGATTCCGCCAGGGCTGCCCTTTGTCACCGATTCTGTTCATAACTTTTATGGATAGAATTTCTAGGCGCAGCCAGGGTGTTGAGGGGGTCTGGTTTGGTGGACTCAGGATTGGGTCACTGCTTTTCGCAGATTATGGTGTTCTGTTTGCTTCATCAGGCCATGATCTTCAGCTTTCTCTGAATCGGTTTGCAGCTCAGTGTGAAGCGGCTGGGATGGGAATCAGCACCTTCAAATCCGAGACTATGGTCCTCAGGAAAAGGGTGGAGTGCCCTCTCAGGGTTGGGAGCGAGATCCTGCCCCAAGTGGAGGAGTTCAAGTATCTCGAAGTCTTGTTCACGAGTGAGGGAAGAATGGAGCGTGAGATCGACAGGCAGATCGGTGTGGCATCCGCAGTGATGCAGGCTCTGCATCGGTCTGTCGTGGTGAAAAAGAAGCTGAGCCGTAAGGCAAAGTTCTCAATTTACCAGTCGATTTACGTTCCTACCCTCACCCATGGTCATGAGCTATGGGTAGTGACTGAAAGAACGAGATCGCGAATACAAGCGGCTGAAATGAGTTTCCTCCGCAGGGTGCCTGGGCTTTCCCTTAAAGATAGGGTGAGAAGCTCAGCCATCCGGGAGGGGCTCAGAGTAGAGCCGCTGCTCCTCTGCATCGAGAGGAGTCAAATGAGGTGGCTCAGGCATCTGATCAGGATGCCTCCTGGACGCCTCCCTGGCGAGGTGTTCCAGGCACGTCCAACCAGGAGGAGGCCCCGGGGAAGACCCAGGACAAGCTGGAGGGACTATGTTTCCCGGCTGGCCTGGGAACGCCTCTGGATTCCCCCGGAAGAACTAGAAGAAGTGGCCGGGGAGAGGGAAGTTTGGGCATCTCTGCTCAAGCTGCTGCCCCCGTGACCCAACCTTGGATAAGAGGAAGAGGATGGATGGATGGATGGATGGAGAACATTAAGAAAAGAAATTCCCAACGATTCTAAAAGTATTTTGCCTTTCCTCAAAGACTAAACTAGAGCTAAGTATCACCTTAAATACAACAGTTATTAACTACCTTTTCATTCAGCTGCAGACAAAAGAGAGGAACACCATGCCTGAGAAATCAGACTGGAACTCAAGGCCTGCCTAGGTGTCTCCCCTAATGACAGCAGACCTTCAGGAATAGGAGGACCTGCCTCCTTAGGCTCCAATGCTAAAAAAACAAAAAGTCAGCAAAATAATTATTACAAAATACACATTACAACACATATAACACAAAACACTATGAATAACATTTAAATTTCAAACAAATCAAACAACTCAGATTAATACCTAGTCAAATAATTAACACAAAGAAAGCAAAACACTGAAAATGAATCAACACAAAAAAATAAATTGGAGCTCCAGTGTAATCCTGACGGTGGAAAAACTAGAGTACTTGGAGAAAAGTCCACACAGAAACCGGAAGAATATTGGAATACTAGTGCCAGGATGCTGAATCCACTGAGTTGCTCATACTGGGCACAGGCAGTCAATTAATAGGTTACACATCAGTCAGACATGTTTAGATTATGTACAGCTTAGGTTGGTGACAAACTGCTTGGCTTTATGTTGGAGAGTATGGCAGAGTTAAACATTACAGTTACTGTAACCTACTGCCTTGAAGAAATCAGATAATACATTCACTGGAGACGACGCCTACCTGATGTTTAAGTGCAGTTTCAGATTTCCAATTACCAGTGCTTTTTGACAGCACTGGGGGCTGTATGAATGTTTTCCAGGTTTGGTGAGCTCAGCTGCGGCCTCATCCTGTCATTTACTTTCTTTCATTCTCTAGTGACACAGAAAACATGAAACACTGGACATCCAAGCCTCTTTTCTTTCTGTATGGTTCAGAACACTCGCTTTTCTTCTTTATATGCATACATTGTTAGGGTTAGGGGTAGGGTTCCAGTTGTCAGCTCTAAGGACCCCAATGAATCATGACAAACTCAAACTGGTTTGATTTTGTTGTGGCTGAAATTGGAGATTTTATAGCCTTTTACTGTTAAGGAAGCCATTTTTGGGTACTATTGTCAGGATCACATTTCTAGGAATGTGGTCTTCAGGGTCGTGACCATGAATTATTTAGCAGACAGGATAAAAGGTCATCCTTTGCATAAGCCTTATCTGATTGGCAGAAAAAAACCTTTTAAAACTTTTTGTATTCTCTTTGTGATTATTTTTCATTTCTTACCTGGTTTTCAACTTCTTGCCCGATTATTGACTGTGATTTCTGCCTCTCATCTGGGTTTCAGTCACTTCATTTTATTTTTATTGTCATTTGTTTTGTCTTTTGCACGCATCTCCCGGTTTAACTCTAAAAACTAGATATCTGTTGTTCTGTCAAATCAGGATAGTGGTAAGTTGCAAGCGAGTGTTAAAGTCTAATTCATGAAGCCTATTCACGATGGGAAAAATACCCTTATTACTGACACTCGCATGGAGATACCATAATAACCAGAAGGAAATAACTGAACTACAGATGTTGATTACACTTTTTAAGTACACACTTAATTACAGAAGTGCATGATTAGTAGGCATTTCTCATGTCCTTGCAAATTACTTATAAATGGACCCTTGTGATCAGAATTCTGCTACATTATGATTTTCTTATCAATACCTAAATGTGTGAAAAAAGAATACTGGGACTGGGTCATAGACCAAGAGGCTTTCATTAAATGCTTTCTAAGAGTGCTAAAGGGAAAAGCTAACAGTTAATAAGAATATAAGTCATTCAATATAATCAATATATAATCAAATAGTGAAAATCATATTTAACAAAAGAAATCTGACAGTCCCCATGCCTTTTGTTCTGGTAGGATAATAATATTTAATAAACATTTACCTCAAGTATTTGAATCGGGCAGGTGTACATTAGCATAAGGCAGTTCAAGTGACAAGGCAATGTAACCAAAGTCTGGAGGGAGAGCAGAAGTGTTTACCATGATTTTTGTCACAGGTGACACAAAGGCTTGTATGGTGCATTTAAAGCACAGTATCACAAGAGAATGTTAATTACAAAAGTTATTAAAGCAACAAATACTGCTTTCAGCCAAACTGGGAAAAAAGAAAGAAAATCAGTAAACCAGTCAGCATTCAGTCCTGATGCCCAAAAAGACTGGATCACCTCTGTGGAGAATTTGATAAGCCAGATCAGATATCAGTACATTGTGAGAAGAGTCCAGAATGTGGGAGCAACATTTCTATTTCTTGCAGGTACCACCCTGGGCTGCCAAAAGCATTTCCAGTGCCATCCCATTTAATAAAATCATGGTTTTTGTAGCAAGAGCATCAGCCAAAAGTTTTTGAACAGCCTCAATGGTGATATTAGCCACCAGCTATGGTTCATTTATGCATGCCTTGTCTGCAGGCCTAAAAATGTGGGGAAGAAAACTTGCTCCATACAGCAGTCCATCACTGATAGTAGTTCTCTGATGAACTGAGATTGGAGGTGGAACAGGGGATGACTGAAAAGTCGCATTAGGTAGTACATTGGCCAAGTAACACACTCCACACCTGCCTGAAAGCAACTACATATAACAGCCACAGTGGCCACAAAGTAGGTGTTGTTAGGTGGCTCAGGATTATTGGTGAGCATACCTAAAATTCAAACTCCAGAAAAGTTAAACAAATGCAGGCTAAATCCCCCATGCACAAGTGAGAATGTATTTCGGCAGTTCTGGGTTTTCTATACAACAGTAGAGGTGGAAGAGCTGTTCCTCATAAAGCAGAATTCATAAAGAAGGAGAGTGGCTTTGTGTGAGTGGTAAAGGTGCAATTTTTCATTCAAGAGAAATTACAGTTTAGGTGAGCTACATAGTCATATTGAGAGAAAGTTTCTGCAGATTATATTCATCTTTTTGGTATGAATAAAGAAAATTAGACGGCAGGTGGAAATATTACTATCTATTTTAACATAATAACATGCAGGGAGGACCTGGTACATGAACCCTGGACTTCTTACTGTGAGGCAGCAGCGCTACCAGTGTTTCACTGTGCCGCCTGATGTTTCAGAGTAATACTCTTAATAATGCATACTTGTGCAAAAGTAACAATGGGACTGGGTCACAGATCAAGAGGCTTTAATTAAAATGTTTTCTAAGAGTAGTAAGGGCAAAAGCTAACAGTTAACAAGAATATAAGTCATTCAATAAATAGTCAAATAGTGAAAATCATATCTAAGAGAATTGCTGGGAATGTCACACTACATGATTATGTGAACTTGTTAAGAAAATCTAACTGAAAGCTTCAACTGAAAATTGCTGGTAAAATCACGTAGTGTGATGCCAGAATAAAAGCGTGAACATGAACAAGAGCTGATCTCAATGTTTGGAAACTATAGACAGGGAAACAAATCTCTGTTTAAGAAATACTAACAACTGTGCCAGAGTGCTTCCGTCTATACCAGTTCTGAGATTACTGAACTTTATGGTGGTAGGCAGTAATACTTTATGAACCTTCAGAAGTCAACCCAGTGTTGTTTTGGAGAAATGCCTTTTCTCTTCAAAAGTTTTAAAGCTTTTATACTTTAGGGAAAAGTCCACACAGAAACAGGAAATTTTAGGGAACCAGAAACTACTCCAGTAGTCTAATGTGCAAGAAAGGATCCAAAAACTATAGATAGATAGATAGATAGATAGATAGATAGATAGATAGATAGATAGATAGATAGATAGATACTTTATTAATCCCAAGGGGAAATTCACAAACTATTGAGGAGCCAGTCTGTCTCTGAGCACATTGATTCACACTCAGACTCGGACACTTTGGAGTCTCCAGCGTTTTCATTTTTAGGGTTCAGTGAAATGCTGGATCAGACTTTGATATCACTCAGATTTGCTTGTCACATTTTTTAAATAATTGGGTATACTCGTCGTCAGGGTTAAATATCCATTGACAGACAACAGAGTGAAACTCTGAATCATGCTAAATAACTAACTAAATAAATTTTTCATACGTGCATTCTTTAATTGAATTTAAAGTAATTAAGTCGCCCTAGCCTAAGGCAGAAAATCCCGTTACGCAAGTGTGCAAACGTTTCTGCTTTTTCTAAAGATACTGTAGGAAAATGACATGATCGTACAGCACCGTCATGTCACATATCGGAACAGGGAGCACGCATAACACCAAAGACATTTAAACAGCGCTCTTTTAAATTCGTTTCTACATACATTTAACTGACAGACTCAATTACTCCATCTTTACTGCCCGTGCGACAGAACTACAGAACGTCAGTGAAGGGCTAAAGGTTATGGTCGGCCCGGCGATGAGCTCTTAGGAGTGACGCGTGGCTCCTGGGTCGGCTTTGTTTCCTACATAATAAAGAATAAAGTTGTGTTCGTCGTCTTGACATTGTGCAACGTTGACTTGTTACGTGTTGGGAAGAAAGAGGAAAAGAAAACACACAGAACAGACTGAATTACATTGTGAAGCGTACGGTTTTAAAATAGCCTGTTTGTTATTTGGGTGGTTACTTGCTTGATTTACCATCCTTTGCCTAAGTCTGCTCCACTTTGCCCCTCGAATTTAGAGGGGAAGGCAAATATTTCGGCCGGAAATTCTCATTTCAGTCAAGTGCTAATAAGCTTAAAGCGCTGCGCACTAACAGCTTCTGCAACAAAGTCCAAAACGGCAGCAAACGTTCTTAACATAAGATTATTATTATTAAATTTTTTAGAGTAACATTTATCCAGTTTTTTGCTACTTGGCTGTCGCTGGTCCTTACCTTAAAATGAAGAAAATATAAAACTTGTCATCTGCTGAACGTCTCCAGCGTTACAAGTTATGTATAACCCTGGTATTCTCCGCGTATACTTTCACTTCTTTAAAGTACCTCTAAATACAGTAACCTGCTTTCGTTTCACCGCGGCCGCCTCTAGCAGGCCACGCCCATTTCAATATTTACAGTCATATTCAGAAATGCGCTTTATCTTTTGAATGATATTCCATGGTTAGGAACGCGTGATGGCGCAACCTAATGGTAGTTGATTTTACAATGTTTCCCTCAATAATCTATTTTTCTGAGATGCATCTTTCTGATAGACCTCAGTCTTATATTTTGGCGGGTGAAGCTAGCAGGGGGCGAAGCCCCCTAGTAGATATATAATAATATACTGCAGATGTAGAGCTTGTACTTATAGAAATTTCAAGATAATTGTTTAAAAAAAAATAACTACACAGTTTAAACTTAATGGAACCTCATAAATTGATGCATGGTTGCGCAGCAGTTATAGTTTCCACTATATATTCTTTGTGTCTTGGGAAGGGCATCTTCTCTGTGGAGTCTGTTTGTTCTCCCTGTGCTTGGTCTCTTTTTCTTCCTGTATTTTAAAGACATGGCCTCAGATTAATCAGTAACTGTAGCCTGGTGTCAGTTAATATACTGTGGATGTGTCCATCAAAATGATGGATAAACATGCTGGCATGTACCTTATGCCCAGTTCTGTTAAATTACGATGTGGTGCCCTGCAAGTCTGAAATGGAGAAAGCAGATTAAGGAACTCATTGAGGGAATACATACAAGCTAGCAGGAGCCTTCAACATGGGAGTCATATTAATAAACACATTTTGTTTTGTACTTTAATAAAAAAGGAACTTTTAAAAAATATTTTTGTTTTTAAATATTTGAACTTGATGCTTTACACAGTTTCTAAAAATGTCACAACTTGATCTTTATGATACATCTAGCAGTTTGTACGTTTTCAGTACTTAAAAAATCTAATTTATCAAAAACTCTTCTTCCACAAAATATTGAGACCTTGGCTTGTGTGTTGTAAACAAACGCTATCTCCTCCATTCAGAAACAGGAAAAAGGACAATGAGAACATGAGAGTGAAAGTGGCTCTATCTATCTATCTATCTATCTATCTATCTATCTATCTATCTATCTATCTATCTATCTATCTATCTATCTATCTTACAGTGCCTTTCATATCTATCTATCTATCTATCTGTTGTCCATCACCATCGTCTCTCCTCTGGGACAGAGTGCGTCTCTCTGTTTAAACATTTTCAAACACTAGCCAATGAGTGGATCAGAGTTTTGCAATCAGGCAAAATCAGTCTTTGAATACTGTGGGAAAGCACAAATTAAACATCGATTAACTTCAGATGAAGCCTGGTAAAAATGAGGAATGATTTAAACAGATTAATGTTAGGTAGAATGCCCAGGGGAGCTGGGTGGTCTTTTGGCCTCGGAACCCCTGCAATTCTGTTTTACTCTCCAGCTTAACTGGAGGTTTTTTTACATTATGATATTGTATCTATGAGCACTTTAAAACACTGCTGAAAACACATTACTTTAACATGGCCTTTTTATAACTTCACTTTAACGTAATACTGATACTCTGTATGTTCAATTCTTCATAATAACTATTCACAGTGGCTCCAAAATCCATACTGACCCCTACTCTCTCTTCTGCTTCTTTTTCCGGTTTCTTTGTGGTGGCGGCCTGCGCTACCACCACCTACCCAAAGCATCATGATGCTCCAACATTGATGGACTGAAAGCCAGAAGTCTACGTGACCATCATCATCAGGTCCTTCCTTGAGAACCCTAAATACAAAGAGGACTGTTTGATTTATGTTAGGTAGATTGCCCAGAGGGGACTGGGCGGTCTCTTCAACAACAACAACAACATTTATTTATATAGCACATATTCATACAAACAGTAGCTCAAAGTGCTTTACATAATAAAGAATAGAAAAATAAAAAACACAATATGAAAACAAAATAAATCAGCATTAATTAACATCGAATAAGAGTAAGGTCCAATGGCCAGGGGGGACAGAAAAAACAAAATAAAAACTCCAGACGGCTGGAGAAAAAAAAATAAAATTGATTGATTGATTGATATCTAAGGACCCTTCTACTAATTATATATCTATGTTTTATAAGATTGTAAAGATTTATTTATTTTTATTTATTTATTTTCTTTGTTACTTATTCATTATTATTCTTACCTAACAGTGCATTACAAAGTAATGGGGATTGTGGAAGAGAGGTGAAAAAGAGAGTACAGGCAGGGCGGAGTGAATGTAGAAGAGAAAGGACTAAAATTTGATGTAAGGCAGATCGTTGATATTGGTTTATCAGTCCATTTTCTCTTATTATTTAATATTGAAATAATGACAGAAAAAATGAACGAGAAGCATATTGTTTAAAAACGCTTCTTTGATTCATCTGCAGCTTCAAAGTTTACAAACATTCTAAGCAACCAGTCCGTTTGTAGTGCTAACTACAATAGTGAGAATAATGTAAATAGTAAGGTGGAAAATGTTAATACAACAGTGAGAGCTGCCACTGACATTATTGCTCCTGAAAAGAAAGTTAAAAAATCCTCCAGCACTATTACACTATGGAACACCCAAAGAGTGTCTGATGTAAAGAGAACATGCCGGAGAACTGAGCATAAATGGAGAAAAACTAAACTGATTATCCACTATGAGATATCCATCCATCCATCCATTATCCAACCCGCTATATCCTAACTACAAGGTCATGGGGGTCTGCCAACACTATGAGATATTGAAGGCTAAAATAACAGAATACAACAACACAGTCCATCTTGAGAAGCGCTGCTATTTCTCTAAAATTATAAATAATAACGCTAATAATCCCAGAGTCTTATTCTCTACAATTGATCGTCTGCTAAACCCAGGTCACTCAATGGAATGCCTCGAAAAAATGTCCAGTGAAACGTGTGAGGCTTTTGCTGTATTTTTTAATCACAAAATTAATGATATTAGAAATAATAAAGTACATCTCCCCAATACTAAACCCCGTTACTCCATCTGAAACAAATTAAATTCTTTCACCAGGATAGATTTACCTGATTTATATAAAATAATTTCTCAACTGAGACCCTCCACCTGTGTCCTTGACTCAATACCAACAAGTTTTTTCAAAGAAGTATCTGGCATGCTAATTGATAGTATTCTTGACATAGTAAACTTGTCATTACCTGTCTTAAGTAAAATGCTAGAAAAGACAGTCACTATGCAGCTAAATGACCACCTCAATAAATATGCCATTCTTGATAAATTTCAGTTGGGTTTCAGAACAAATCACAGCACAGAAACTGCACTCGTTAAAGTAGTAAATGACTTGTGGGTAAATGCAGACAGAGGTCGTGTATCTGTTCTCATCCTCAGATCTAAGTGCTGCATTTGATACCATTGACCACAATATTCTAAGAAATTGCCTTAGTCAATGGGTGGGCCTCTCAGGCAGTGTCTTAAATTGGTTTGAGTCCTATTTGGCAGGTAGAAAATTCTTTGTTAGTTGTGGTAATTATAACTCAAAGACACATGATATTCTATATGATGTTCCACAAGGCTCTAGCCTGGGTCTGCTGCTCTTTTCGATCTCCATGCTTCCGTTAGGTCAGATTATCTCGGGGCACAACGTGAGCTACCACAGCTATGCTGATGACACACAGCTGTATTTATCAATAGCACCTGACGACCCCGACTGTCTTGTCTCACTGACACAATGTCTGACTTGTGTTTCTGAATGGATGAGTAGTAATTTTCTAAAACTAAATAAAGAGAAATCAGAAATTTTAGTGACTGGCAAAAATGGATATGATGAGGGTATTAAATCACATATTAATCAGATTACTAGGACAGCATTTTTTCATTTAAGAAATATATCAAAAGTTAGACCTCTTATAACATTGCAAGATGCTGAGAAATTAGTGCACACTTTTGTTTTCAATCGGCTAGATTACTGTAACGCACTCCTCTCAGGACCACCCAAAAACGACATCAATCGACTGCAACGAGTGCAGAATGCAGCTGCTAGAATCTTAACTAGGAAAAGAAAATCCAAACACATTTCTCCAGTTTTGATGTCACTACACTGGTTACCAGTGCCATTTATAATTGACTTTAAAATGCTGCTTATAGTTTATAAAGCCTTAAATAATCTCGCTCCATCTTATATTTCAGAATGTCTTTCACCTTACACTCCAGATCGTAACCTTAGATCTTCAAATGAATGTCTGCTAAGAATTCCAAGAGCAAAACTTAAAAGAAGTGGTGAGGCGGCCTTCTGCTGTTATGCACCTAAAATCTGGAATAGCTGGCCGATAGAAATTTGCCAGGCTAATATAGTGGAGCACTTTAAAACACTGCTAGAAACACTTTATTTTAACATGGCTTTCTTATAGCTTAATTTTAGTTTAACCCTGATATTCTGTATATACATTGAATTATCTCTCCGAAATCCATACTAATCTCTACTTTCTCTGCTGTTCTTTTTCCGGTTTTCTGTGTTGGTGATCTGCGCCACCACGCTCTGATCAAAGCACCGTGATGTCCCTACATTGATGGATTGAAGGCCAGATGTCCACATGACCATCATCATCTAATTCTTCCACGTGAAGCCTGAAAACCATGAGGACTGATTGAGATCAATTATGTTAGTTAGAATGCCTAGAGGGGTGTGGGTGGTCTCATGGCCTTGGAACCCCTGCAGATTTTTTTTTCTCCAGCCGTCTGGGGTTTGTTTTTGTTTTTTCTGTCCTATTCCCAGGCCATCAGACCTTACTTTTATTCTATGTTAATTAGTATTGCCTAATTTTATTTTTTATATTTTGTCTTTTTTCTCTTTCTTAATCCTGTAAAGCACTTTGAGCTACATCATTTGTATGAAAATGTGCTATATAAAAAAATATTGTTGTTGTTGTTGTTATTTAATATGGCAGTAAAGCTTAATTTCTTGCAAACCTTAAAAAATGGCAGGGTAGAATGTTAGTTAGTACTTGTGTTTTATACAGTAGATGCTGTGATCCATTTTTAGTTCTGTGTATCATTTGATTTGATCTCCACATGTACAGTATGGGGGTTATCTTCAGTCAATCTAATATCACCAAAATGTAAATGGTATATGTGCACCCAGAAAGTAAATTTTTTGGCTGTAGCAGTGGCCCTAGAGTTTTGGCTGGCCAGGGCTGCCTCTATTTAAGGTTGGACCTCTATTTAGTGGATGGTTTGGGACAGCTATAAATTTAGATGAAACTGAATGCTGTTTGCAGTTTATATTTCTAGTTTAATCAAACTCATTATTACTTTTAAAACATAATAATAATATTAATATATTTATTTAAACAGCACATTACTCTTTCTTCATGTCATTTTTTTTATTTAAAAATAAGAAAAAAATCCATGTGCCACAGTTCATAAAGTTAACCGGTACCTCAGATATATGCAGGACGAATCATTGTGAAAATTCCATGTGATGGACGGGTATCCTGTCCACAATTTGTTCTGACCCTGCCGCAGATTCTACAGTATCTCCAAGCAATCCTGTAATGAGTAATATAATATAATATAATATAATATAATATAATATAATATAATATAATATAATATAATATATAACAGCGGTAGTGCTGCCACTTCACAACAAAGAACGTGGGGTTCGTGTTCCTTGTGCTTGGAGTTTGCATGTTCTCCGTGTGGGTTTCCTCAATGGGCTCATCTTTGTTCACACTGTCCAAACATAAGCAGGTTATGTGAATTGGTGTTAGGTGAATGTTTATGTGTAGGGGTTTGTGTGTTCACCCTGCAATGGACTGCTTCCCCTGATTAGTGGTTGTTATTGCCTAGAGCCTGATGAATGCTGGGATAGACGCCAGGGGCCTCATGTATAAACGGTGCGTATACACAAAAATGTTGCGTACGCCCGTTTCCATACTCAGATCGCGATGTATAAAAACTAAAGCCTAGCACATTTTCATGCTAGCTCAATCCTTGGTGTACGCAAGTTCCCTGCTCGGTTTTGCAAACTGGTGGCACCCAGTGTCAAAACAGTCCAGTGTGGTTTCCCTTTCTTTTTTAGATCCACATCACTGATGTGGCTTTATCATATACACATTTTGTTTATTAGTTTAAGGCATCTGATTGTAATTAACCAGTAACAATATAATGGTCCACGGAATGACCACACTATTCCAAATGCCATAGCTGATTTAGTGTTGTTACTCTCACTGCACCTTCTTCTTCTTCTTCTTTCAGCTGCTCCCATTAGGGGTTGCCACAGTGGATCATCTTTTTCCATATTACTCTCACTGCACCACTCAGAGTATTTATATCACTGTATCTGAGTGTGGAATCACAATTCTACACCAGCTGATCGGAAAGAGAATTATCGGTATACAGCATCTAGCACATGCTGCCTCAACCATGCTGTCTATTTAAACTGCACCCATATGGCAAACGCTTCAGAGCCTTTCCAGTATGGACCTCGCAGTTCAAAAACAGTTTCATCCCAAGAACTTTAAACACACTCACTCAGTCCATCAAGTACTCATTGTAGAACTGTTTGTACTTATAAGCACAATTATCTCACTGTAAACTTGCAGTGTAGTTATTGCACAACCTGAGGCACTTTATAAAGCTCATATTTACATATGATGACGATATAATTTTTAAGATAAAATGCAGCAAAACATGTTTATTATATTAAACAGATAAAATGTTAACCTCATTTAAATAATCTACCTTCTTCTTCTTTCAGCTGCTCCTGTTAGAGGTTGCCACATCGGATCACCTTGTTCCATATCTTTCTGTCCTCATCATCTTGCTCTGTCACACCCATCACCTGCATGTCCTCTCTCACCACATCCATAAACTTTCTCTTGGGGCTTCCTCTTTTTCTCTTGCTTGGTAGCTCTATCTTTAGCATCCTTCTCCCAATATTCCCCAGCATCTCTCCTCCAAACATGTCCAAACCAATGCAATCTCGCCTCTCTGACTTTGTCTCCCAACCGTCCAACTTGAGCTGACCCTCTAATGTACTCATTTCTTATCCTGTTCATCCTTGTCACACCCAATGCAAATCTTAGCAGCTTTTACTCTGCCACCTCCAGCTCTGTCTCCTGCTTTTTTGTCAGTGCCACCGTCTCCAACCCAAATAACATAGCTGGTCTCACTACCGTCCTGTAGACCTTCCCTTTCACTCTTCCTTATAATCATCTGTCAAAAATTACTCCTGACACTCTTCTACACTCTGTGGTATAGTGGGTCCACAGCTCGTTGAGCAAAGGCCATTTTAAATAAATAATCACCGCTCTCGCAGCAGCTTAGCGAGGGAGTGTTGGGCCATAGCAAGCCGCGGGACGATCTGTGGTGTGGGCGTTTCTCACCGAGTGCACAGGTGAGAAACTGCCCACATTCGTAATTGTTCCCGTGGCTAATAGGCTGCTATGGCCTCTCGCTCTTTAAAAGAAGCGCGAGTCGGTCGGGAGGGGGAGATCAAAAAAAAAGGAAAAAGAAAGGAAGAGAAAAAGACGGAGGTTACAGGGAACGAGAGAGGAAGCAGGCGGAGAGTGAGAGAGAGAGAGAGAGAGATAGAGAGACAAGGATCATGTGGTGAGCGAGCGAACGAGCGCTCGTCGGCAGCTGCAAGGAAGCTGGGTGTTAGGACGACACCCAGGCGTTTGAGTTGATGTTGCCCCGCTGAGCGACCAGGTAGTGGGAGTGACCAGGGGAAAGCGACGAGCCGCAGAAGGCCGCGGAAAGGCAGCGGAAATCAGGAGGCTTGGTGGTTGGAGTCCCCAATGTGTGCGTCCTGGCCGTTGGTGGAAACCAAGTCTCGGGGACTGGGATGAGAGCTAGACCGAAGCCAGGGATCGGGAGGCCTCCAGTCTCGTGTGTGTAAGAAGAGGGCAGCTGCAGAGAGCGTCTTGCCTGCTGCTAAGCCCAAACGGGATAAGCAGGTGAGACTATAACAGAAAAGAAGCACCAGACGTGTTGTTGTTGTTGTTTTAAAACTGCTTCCTGAAAGAACATTTTAACCTCAGGTTTTAAAGGATTGTTTTTTTTTGTCTATTGTTTTTACCTCCACGTATTTTCTAATGGATTATTAATTGAACTTTGAGAAGCACTGCACTATTTATTGGACACTTTGTTTTGTGGATTGTCTTTTAAATAAAAGCACTTTTGCACTTTTTACCATCCCCTTGCTTACTTGTTGCCTCCACTGACTAGCTCACTCGGTGACATTATCGACGGTGTTGGGTTCAAGGGCTTCCAAATATCGATGGGAGCGTGGAGCCAAACCCATATCGTCACACACTCACTCCACCCTGCCTGCACTCTCTTTTTCACCTCTTCCATACTCCCCGTTACTCTGTACTGTTGATTCCAGGCATTTAAACTCATCCACCTTCGCCAGCTCTACTTCCTGCATCCTCACCATTCCACTGACCTCCCTTTCATTCACACACTTGTATTTTGTCTTGTTCCTACTGACCTTCATTCCTCTCGTCTCTAAAGCATATCTCCACCTCTCCAGGGTCTCCTCAACCTGCTCCCTACTATCGCTACAGATCACAATGTCATCAGCAAACATCATAGTCCACTGGGATTCCTGTCTAATCTCGTCTGTCAACCTGTCCATCACCATTGCAAATAAGAAAGGGCTCAGAGCTGATCCCTGATGTAATCCCACCTCCAACCTGAATGCATCCGTCACTCCTACCGCAGACCTCACCACTGTCACACTTCCCTCGTACATGTCCTGTACAACTCTTACATACTTCTCTGCCACTCCCGACTTCCTCATACAATACCATAGCTCCTCTCGAGGCACCCTGTTATATGCTTTTTCAAGGTCCACAAAGACACAATGCAACTCCTTCTGGTCTTCTCTAAACTTCTCCATCAACATCCTCAGAGCAAACATTGCATTTGTGGGGCTCTTTCTTGGCATGAAACCATACTGCTGCTCACTAATCATCACCTCACTTCTTAACATAGCTTCCACTACTCTTTCCTATAACTTCATGCTGTGGCTCATCAATTTTATTCCCCTGTAGTTACTGAAGTCCTACACATCCCCCTTATTCTTAAATATCAGCACCAGTACACTTCTTCTCCACTCCTCAGGCATCCCCTCACTTTCCAAGATTCCATTAAACAATCTGCTTAAAAACTCCACTGCCGTCTCTCCTAAACACCTCCATGCTTCCATAGGTATGTCATCTGGACCAGCGGCCTTTCCATTTCTCATCCTCTTCAAAGCTGTCCTTACTTCCTCCTTGGTAATCCGTTGCACTTCCTGATTCACTATCTCCACATCATCCAACCTCTTTTCTCTCTCATTCTATTCATTCATCAGCCTATCAAAGTACTCTTTCCATCTGCTCAACACACTCTCTTCACTTGTGAGTACGTTTCCATCTTTATCCTTTATCACCCTAACCTGCTGCACATCTTTCCCAGCTCGGTCCCTCTGTCTAGCCAATGGGTACAGGTCCTTTTCTCCATCCTTAGTGTCCAACCTCTCATACAACTCATCATACGCCTTTTCTTTAGCCTTCGCCACCTCTCTCTTCACTTTACACCTTATCTCCTTGTACTCTTGTCTACTTTCTGCATCTCTCTGACTATCCCACTTCTTCTTTGCCATCCTCTTCCTTTGTATACCCTCGATGTATTTCCTCATTCCACCACCAGGTTTTCTTTTCCTCCTACCTCTTTCCAGATGTCACGCCAAGCACCGTTCTTGCTGTCACCCTTACTACATCTGCTGTAGTTTCCCAGCTGTCTGGTAGCTCTTCACTACCACCCAGTGCCTGTCTCACCTCCCCCCTAAACTCAACCTTGCAGTCTTCCTTTTTCAATTTCCACCATTTGATCCTTGGCTCTGCCCTCACTCTCTTCCTCTTCTTGATCTCCAACGTCATCCTAAAGACCACCATCCCAATGCTGCTTAACTACACTTTCCCCTGCCACCACTTTGCAGTCTTCAATCTCCTTCAGATCAACTCTTCTGCAAAGGATGTAATCTACCTGTGTGCCTCTTCCTCCACTCTTGTACATAACTCTATGTTCCTCCCTCTTCTTAAAATACATATTCACCACAGCCATGTCCATCCTTTTGGCAAAATCCACAATCCTCTGAACTTCTTCATTCCTCTCCTTGACACCATACCTACCCATCACCTCCTTGTCTCCACTGTTCCCTTCACCAACATGCCCATTGAAATCTGCTCCAATCGCCACTTTCTGTCCCTTGGGTATGCTCTTCATCACTTCATCCAGCTCACTCCAAAAATCTTCTTTCTCACCCATTGCACACCCAACCTTCGGGGCATATGCACTAACAACATTCATCATTGCACCTCCAATTTCCAGCTTCACAATCATTACTCTGCCTGACACTCTTGTCACCTCCAAAACACTCTTGACATACTGTTCCTTTAGAATAACCCCTACCCCATTTCTCCTCCCATCCACACCATGATAGAACAATTTGAACCCACCTCCAATCCACCTGGGCTTACTCCCCTCCCATTTAGTCTCTTGCATGCACAATATATCAACCTTCCATCTCTCCATCATATCTGCTAACTCTCTCCCCTTACCAGTCATACTGCCAACATTCAAAGTTCCTACCCTCAGTTCCACCCTCTTTACTTTCCTCCTCTCCTCCTGCCTCCGGACACGTCTCCCCCCTCTGCTTCTCCTTCTTCTTCTTCGGCCAACAGTAGCCCAATATCCTCCAGCACCCTGTTGGCTAACAGTATTGGTGGCGGTCTTTGTTAACTCGGGACTTTTCCGATCCAGTATGGAAGTTTACATCGTTGTCCACATATTGATTTGGCAAAATTTTACACTAGATGCCCTTCCTGATGTAACCCTCCCCATTTATCCGGGGTTGGGACCGGCACGAAGAAACACACTGGTTTGTGCATCCCCTGTGGCTGGGTTATCATTTAAATAATCTATATTGTTAATAATTAAACATGTGAAGACACAGTGTTGCAACGCTAGCAAGGAGCTGGCGCCTTGTTCAGGGATTGTCCCTGCCTCACACTGTATGCTTGCTGGGGCTGGCGTGACACTGGAAGGACAGATGGATAGAATAATTAAACATGTACTATGAAGACATTTCAATGTTCCTTAACTCTTTCAGGGCTGAATATTTTTTTCCAAACAACATAGTTTCTGAAAAGCAGTGTGGTTTCACACAGAAATCAACATAAAACATCTGTTGCTGTATGCTGCGACTGCCAGTTTGCCAAGAATGTGCAGCAGGCTTGCTGCCAGGCTGTCTTTACGTGGCTGGGGCGGCAGCAGCAGCAGAAGGGGTCACAGTTGCAGTGCCATTGTTAAGTGGCAGTCCTCCTGGTGAACATTGCCATAGGTGTGTCAGCCTATATGAACCTGTTCAGTACCACAACGATTAGCAGGAGACCAGTCAGTTGAAGCTGGAACTTCACATTAGTTTTCGATCACTTGCATCAAAATTGGAGTACGGCAAGTCATAGTCCAGTTCAGAGATAAAAGTTTTGAAAAATCGGCATTCTAAGCTTACAGATGGCTTAACGTCTATTACAGAGTTGATTGTGTGGTGATTGGGTACTTGGAGAAAGAAAAGGAAGGACAGGAATTTGCAAGAGGCAGTGCTGCTGCAATAAATTATTTCATTGAAGGTCGTGCATGGCGCATTAAGCATCTTGCGGGGGGCAGGAAGAATCTCTGGATGAGGCGCCAGCTCATTACTATCACTGTGCCACTGTGTTCCCATGTTTAATACATGCTTTACAGATCCCTACAGATTTTATTTTTTTCTCCAGCCGTCTGGAGTTTTTTTTTTTTTTTTTTTTTTTTTTTTGTTTTTTCTGTCCCCCCTGGCCATTGGACCTTACTTATTCTATGTTAATTAACGTTGACTTATTTTGTTTTCTTATTGTGTCTTTTATTTTTCTATTCTTTATTATGTAAATCACTTTGAGCTACTGTTTGTATGAAAATGTGCTATATAAATAAATGTTGTTGTTGTTGTTGCTTTAATTCCTATCATCATGAAAATTATATCAAGTATACATCTCAGTATTTTAATTATTCATAGAGCTGTAATATCATGACTGTAATGGATTCTGTGTCCTGTCAGAGTAAGAGAAAGCCCGTTTAAGAAGCACGTAGTGATTCACACACATAGAGCACATAGAAGATCAAATACAAAACAAAGCATTTAATGTACTACTTTAGTTACGATGGAATTTGAGAAACTAGTAAATTAAACGATTTTAAGATGAAGTTTATGATGTTCTACTTTAATGACAAAATAAACTATGTGATTAAAGTGGAAATTTCGAGATTAAAGTTGTCATTTCAAGCTTTTTTCCCACTGCGTGCCTATTTTTTTTAACTCTGTACCCTAATGAGCTTTCATATGACACTCAGACGGTGGGCTACGACTCGCCTTTTCACGGCGATTTTGATATCTTGTTGATAACTTGTTTTTTATTTCGGGCACTGTGTAACATTGTGAACTTGAGCTATCAAGTTTCTCCGACACTCAATGTCACTCAATCAACTTCCTTTTAGTGTTTATACCTCTGTTTAAACCAACAAATAGTATGTTTTTCCTTGCCTCCACATTGCTGAAATTCTTCTATTTCCCCCCATGCTTTTGCCACTGCCTTTTCATAGAACGCTGAGCTTAAGGGCTATTTATATTGATTTGCATATTCAAAGAGACGTAATTCTGGGAGGAGTTGAGGAGTGGCGGCAGGCGCGTGAATGTGTGTTACTTTTCAAGCTGACCGGGATTTATGGAGCGGAAGAACGTGGAAGTTGGCAAATGCACAGATTAATGCATCTGGATTTTTTATGCACACGCACATTTCCGCTTTCTCCATACGCCATGTTTCAGTGTGAATTCTACGCACAGCGTTATGCATGAGGCCCCAGCTTCCCTGTGATCCTGCCCTGAATAAGTTGACTAGGAAAATAGATGGATGGATAGATGATAATATAATAATATATAAAAGTAAAATAGTTATTTTCTCTGTTTGTCTTTAGACATTTTTGGCTTTGTTTAATATTATTTATCCATTTTGCATATAAGCACTTGGGGATCCACATTAATGACAGGTTGGACTGGTCTCAGAACACAGAAGTTCTATAGAGGAACGGGCAGAACAGGCTCTTTATCCTTAGGAGACTGTGTTCTTTTAATGTGGGAAGTGACATCTTTAACATCTTTTACAAGTCTGTGATGGCCAGTGTGATTTTCTACACTGTGGTAATGCTGGGCTGGTAACATCACTACAATAGAGGCTGACCACATCAATGAGCTATAGATTCACTCTGGACTCTTTTTTGTAGCAAAGGAGAAGGCGGGGGGATGGTGGTGGTGGCTGAATGTACGCTAAGGAGAAGCGGTCAGATCATCTGCTGGCTTCCTGCTGCTGGCGAGCTGTGTTTTCTGCTTGTCATTGTTTTAAGAGCTGGATGCACATGAAGTGTGTCTGCCAAAAGCATTCCAACAATTGCTAGGTTAGATGTCCGTGAACTTGTTTTAAATGTTGTCTCACAGCCTTGTCTCGCGGGACGTCAAATTGTCTTCCAAAAGATCACATCTCGTCTCCCTAGTCTCCTTCCCAAGATTTTTTTTTTTATAATAGAGAGATATGTATTCTTCCATATTAACATTTCCATCTAAATTGCAATTTTGTTTTCCTGAACTCTGTTGACAAAGATTCTTAGCATAAATCATTTCTGTTTTTAGATTTATTCAGTATTTTGTAGCATTTGCAAAAATGATTTGAATATGGTTTAATGACTGACAGTGCTCTCCCATGGAATGACTTCTCCTTCAGAGTTTAATTATGCCTTGGGACCATTGCTATCAAGATTCCAACTATCCATAATCCTGAAATCCTTGTCTGTTGCCGGAATCATAAAGGTTCTAATCACAATTCAGCTTTATTCATCAACTTTGCTATGCAGCTCTGTATTTTGTCTCATCCCCACTCTTGAAGTCACCCACCAGCTTCAATGGCTCCTGTGTACTTCCCACAACATCGCAGGCAGTACACAATGTCATTGTGGCACAGCTTAAAAATACAGGCATATTCAATAAGAGCTCCCTAAATACAGTACTAGAGATGCTGCCTCTTAAAATTGAATAATTGGGTTTTATTTGGCAATAGCTACATCTTAGTTTTGGTATATTAATAACTCGTGATCTCCAAGTTTCAACTTTTTTATGATCATTTAATAACATCCTTTAAACAACTGTAATACAGCGCTATATAGCGCCTGACCCGGCACAGACTGACACAGAGGCACATGTAAAATCAACAAGCTTTATTTTGCTCTTCAGCCATGGGGCACGTCTTCCCCGTGTCCCACCGGCCCAACACAGTCCCAAAAGCACTTAACTCGACCTTGGCACCACCACCACTCCTCTCAGGTAACTTAGTCCTCTTCCTCTTGATTCTGGCTCCTTAGGGGTGGATGCTGGCCCTTTTTATAGCCCACCCGGAAGTGTTCCAGGTGCCTGATCACCTGTGGCTAATTGCACTTCCGGGCAGGACTGTAGAGGTGTCCATAAAGGCTCCGGGGTCCATGCAGCAACCCCTGGTGGCCACCCCAGATCCCCACAGGGTTGTGGAGAACTCCATCTCCCATGGAGCCCTGCGGGAAACTGAGGCACCCACGTCACCCAGGGAGGCTGCACACCAAGCGTCCCGGGGGAGGTACTGAGGAGCCCATGGCTGCTCCCCCGGAACATATGCAGAAGGGGCGTCCTGGCCGGGCATGGGACCCGGGTTGCCCGCCACACAACATTTTTTTTCAAATGCTCAAATCAATAAAACTATGTTTAGACAAAGTTAAGCCCAACATAATCTTAACAAGAGGAATATTTCTTTATCTCTGCTGCTCTAAATATAATACTGCACAACAGAACATTCTACCTTGACCTGTATGGAATACCAATTTTTTGAGCCAAAATGAATGTAATAAAATAGAAATTATTAATTAAATAACAGCATGCAAAAATACAGTGATATATAAATAAGGCAGTAAATTACAATAAAATGTGTAATTGAGTAAAAATCATCTAATTGTTATGAAATACAACATAATTATTTCCTGACTATTGCTGATTTTATTTTGAAATGACTTTATTTTTAAAGACTTTTTGTATTTCATAAGGGTGGTATGGTGGTGCAGTGGTAGCGCTGATGCCTCACAGTTAGGAGACCTGGGTTTGCTTCCCGAGTCCTCCCTGCGTAGATTTTGCATGTTCTCCCCGTGTCTGTGTGGGTTTCCTCCGGGTGCTCCAATTTCTTCCCAAAGTCATGCAGGTGAGGTGCATTGGTGATCCCAAATTGTCCCTTGTGTGTGCCCTGTGGTGGGCTGGCGCCCTGCCCAGGATTTGTTCCTGCCTTGCACCCTGTGCTTGGTGGGATTGGCTTCAGCAGACCCCTGTGTTAGGATATAGTGGGTTGGAGAATGACTGATTGACTATATTTGATAATGCCAGCGCTATTTATTTTAGAATGCCTTTTTTCGTGATGGTTTTGTCACTTGCCAATCAAGACCGATGAGCTGAACCTTTTCCTGCTTTGCTGTTGATGACTTTTGTCTGGTATAGGTAGTAGGTAGCCTACCAAAGATCTTTCAGCATTACTTCTATTTTTCTTACATTCAAACTGGCAAAACGTTGAGGCAGTAGAGTTGTGATAGTTTTGTAAACTAAAAATATAGAGATATTTTAACATATTGTAACTGTTCCATGCAATGGGTGCACTTATTAAATGATAATTAACCGAATATTAAAAGTCTAATGACCTCACTGTTACAATCAACTTGAAACATCTGGTAAAAGAAGACCTCCTTCTAGTCTTGCACTGTGCTCCCTCCTTAATTTAACACTGATGGTGTAGCTGGGGTCTCCCTTTCACTGTCTTTCTGTCTCACCCTCCCTTTAACTCTCCCCAATTCAGCAAGAAAATCCCAGTATCCTCACTCTGGAAGTCTTCTACTATCTTCTTTAATGTTCTTGGTGGCTCATGGAATGCAGGGACTCTCTCTTACTGTTACTCAAGCATTTAGTCCCTCCAATCTGAAAAGCAGTCTGTCAGTGAAAGTATGATACAGTTTCAAGACTAATTTGATAATACATTGGGAATGTTCGGATGGATAAGTGCTTTTAAAAATATTCACACTGATGAAGAGATTCTGGGTAGTTTAAGATCAAATGAGCACCATGTCAGCAAAGAAGTTCATCTGGAAGTATGTCATTGGGAATTTTGACTGTTGCATTTCTCTAATCAGGAGCCTTCACCCTGGATCTCTAAGTATGTGGAGCAAAATTACTTGACAGAATTTGTCATTATTTGAATCAGATAATCCTCCCATAACTCTAATTTTAACCATAGTATAAAAGGATGGGGCTCTGGAGGTCTACAGCTGAACTCTATTGGTTCCCATTGGAGACAACTCCACCTACTTGGAGCTCCTGGTGGAGATTTTGGGCTGCAGAGATGTGTACTTGGGCATGTGCACACTCAGACATTTAGCATTAATAAGTGTCTTTGTGATTTCTTCATGGAAATTTTCTTGCAGACACAGTGCTTATTCAAACAGATGATCCTGCTAAGAACTCTGTAAATAACAGACAATCCATCTTTGTCAAAAAAGGATAGTTTGGAATATTGCAAATCATTTAAACAGAAATCACACAAAGAGAAACTTGATTTTCTGAAGTCAAAGAGTTTATGTTTTGGGTGTTTATCAGAGAATTTTGTTCATTGAAACACCAGACTATTTTGTATTTAGATAGTTTACTGTGGGTGTGACTTGGTGCCATCTAGTGGTCAAGGTGAAAATAATACATCTTCTGCAATTAATGCATCAGTCAAATTGAACAATGAAACTTGTGGTTGTTAAAGGGCTGAGGACAGTAATTGTGGTCTTGGAGTTGTTCCAGTTAAAATGAAATCTTAGAAAAGTAATCACTGTATTGAAACATGCGTTCTAGAACCAGACAGTTCAGCAGAACTAAAAAAATAATATAAAAATAGATAGAAAAAACAACATTTTTCTGCATACCATGGGACAAGAAATAATGGTCAGTATACACCTTATCTTGGACCTTGATGTTTGAAGCTTAGATGGCAGTAATATTATTAAGCTTTCAGAAGTCTCTTCTCGAAGAAAATTCCAGCAAGCAGAAAAAGTAACCGCAACAACAGAGGGATGTGGATAAATAGCCAAATTTAAATGAAGTAAGTCTCTTGTATTTTCAAAAACATATTGATATGTTGTTGAATAGTATGTTAATAACAGTATGGAAGATGGGCCTTATGCAATAAAGGCAGCACTAGGCTGGAGCATTTGAGGACCAATACCTGTGTTTATATGCTTGTATCATGTTCCCTCATTTCAAGGTGCTTTAATTATAAATAGAGAGTGCTAATGGTAGTATGGAGAGTGTGTTCCTTCTAATTCTGGGACATTTGGGACCAAACTAATATGGAGAGTGCTTTCCCCTTAATCTGGGGATATTTGAAACCAAACTAAAGATTCATTCAAGACATTTTCTTTTTAATTGAGAGAACAAATTCATACTGTTCTAACTTGATGTGATGGTTCAGGTTGGCTCCACACTCCCGGGAGCCTCATGAATCTGGAACCGTCAATAGTCATAAACCGAGGTGAGTCAGGCAAACGAGGACACACACAGTCAGCAAGGGGTTGGTGCAACTGTGCAAAGAGCTTTTATTAAAAACCAAACTGTTCCAAGAAATTATCTGCAAAAATGATCTTCCATAAGTAATCCCATAAAATCAGTGAATAGTCCACGAGTTAAAAGCCAAATAATTCACAAATAAAGGAACACAGTCATCAGGTCCTTGATCTTTCTCCCTTCTACTAAGCCCAAAGCAACCTCTGTTCTCCTGTCTCCCCAGATCACCCAGAGGCTTGCTCAGCTAGCAGAGACACCAGCAGCTGTGGTTTCCAACCCATGTCTTAGTTGCCTGTGTCGGCATCTGCGAGACCGATTGAAGTCGGCTGTACTCCCATCTTCCTCTCTCTCTCTCCTGGCATCCCTTGGATCGCTACGTAGGACTCCACCACCATCGTACCTGCTCTTCCATTTAATCAGAGGGTAACAATCCACCCCTTGAGCACCGATTGTTCGCTCTTCCACTTGGCAACTGACTGCTCTGTCTCCTCTCTTTCTCTAGGTGGTTCTCCGGCACCTGAAACTGTGCTTCCTCACGGTCATCTGTTTCTCATTCTTGATTCTCCCTTTTTTGATCTCCTCCCTTTCCTCCATGCAGGCTCCTTTTATACTGCCCAATTGGATGAAGGTGCTATCCTCCACTTACTCTGAGGTGTGAATGTAGCACCTGACTGACCTGCTCGCATTTGCAATCAACCCCGGAGTTGCTCATGCACATGTATGTTTAGAGCCTGTACTCTCTGGGACTTGATTATATTTATTTAAAAATCACGCTTCGCCACTGACCTCTTATCACACATGAGGACACCCCACTTACAGTTGCCCATTTAAGAAACAGCTGGAGGTCAAACCAACAGCTGCTACTTTGAGAGTCTGACCCTGAGACTTATTGTCTTATGTCAAAGGACACACTAATGGGTAACTGCAGCCTTTTGAACCCAAATGGGTAACTACTAGGTATGAGAGGGATTTTCAGAATATACACTAAAATCAAGTCTGTTGCACTATCAATATTGTTACCACAATGAAGTTGTGATGGATGGACCTAACTTGCAGTCTTGTACCATTGCACAGCTTTGGTGCATCTAGATTTCCCATTAGCATCATGGGCACTGCTAGTTTCAGAGAAGAACACAAGAGCCAGTAACAGAATTTAAGAATTCAGGTAGATAGTGGACTGTGTCATGGTTGCAGTACCAGATGCAGTAATGAAAAAAGTACTCATTTCTGCATAATCATAGCTGGTTTCTCTTATGTAATCACTACTCATTACCATTTCAGCTTTTGTTGAGGACGAAGGTAATTTATACTGCTTCGGAGATCTTTCACCCATTGATAAAGTGGTATCTTAAACAAGGATGAGGCAACTGCTGTGAATTATGGTATCTGTGGAAAGTCTCTGGTTGTCTCACAACACATCCTCTGGAAGGCAAAGTGGTCTATAAGGCCATAGGATCAGATGGCTTGCAGAACACCATTATGATAACAAGCAGATACCTCAGCTTTGAGGAGTTCTCACATAAGCTGTCTTCCATCAAAGTTTAATCCCAATTATTGTCTCTGTCCAGCAATCCTAGAGCACTGTAAGCCGCCTACAATGTCAGGTGTACCAAGCTGTTGATAGTCCTGAGATCTTCAAAGGAGGTGTGAAGGAGCGTATGCAAATAACAGCATTACATGTTGTGAGGGTATACAGTATATACTCTTCCTATTATGTGCTCCTTTCTAACATGTGGATATCTGCCAACAGACACACCTCTTTTTCTCTGATTAAAACCACCATCTTGCAACCTACCTCCCTTGCTTATCAAAGGTGTTAAAAGACAGCACTTTGTCATCCAGCAAAGTTCCTGTAAAAACATCTTGTTGACACACTTCAAAAGTCTGGTGTTCTTGGTGCTTCCAGTTCTCAAAATGTAAATACACTTTGCGTTTTCTAGGTGGGCATTTAAATGAACAGCAGGAGGGTGTCTTTCATGGATGGGAAAAGACAGAATCTACAAAACAGTCTCTGAGGTACTGATGTATCTTCCCATTTTCATTATTTCATATATTTATTGATATATTTGCAGCTGCATTGATCAATTTTATGCTGCTGTAGGATTTAATATTGATGTTTGCTTTAAATGTTCTGGACATTACTGGAAAAATAAAGAATAACCCATTTGTTGCCTACATTACTGCTGCCTCCCAACTCCACAACATTGTGTTTTAGCTCTTGGCCTGGTCACTTTCCACGTGGAGACTGAATGATCTCAGTCACATCTGGATGGGATTCTCCATTAGCCCCTTAAAAACCTGCAGCTTAGGTTAATAAGTGGCTGCAGATTAGCCCAATATGAGTGAAAGAGCGAGTGAATGAGGGAAACCAATAAGGACTGGCACTCATGTTTTCTACCTTACAACTGTTAATATTAGGAAGGAGATAAAGTAGTGAGTGTATAAAAATAAGCACATGAAGAACATTTCTGATAAAAAAAAGGCTATAAAACACACAAGCACAAAATAAGACAAATCACAAAAAAGCCATGTATTTTTCAAAAAAGTCTCTTTTAATGGCTGTGTAATATCAGCCAGTATGAAGATCAAAGCAAAAATTAAATTTAATAAAAGCTTACATTGATTTTAACTATGTGAAGTACTAAGATTAGCATCTTCCAATATATAAGTGAGATTATCATTTGTGACCAAAGTTGTAATTGCCACCATTAATTCAATTCAGTTGTTAATCTGTCCCTTCAAAAACATATCCATTAAAGTAATGAGCCATGTTTTGTAAAACAGCAAACACTAAGAAAAGGTGCAAAATGTATAAAGACTAGAGGGGTCTGCCCCCTGCTCACTTCGCTCACCAACCCCTGGGCAGGCTCTATGCAGCAGCCACTTCGCGTCTCTGCCGCTCGTGTATCTGGATTCCATTTTCACCAAACAACAAATCTTTTAATTCTCATGGATACGCCTCTTCATTGGGAAGAAACTCTACTTTTCCATGATGGCAACACGAATATGACGATCTGCAAGTCTCCGACTTAAAGTTTAAAGCCAAACCATATCTACATACTTCTGTCATATCACCTATGTCCATATATTCAATCTCTTTTCGCTGTTCCGTTATTTCACTGAGAAATAATTTACGTTTATTGGTGCTAATGCAATCTTTACTATGAGTTTTTGAGACTTTTGAATTTTAGTACTTTCATAATCTCTAACCTGCTCTGCATGTGTACCACGCCATCATTTTTGAACCTCTTTACAATGTTCTACTTTGTCTTCTACTCTTTGTCTTTTATTTCCGACCCCGCTTGGAGCTGAGAGCGCAGGGACTGTGTCCGACAATATCAATCAAACGAATGAGAACAGCGTGGACCGTGGGCATGGTTGTAAAAGTTTGAGAGGAGGGTGGGACTTGTCAAAATCTCTTGGTAAAAAATCTCGTCTCACGGGACCTGAAATTATCTCCCGCCGGAGTTGAAATTATCTCAGAGAAAGTCTCGTCCCAGGATTTTCTTTTATAATAGAGAGAAATATCTGTTTTGTTTACTGTCATAACTAGAATTTGATGCCAGTTAGTGAAAATAAATATAATCCCCTCATGTGAAATTAAATCAAATACATTCAAAAAAGAATCACCATTAATGAGATTCATCAAGAATACAAGTTACATAAAAGGTCAGTAGTCAATATTAAGATTTCCAGAGTTTCAGAAAAGGCAATGCTACTATGTTTTTCACTCCAATGTGAAATAAGCAAGCATGTTAATAATAAAGCTTGGCAGAACAACAACCATTCAGCCTCATGGGCTCTGGTAGAACTGCTCTCCTCACACTGCCTAATAGTTATTCTACTGATTTTATTTTAAAATGTTCTAACAAAACTGAACTTGAGTACATTTTCAAATTTTAGCCAAAACATTTGCAATACAGTGCATGAAGTAAATTAATTATAAATGAAACAGAACAAATTATTAGATGTTTATCAGGAAACGGTCTGTGAAGCAGATACTTCTCTAGTTGGTTACAGTAACCATTAGAGAAAATTAGATACATCTTCATAAATTTCTTTTACAGTAAAACTTAAGCACTATAGGCCTGAATCTGTGTGGAAAGGTTGGCTTTAGTAACTTATGTATAATAATCATTTCATGCATTGGTGCTGCTGAATCTTTGTAAATCTGTGATGATTTCATTTAATTCATGTAATCCACACTGTAATTCATCTGCCACCTCACGAATTTTAGCTGCAAATTCAGTTTTGGCTCCTTTATGAAGGTCAATGGAGTCTTTTGCAATGAAGAAGACATCCAGCCCTAGGAACAGGCCTGAGAGGATTCCAGTCGCCACTCCGGCCACCTTGACGGCCCTTGCCACTCCACCTGACACTTTTGCTAATGTGGCTAGCCTGCCAATCTCACCAGCACTGGCAATCAGTTTTGTAGCTCTTGTTCCTAACTGAACTTTATTCCTTGTTTTTAGCAAAGTTTCCTTTGTCATAAACTCTTCCATTTTCTGTATGCATGTGTTGGCAGTTTTTAGGCATTCTACTAAACCCTCAGTGCCCTTCTGGTGTCTCTCTATAATGTCTTCCACTTTTTTTCGATCCAAAGAGTTGTTCACAGTATCTGAAATGGTAGCTGAAGCACTGGTCACTCCCCCTGCTGCTGCCACTCCCAGTCCCACTCCTGTGACCACAAGGGAAGCTCCCAAGGTGAAGGGAGTCAGGATCAGTCCAACAATGGTGACAATCCCTCCAACGGCACTCACGGATCCTCCAGTAATATTGGCAATGGTGGCTTTCTTGTGAAAACTGTCAACCCCATCTGCAATACTATGAAGTTCACAGATGTTCTTTTGCAGATCCTCAATGCGATCATTGATGAGTTTCTTGACAAGCGTTATGCCCTTGTGTGCATCTTCACGTAACCTACTGGTTTAGGACAAGACAGACAAAAATAAAATTCTTTTTGAAATAATGATACAATGCATTACATGTTATTTGTAAATTAAACAGGGATTGTGTGCTCTTAATGAAGAGAAGACCAAAGATCATTCCTAAAAGCCAACAAGAGCAAAGAGCAAACCATTAGGACCAGGAAATTTCCCAGATCTCAAATAGTCCACAGCCTCTTTAAGTTCAGTAACTGAGAGAAGTACAGAAGTCTTTCATTCCAAAAGGTCCTCGGAATGTAACGATTTCAGAAAGGTGTCACCATCAGAAGGTAAAGAGGAGGATGATAGAAAATAAAGAGATCTGACAAGAAATGAAAAAAAAAGTTTAATTTTGTCCGGGTTAGTAGTAAGCGATCTTTTTTGGATTTACTGGCCAAAAATGAAGAGAGTGGATCACATCGTCAAAGCCTGAGAGTTTGTTTATTTACTGAATGTAGATTCAGAAAAATAGCAGGGTGCCCTAGTGCAGTGAATAATAAAATTGGTATGGCATGACAGCAGAACGTTTAATTAAGCTTTAGTGCTAATAATGAGAGTTTCATTCAGCTGGTCCACCACACAAAGGTTCAAGCTAAGCCAATGAGTCATTCTAGAAGTGCACCCCATAACTGAGTCTGCCTTTTCAAATTAGCTTGTTAAATTGGTGAGCCTCCCTCAAAGGAAAATAAACTCTTCAATCTTAGGGGCCAAGTCATCAATCAATTTAGGGTTGTGGAGCAGATTTGTATTGGATTTTTTTAAATATATGAACCATAGTCCACTTATGTCCCAAAAGCCAGTTTCGGCAACCGAGGGTCGGAACACCAGAGTTCCCGCCTTCGGCTACCACCCATATCACATTGCACCCGACCCCTATGGCCTCTCTTGCAGGTGGTGGGCCCACAAGAGAGCAGAACCACATTGCTCCTTCGGGCAGAGCCCGGCTGGGCCCTGTGGTTGAAGGTCCAGCCACCAGGCGCTTGCCAGTGAGCCCCTCACCCGGGCCTGGCTCCAGGGTGGGGCCCCAGGTACCCTTTCCTGGGCAAGGGAAACACCGATCCTTGTTTTAAGTCCATATGGGGTCTCAGGGTCGAGTTAGTCTGGATCTTCACCTCAGGCCTGTTTGCCTTGGGAAGCCCTACCAGGAGCATGTAGCTCCCGACAACATAGCTCCGAGGGTCACTAGACTGCGCAAGCCCTTCTGCCATGACAAGGCCTCGATCCAAGAAGGAGGAGGAGTCAGTTGAGGTGGTTCGGGCATCTGGTTAGGATGCCACCTGGATGCCTCCCTGGGGGGGTGTTCCGGGCATGCCCCACTGGAAGAAGGCCACGGGCAGACCCAGGACATGCTGGAGGGATTATATCTCCTGGCTGGCCCTGGAACGCCTCGGGGTCCTCCCAGAGGAGCTGGAGGAGGTGGCCGGGGAGACGGATGTCTGGGCTTCCCGGCTTAGGCTGCTGCCCCCATGACCCGACCTCGGATAAGCGGTGGATAATGGATGGTCCACATGATCTGAGAGGCAGGAGGAAGACAGATACAGCAGGTGGGAAATGAAACTGTAAATGATAAAAGACTGGGACTTAAGGAGAAAAAGACCATCTTTTAATGGAGGAGTTAGTTAAATGTTATGAGCCATCAATAAATTTATAAGGAGTGAGAACAAGAGGGTAACCCATACCACACATGAAAAAAGGATTTATCCAGTAGTGACACAAGGATAGCATTAGCATCTGTGTCAATAACAAATTCATATTCATGAAATTTAAGAATTTGGCTAGTCAAGAGCTGGATGAAGGAGCCAAGGAGGAGTGGAGGCTTACACAGCGATGAATCCTATCCTCCTACCTCTAAGCTTAGAGAAGAGATAACAGAACCATTTATCAGAGTCACATTCAAAAGCCAAAAAACGTAAGGCCCCGTCCACACTACAATGTTTTTATTTAAAAATGCGGACATTTTTCTTCATTTTGGTCTTTCATCTACACTAGCCCACCATTTTCAACCCCTGAAAATAAAGATTTCTGAAAATGCTCTCCATGCCGGATGATTTCATAGACATGGTGTCAGCGCTGTGCTGTTGAGTGGAAAAAACAGACTTTTCCAAAAAATTGTTATCTAATCACACTCTCGTTGGTTTGTGCTTATTTAGTGGCCTTTCTCTGATTGGATGTGGCTCATTACAACGTCTCATTTCCTGATTGGTCGTCCTTCACAAACGAAACACATTCCAGCAAAGTGATCATTGTAGAGTTGCTTCCCATGGCAGTTATACTGTATGCTGCTTACCTGTATTCATCTAAATTGTGTTTTGTACAGTTTAAATGTTGCATACATGCAAAAAAAAAAGCAAATTATTTACCAGTCACTACAGTTTTACGATAAATCCCATGGCCGGCTTTCTTACCATTCTAGTAAAAAATTCAGATTTCCAGTTGGGAAATAACTTAGTTGACAGCCTCTTATCAATGTTTATTACTTAAAATTGACCTGCTCAGCAAGAAGAAACGCTTTCTGGTGCAAAATTAATAACCAGGCACTTAAAGTGGATGGGTATAAAATGCAGCCGAGCTCACAATATTACAGGAGACATACTTGGGTACGCATGCATTTATTTATTATCTCTACCGAGTTAGTTTAATAAATATCGTTTGCTACAAGATGCTCTCAAGGACTGCTTATCAGTCCTCCAGCAAATTTAACATAGAGCTGATCACTTTTGCTTTTATGCGTTGCTTTAACCTTTGTGGTGTTTTTATTTAATGACAAGACAACCATCACCAGTTCTGAAGACTGTCACTTTCAAATGTAATCAGACTATTGATGTAACATGGAGTAAAATTCACTGTGATTCCCTTAATAATTTAAGTATGTTTTTATACACTATATGCTATTAGAGTCCTGCATGTGCTGATAAGCCAGAAAGCGCACAAACTTTTGAATTTTTCACTACAACATCTCTTCAAGGATCTTCCACCTTATGTGTGCATTCCCAGTGTAGGCAAACATCTACGTCAAAGGAATATTCGGTTGTTTTCCAGTGGACGGCGATACTTTTGTAAACAATGTGAAAACTCTAGTGCGGACGAAGACAATCTTCATTATTAAATCCAAATTTGGTGTGGACATAGCCTAAGTTAATGGGATAAGTTTAGAAATTTTTTGGATATGCTAGATCTACACTTGATCATGTTCTGTGGTAGTATTTTTATTTTGATTATGTTAGCATTTTTACTGTTTGCTTATTAATGTTTTGATTAAAATGCCATTTAGTGGTTATTAGTTTTAGCAATAATGTCCCTTTGGTTTGGTGGGTCAAACGCTGTAATGTGCAACATCATGTGGCCAACACTATTTAGGATGTCCAAGTTTCCAGAATGAAATTCTAAAACCTTTGTGTGCTAGTTATTAAAACCAATGTCTTCTCTCTGAAGTAAACATGACTTAAAGGAACTGAGAATGTTGCATATAATATATTAAACTAACCAAGTTTAGATGGCACAAGGAGTAACAAACGTGAGAAATGAGGGGATGTGAAGTAGAATTAAGATGCTATTAGCAGTATGCCATGTGATTCTCCAGAAAAACCTAATCTTTAATCAATCAAATTTGTCTTAAATACATAAAATGTTTGATCAACACAGATTTGAGTAGAAAACATTTCATTACTCTTGACAATGGCTGATTTAGCTTACTTAAGTTCTTCATTTTCAGCTTCTTCATCAGAACTCATTCCATTCCAACCTTAAATCATAAAAAACGTATTTGAGTGTGGACTTTGTAACACTGGTTAGAAAAGTTTAATAATTTTATGCTTAATCCTGGATGACACAGTGGGACAATGTTTAGCACTACTGCCTCACCAATTTGGTGTCTTGGTTTTGAGTTCTGTGATCAGTCATTGTCTGTGTGAAGTCTATACATTCTGCCTGTGTCTGGGTGAACTTTTCTTTGGGTATTCCGGCTGTTCTCCTACATTCCCAAAAACGTGAATGTGCTTTCAAACTGGTGATATTTGAGAGGGGGAGGGTGGATGGATGATGGTTCTCTGCAACAGGTCTGCTTACCCTAAACACAATGCTACTAAGTTAGATTCTGGCACCAGTGACACTGAATATGATTAGGCGGGTCTGAAAAAGAGAATGATGATATTTAAAACTTTAAATAGAAACTTTCCCTCCATCCAAACTGATATTTAACATTGCAATGAAGTTCTCATTCCTCAAAAAATGGCAGAGTAGAATGTTGGAACACTGACTAACACGTTGGTCTCATAGAACCAGTGATTCAGGTTCAGTTCTCGGTAACATTTGACTGTTATCCCATTAGTTTGGAGGTTATCTTCACTCCTCCAGTGATACCAATAGTGTGGGGGAGGAACGATCTCCTCAGTCTGTCAGTGGAGCAGGACGGTGACAGCAGTCTGTCACTGAAGCTACTCCTCTGCCTGGAGATGACACTGTTCAGTGGATGCAGTGGATTCTTCATGATTGACAGGAGTTTGCTCAGTGCCCGTCGCTCTGCCACAGATGTTAAACTGTCCAACTTTACTCCTACAATAGAGCCTGCCTTCTTAACAAGTTTGTCCAGGGGTGTCCAGGGGTGAGGCATCCTTCATCTTTATGCTGCCTCCCCAGCACACCACCGTGTAGAAGAGGGCACTCGCCACAACCGTCTGGTAGAACATCTGCAGCATTTTATTGCAGATGTTGAAGGACGCCAACCTTCTAAGAAAGTATAGTCGGCTCTTTCTTACACAGAGCATCAGTATTGGCAGTCCAGTCCAATTTGTCATCCAGCTGTACTTCCAGGTATTTATAGGTCTATACCCTCTGCACACAGTCTCCTCTGATGATCACGGGGTCCATGAGGGGCCTGGGCCTCCTAAAATCCACCACTAGCTCCTTGGTCTTGCTGGTGTTCAGGTGTAAGTGGTTTGAGTCACACCATTTAACAAAGTCTTTGATTAGCTTCCTGTACTCCTCCTCCTGCCCACTCCTGATGCAGCCCACAATATCAGTGTCGTCAGCGAACTTTGGCACGTGGCAGGACTCCGAGTCATATTGGGAGTCTGATATATATAGGCTGAACAGGACCGGAGAAAGTACAGTCCTCTGCGGCGCTCCTGTGTTGCTGACCACAATGTCAGACCTGCAGTTCCCAAGACGCACATATTGAGGTCTGTCTGTAAGATAGTCCACGATCCATGCCACCAGGTGTGAGTCTACTCCCATCTCTGTCAGCTTGTCCCTAAAGAGCAGAGGTTGGATGGTGTTGAAGGCGCTAGAGAAGTCCAAAAACATAATTCTTACAGCACCACTGCCTCTGTCCAGATGGGAGAGGGTTCTAGAAAAGCTCCTAGATACTACATTTTATTGGTTGTAGCAGTCATTGCAGAGTTCCCACTCCCCAGGAATGCCACCCTTTAAGAGCGCACCTCTATTTAGAGGGCAGTTTGGGACAGTTATACATTCAGAGGGAGTACATTGTTGTTTACAGTTTATGTTGCTGGAAATAAAATTCAGATTATTTTTTCAGCATTACTCTTTTTCATGTCATTACAACAAAAAAATCTTTAAGCCACAGTTAAATCGAGTTAACTCAGGTTTATCTGGTATGAGTCATTTTAAGAATACTTATTTATTTTGGCACTGCAGCAGATTATACAAAAAGGAGAGATGGATGGGGATATAATATGATATAACATAATATAATATAATATATAGTGCCCTCAGCAATGTCTGGGGCAAAGACACATTTTTCCTTGATAATACCCCTCTGCTCCACACAAACAATTCAGATATCGTGATTAAAGTGCACATTGCAGACTTTTATTTAAGGTTACTTGCATACATTTCGGTCACAACATGAAGGAATGACAACACTTTTTCTACACGGTCCCCCCATCTCAGGGCACTAATCTTTGGGACAAATGATGTCACAGGTTCATTGCTTCATTAGTGCCATAAGGTACTGAGGCTTGCTTCTATCTACAGACTACCTTTGGAAACTGTAGTTGCCATTGTTCAACATGAGGACATGATCTGTGCCAATGAAAGTCAAAAAACCCATTATGAGACTGAAAAACAAGAATATACCATTAGAGACATTGGTAAAACCTTAGGATTACCTAAATCTCCTGGTCTGGAACATCATTAAGAAGAAAGAACTCACTAGTGAGTGAGCTCAGTAATTGATAAAGGAAGACCTCCACTGCTGATGATGGAAAAATCCTCACTATGGTAAAGAAAAAGACGCAAAATCCTGCCCGGCAGATCAGAAACAGTTTTTAAGAGGCAGATGTGTATGAGTCACAGACGACTTATCTGCACAAGACTTCATGAACAGAAATACAGAAGCCACACTACAGATTACAGATTTTATACAGAATACTTAAAAGAGCCTGCAGAATTCGGGAAAAATGTCTTGTGGACAAATGAGACAAAGATGAACCTGCATCAGAGTGATGGCAAGAGCAAAGTGTGGAGATGAAAAGGAACTGCTCGAGATCCAAAGCAGACCACTTCATCTGTTTAACATGGTGGTGGTGGGGTGTTTATGGCTTGGGCATGTATGGCTGCGACAAGTACTGACACACTTATCTTCATTGATGATGGAACTGCTGCATAATAGATTATGAGGTGAATAGATGCATCTCATACTCAAGTTTTAGTAAACATCTCCAAATTCAGTGAACAGTACTTTATCCTACAAAAGGATCCCAAACATACTGCTAAGGCAACAGGAGTTTTTCGAAGGAAAAAAAATTAAAAATTCTTGAATGACCAAGCCAGTCACCCAAATTAAATCCAATTGGGCAGGCTTTCCATATGCTGATGAGAAAATGTAAGGGGATAAGCCCAAAAAAGAGCAGGAGTTGAAGATGGCTGCATTAGAGGCTTGGCAAAGCATAAACAAAGACGTGATGGCGATGTGATATGCAGACATCAAGCTGTCATTGCATGAAAGGGTTATGTGACAAAGTCCTAAATATGACTGCTTTAATAGGTCTGCCATTGCTGTGTCCCAAACTTTATGGTGCCCTGAAATGGGGGGACCATTTATAAAAAGTGTTGTCACTTCTTCATGACGTGACTGAAATGTATAGAAATAACCTTAAATTAAAGTCTGCAATGTGCACTTTAATCTGAAGTTTTAATTTGTAATTTTAAACTGTGTAGCAATGGAAATCAAGGAAAAAATGTGTCTTTGTGCCAAACATTATAGAGGGCACTGTAATATCATACGAGACGGACCAGTGTTCAAACCCAAGACATGCCATGAATGATGAAGTCATATTAACCCTAACTGTTCATCAAATGACTGAAAATGTGTTTTCTTTTCTCCATTGCCAGCTGGCCATTGCTAGATACATTTATACTAGTCAATTTAATAAATATTTAAGCTCATTGATGAACCTTAAAATTTATTTTAAAAATGTCTATAGATATTAATTTCTGTAATTTGTGTTGAACTTTTGTGTTTTTTCTTGTTTAGGTTTACATGTTCCTATGCTGTGTGTGCTTTATAAAAATAAATTCAGTTAAATCAATTCAGTGATATTATATCAACACTGTGCCATACAGTACGATACAAGACAGACAAAAATCTGAGATGATTTTTGGTATTCAGTTACTTACGTTCCTCAGAATAGTAAAAGTCCAAGAGGTTACTATTTTCCTGTGAAAGAAAGTAAATATGTCATAAAGATAGTTAGAGTAACCAATAAATATTAGATTTGCCCAGAGATGGGAATTGTCCTAAAGAGGAAGATGAAAACATAGGTGAAAGTCACAAAAAAAAACAAAAAACACCCTGAGCACCTTATAATGCAAGCAATTTACAAACCTTCAGTAAAGAAAGAAGATGCTGATGTAAGCCACACATAACGTTATAAACAAGATACTTCAGTTTGTACTCTCAGGTCAAAGGCTGGATTCTTAAACCAAGTCTGATGGGTCCAAAGAGGAGACAATGTGATGGAGATTTAACACTTAGCATGACCTCACTGACAGAGTCTGAAGCATTGCGGCTCAGTCTCCAAGTGACTTTGTGTCAAAGGCCCTTCTAGGTGATCAGCCTTGTGGCAGAAATGCACATTATGTGGAAAATATTAAGAAACTAATGTGACCATACTGAAGAGAGAATGTGTCTAGGTGATAAGATAGTAAATGAAGGTGCCAACAGTGTTCAAACAGAAAACAGAGAACCATTTTGCAGATACAATCTGCTTATTTGTTTTCATAACTTTTCACCAATTCAGCTGGTGATGTACCATTTTATTTTATTCACTGCTTATCACTCATATGTCTGACTCTGAATTCTTTCTCAAAAGGGGTGCAGGTGGTCCTCCATTAAAAGAAAAAAGCAAAATAATAAGCTTTAATTCAAAAGGCGAACAGTGTAAAGCACAGGGCAGCCAGTTTAACTCCTGCCATTAAGTCATAATGTAATCTTGACCAGTTTACTCTGCTTTTAAGTTACACAAATAGCAACTGTTCAGTAACTTGCTTTGTATAAATGCACTGGCTACATACTTAAATATAGTGTCTTTTGTTTTGAAAACTAAACTGAAACAAGGAGAGTACAACAGTTTACTAATAACTAAATCTATGAAGCATGACAGAGCACCAGTTAACACCATTATGTCAGGATCCTGCAATGTGTGTTTAACTCCCATAACCTTTTGCTCTGTGTAGAGTCTGTATGCTCTTCTCATTTCTATGTTAGTTTTTTTGGGTCCTTTGGTTTTCATCTAATATACCTATACATGTGCATGTTAGTTTAATGGATGATTACAAGTCAAGTGGCTTTATTGTCATGCCATTCATACAACATATTGCGCCATACAGTGAAACAAAATAATGTTCCCCAGGACTGTGGTGCAACATATACATAAACACAGGATAACTGCAAGACAAGTAAAGAACTATACTGTAATACATTACAAATAAATACTGTACATAAAACCAACAACTACTAATAAATGAACTGCATATAAATAAAGTAGACGCTGGTCTGAGTTGAAAGGGGCAGCACAGAATTCAGAGTCCAGACAGCCATGGGGCAGAAGCTGTTGCAGAACCTGACAGAACTGGTTTGGATGCTACATAACCTTCTGCAAGATGGAAGTGGGTCAAAGAGACTATGGGAGGGGTGGGAGCGATCCTTCACAATGCTGTGGGCTTTGCAGATGCAACACTTGATAAACATGTCTTTAATGGAGGGCAAAGAGGTCCCAATTCATTTCTAGAGTGCATAATATTTGTTGTAGGACCTTGTGGTCAGAGGAGCTGCATTTGGAAAACCAGACATTGATGTAGCTGGTCAAAACTCATTCGATGGTAGAATATGCTTGGAATGGGGGAAGGTTTACTTGCCTTTCTAAGCAGCTGAAGTGAGTGGATACACAGCTGAACCTCCTTGGATATGGAAGTGGTGTTAATTGGCCAAGTAAAGTCAACTACCAGATGCAAACCAAGGAATTTGGTGCTCTTGACCAATTCCAGCACAGAGTCCTTAATGTGCAGTGGGGAGTGGACAGCATGGGACTTCCTGAAGTCAACAATCATCTCTTTCATCTCATCTGGTCATGTGTGACTGTGGTCGTATGTGTGAGCGGGCTCTGTATTAGACTGGCTCTCAACCACGTATTGGCTGCTGTGTTGTGTTCAATGTTGGCCCTCTGTGACCCTGAATTGAATTACCTGGGTTTGAGAATGATCTATGATCTATGATGGATGGCATCGTGGCCAGAGCAGCCCGGGTAGGCACTGACTCCTGCGTTCCTTAATTCAAATAACTGCCAAGGAAATTCAAAGGAAGGATGGACAGATTACTGAAGCCTGGGCAGGACATTTGATTTGTTTAAGGTCCCTAAGTGAGTCGGTGATGGACTTTGAAGCTGGTGACTTTCAATCCAATTTCACTTCTAGTAGGCCTCATTACCTACATGCATATACAGTACCTTTCTTTATAAGAAAAGTGTTATGGAGCATCAATAGGGCATTTATGGGATAACTGGTGCAGTGATTAGCATTGTGGCTCCACAGCTCTGTCTATCAAGCTATCATATAATGATTTTCATATATATCCTCTTTTGTAGGTCACTTTAGATAAAAGCATCTGCCAAGTGACAAAATTATAAAAAAGGACTTGTACAGCGGGCTATATAAAATCCAGTTGTGCCTATGAACACAGGCAACCTAGGACATGTAATGATAAACATTAACTAAGTTTAAAATATGTGCTTGTATAGGGTGGTCCACATCTAATTATGCAATTTTCATTACGCTATAACTTATTAAGTTTATTACATAGAGCATTCACAGCACCTGCCCTGAATATAGAGATTTCACTTAAAATTCTTTTTGTTGCCGATAGATGGCAGCACCTGCCCTGCATTCCAAAATGGTGAGGAGAACGGTTGTCAGTCCAACAGTAGCATAATTAGATCTGGACCACCCTGTATGAATAGTTTACATATAAAATATCTGCAGTGCCTTCTATCCATTCCCCTTCACATTTGTCCTGTTTTGCCACATTTTGTCCTGTTTGTCACAGCCTTCTCTTGTCAAGTTTGTACTGGTGCCATATTCTTTCCATTTTGTTATAATGCAGTGTTTCTCAAACTCGGTCCTGGGGACCCCCTGTGGCTGCAGGTTTTTGTTCCAACCAGATTCCTAATCAGTGACAACACCTGATAACACTGAGCTCATTTAATTAGCTGTTTTTTTTGTTTCTTCGACTTTCAGAAAAGCATAGCAGCATGATTTTTACATTTATAAGACATTTAGAAATATTTCTGCTTTTGCTATAGAAACAAATGCTTAACTCTCTTTTGTTGATTTCATTTTACTTTGCCCTTTCTCTGTGCAGTTTTTCCCCCTTCATTGTATCTTAATAATGACAACTTAAAACGAGCAGATCAGACCTGCTGGCAAACAACACTGAATAATCAAAGGCTGCAACTACTTTAGTGTCAGACCCAGTAATTAGTAAATAATGGATTAATTAAACAATTAGAACACCTTGAAAAGTAGAATGAAAATCAAGATGAAAATACTGTTAAAAAGAAGAAAGATACATTATTCCTATATAGCTGCTTGGTACATATTACTTTTTTTTTTTTTTTAGCAAACTTAGTTTTCTAATATATTGTTCACTAAACACAGAACTTCGGAAATATCAGTTCACTTAATTAGCCCAGGAGTTCAATTAAAAACAGAAGCTGGTTGGAACAAAAACCTGCAGCAACAGGCTGTCCAAAGGACCGACGTCGAGAACCCCTGTTATAATGGATTTAAAGGTGCTCAGTGAGATAGTCAGTCTGGGACATTTTTCAACCTGGATTTACACTTTCCAACAACTCTGACTTGTATGGAGTGCTCCTTGGTCTTAATGGTATTTGCTTAGTGGTGTTGCAGAGTCAGGGGCCTTTCAGTACTGGTCTATTTATATAAGCATCATGTGACACTTTGATTGCACACAGGTGGACACTAAACAACCAATTATGTGACTTCTTAAGTTAATTGTTCGGACCAGATCTTATTTAGGAGTTTCATAGGAAACACAAGCAACTGTTCAGTTTTTACTTTTTTATATATACACAATATATTTTATTTTCATTCCATGTCAACAGTATGGACTGTAGTGTTAAGTCCATTACGTAAAAATTAAAATGAAAATCAATTGTAATTCCAGAATTTAATTTGAAAATGTTATATAATGCTTCTATACATGTGGAAAGACCTACCTCAACTGTACTGTATATGCTACCAAATAGTTCGTGATGCACAGCCATGTATGCACAGCAGTCTTACAAAGCCTTGCAAAGCAATCCTAAATAATGTGCAGTCTATAGAATTCAAATAAACTCTGGTAAGCTTATTTTTAAGTTCACTGTCACATTGGAGTTCAATCACTTTCATCTGCAAGCCCTCCATAACACATCCACTTTAAAAGCATAGACAGTTTTAAAAATTGGGAGGGTTTCCTCTAGACTTTCTTGTATAGTCAGATATGGGGATGAATATTTGAGGAGTAAACCGCAAGACAATGATTATATTTTTATATTATGTACTTTAAAGATCCATCAACAACAAATCAAATCAAATTAATAATATATTGAACAATTGTTATAAAAGTAAAGTTGAATAAATCAGACTCTGAAACTGCATGAATAAACAAAAAACAAAATCGAGTATGTGTTCAGGTAAATTATAACTTCCGGTTAGCGGAAATAGCCCAAAAGTTGCTAGAAATCTACGTTTTGTACCTGATTCTTGTATGCAAAATTTGGTTGACCTGCTGTAAGTGATAGTGTACTCAATTTATCGTGTTTACATACACACACACACACACATAATTCCAAAAATGGATTAATCAAAATCCCTAAATCAAATTTTTGGAGGATTCCAATACTTTCCCTGTACTTCGTATACGAGAACGTAAAAACAGGAAAATCTGTCTTGCAGCAATTTAAGTCCTGAAAGTGAGATTCAAATTCATAATGAGAGATGAAAAGTTGAGCTGTATATCTGACAAAGACCAAACTTTTGTCTGAATGTCCTTTAAATTGGGAAAATAAACTGGTCTGGCCTGTTGCAACTGACTAAAATGATTACAAATTTTAAATAAAGGAGAAAAGGGCAATTTAACATGAGCTATAACAGAACCAAAATAGGCTCACCTGAGGAGCTGCTAATTATCCTCCTCTTTCAACCCAGAGATGAAGCACTGCAAAAAACACAAATTGCCCAAAGGCATAGTATGCAATGTAGCTGACAGTAAGTGCCTTTTACTCCTCATCTCACCAAACACTTGGGTTAAAATATAGTAATAATATATTTTGGTGGATTCACTTCTGAAAAGCCTTTCTTGCTCTAATTCTTTCTTTCACATCTGTAAACAGATTTGTGCACAGACCCAGAGTCACACCTGATGTTCCTCCTTCAAAAGTGTCACTGCCAAGCAAATGCCTCTTTGATAAAATTGCGGAAACTCATTCTTTAAAAACTTACATGGAGAACAAAGCTAAAAATCACACACTTGCCATATTTATGTGGTAACACTACCGACTATTGCAATATGTATGGGAAAAGTTTGTCTTCTTTAATCATCTTTCAGACAATGACAACTTACACAAGCTAACTGTAGTATCATCTTGTGAAGAACATTTAACGGGCACCAGACTAACATTCTATGAATTGCCCACAAGCCATAGTTTGACTTTCATATCTATATATCACCCCATAGCACTGATACTAGTCATCATTAACTGCTACCCTTAGGCCACCTGAAAGCCAGACTTCATGTCACATGGGAAGAGGAGTTTTCTAGGCTATAATACTTTCCTATATAACTGGATTCTGAGCTTCCTGACAGAGAGACCCCAGTGAGACCATGTCAGAAACAACATCTCCAGGATCATCATGATGAGCACTGCTGTCCCCTACGGCTGCATACTCATCCTACTTCTGTTCACTCTGCTGACTCACGGCTGTGCAGCTGTGTATTGCAGATGCTCTAACACCATCATTAATTTCACTGATGACACAATGGTGATGGGTCTCATCAGCAATTGGGCAGAGTCAGCTTACAGAGTAGAGATGCAATGTTTGGTGGACTGGTACAAGGGTAGCAATGTGCGTCTCAACATGGATAAGATGAAAGAAATGATTGTTGATTTCAGGAAGACACATGCTGTCCACACCCCTCTGCACATTGAGGGCTCTGTGGTGGAACTGGTCCAAAGCACTGAATTCTTTGGTGTGCACCAGGCAGCTGACATTACCTGATCAATTAATGCCACTTGCTTCAACAGCTGAAGACGGCAAGCCTGTCTTCCCTTATTGTTACCACATTTAACAGGGACACCATCGAGAGCATTCTCGCCAGGTACATTACCATCTGCTTTGGGAACCGCAGTGTCTCGGACTGCAGGGTCCTACAATTGGTAGTGTACACAGCAGTAAACATCAATGGGGCTTCTTTGTCCTACTTTAAAGACATCTGTATCAAACATTGCATCTGCAGTGCATTGTGGGGGAAGACTCTCACCCCTGGCATGGCCTCTTTGTCCTAGGACCATCTGGCAGTAGGTATTGTAGCATCCAAACCAGTTCTACAAGGTTCTGCAACAGCATCTACCCTCTAAACTCTGTGCTGCCCTCCTACCCTTAGTTCTGCTTATATACTGTAGCTTATTTATATGCAGTTCATTTGTTATATTTGTAACTACTGTTGTTATTATCAATAGTTGTTATTGTTTATTTATATTACTACCAATTTAATATATTAATTTACCTGTTATTGATTTGTTTATCTATTATAGTATAGTGTATATTTTTACTTGTCTTTTGTTTATTTATATGTTGCAACACAGTCCTTTAGTTCAGAAGTTACCAAGTCTGGTCCTGGAGGACCTCTGTGGCTGCAGGTTTTCATGCTAAACCTTTTTTAATGAGTGTCCTGTTTGTGCTGCTAATTCTAATTGACTTCTTGTGAATTAATTTTAATTAAATTGCTTTTTTAAGATTTGCTCCACTGAATTTCTTCATTGTTCCTCTGAATTGCTTAATTTCTTTCCTTAATTGGCACCCAAGCAGAAATGAAATGTGAAGTGAGTGAGGCAACAGAAGACCAACTAAGTCAGGTCCTGAAACTCCAATCAATTTCAGTCCAAAAAGTTCCTTTTTAGGCACCGATTCTTGTCATTAATTAAACCAATTCTTTAATTCCATGGCTTGTTGCTGCTCTCATGGTGCAATAGCAGACATTTCAGAAATGATTGATTTTCTCTTTTCTAAGAGCACAGTTAAAATGTTTTGGAGGCCTGAGCAGACTGACATTCCTGAGACCTTCATCTTTCTTTATTTTCAGATATTTTATGATGGACACCAGTTGTTTTGACTCATTTTGTATCTCATTATTGTTTGGCTGCTAGTTAAGGAAAAATAAACAATTAAGGGGTCTGAGTCTTCAAGAGCAAGTCAATTAAAATTAGTTCATAAAAAGTTAATTAGCAGCAATAACAAGTTACTCATTAAGAAAAGGGTTAGAATGAAAACCTGCAGCCACTGTGATCCTTCAGGACTGGAGCTGGCGACCCCTGCTTTAGTTCATGCCACTGTATGCTGCAAACACTGTGTACAGATAGTATGACAATAAAGCCACGTGATTTGACTACAAATTTTAATTGTAAATTAATGCGTCAATGTCTATCAATTATACCATGTAGTGTTTTTCCTAGGGTGGCACGGAGGCACAGTGGTAACGCTGCTGCCACGCAGTAAGTAGACCTGGGTTTGCTTCCCGGGTCCTCCCTGCTTGGAGTTTGCATGTTTCTCTGGGGGCTCCGGTTTCCTGCCACAGTCCAAAGACATGCAGGTTAGGTGCATTGGCGATCCTAAATTGTCCCCAGTGTGTGCTTGGTGTGTGTGTGTGTCCTGCGGTGGGTTGGTGTCCTACCCACGATTGGTTCCTGCCTTGTGACCTGTGTTGGCTGGGATTGGCTCCAGCAGACCCCCGTGACCTTGTGTTAGGATATAGTGGGTTGGAGAATGACTGACTGTTTTTCCTATGTATGTATTTGTGTGTTTGTTTAATTGAAGAGTCTAAAACTGTTTTTGCATGAGTGTCTGTGCGAGTGGCCCCTTTCTCTGGTTAGACGGTTTGTTCCCTGTCACCCTGAACTGAATCGAGAAGGTTCAATGATGAATGTATACATTGTTATATATTGTGCTCATATAAAATATTAAACCTAAGTGATCCAATTTTACATGAACAAAATGCTATATTTCATAAAATAAATTTTAAAAATGTATTTTACGTCAAAACTGAATCCATACAATCTGAGAATTGTACAGGGCAAAGTCACCCATGCTTAGGAAATTTAATGTCAACCAATGATCTAATGCTTGGCATTGGGCAACTGAGTACATACAGTAGATATCACCAGACTAGTTCCTTGAAGCAACGTGGCAGAATCTCCCCTAATGTACTGTCACGCACGAGCGCATGGGGAGCAGTTTAAAGACTGAGAGATGATGACGTCTATCTCCCATCATCCATCTCACCATTTCTGTTCAATTTCCTGTCCCCCTGTATAAATGTTCCCCCATTTGATTGTTACTTTGTCCATTGTAACCATTTGCTGTACTGTGGAGACAATACTCATTTTTGTTGCAGTAAACCGGGGTGGAAACCCCAAAAGTTTATACTGTTTCATTTGCTTCCTTCACAGATTGGCGTAGTCGGCAGGATAGAAGCCTGAAGATGATAGAAGGGCAGGACATAAATCCGGTGTTAAATACCCTGGTGACTGAACTCCAGACGGTCTAGCTGGACCAGGCCAACACACAGAGGGAGCTCGCACAGAAGAGACGACGATTGGCAGCCGCAGAAGTTGCGAGACCAGATCTCACACGGCCTCCACCTCCCCAGATTATTCCCCTTACAGAGACCGATGATATAGAAGCCTATCTGACCATGTTCGAGAGAACCACGGCCAGAAACCAGTGGCCACGGGCGGAGTGGGCGTCCATCTTGGCTCCCTACCTGAAGGGTCCGGCGCAGCGGGTCTATCACGACCTCCCTGAGAAGGAAGCCGCCCAATATGACATCCTGTAGGCCGAGCTATACAAACGCTATGGCATTACCTCCGGCCAGCAGGGGAGGGTATGGCGGCACTGGCGGTTCAACCCGGAGCTTCCAGCTAGGGCCCAGGCGTTCGAGTTCTGGGGCAAACTTGGCCGATGGCTACGGCCAGATGTTAATCAAGTCTGCCAGGTGGTTGAGCAAGTAGTTAATACACGCCATGCCGGACTACCTCGCCGTGCAGGTCCGGAGACATCCCTTTTGCGATATGAACAGGCTCCTGGAGGTCTTGGAGTGACAACTGGCGGTGAACCAATTCGGGGGGACTGAGAAGCCTACTCATATGGCCCGACAGGGACGGGTTGCCACACAGGAGCCCTCCTGTCGCGCTGTCCTCACGGAGCTGCCAGTGAAGACCAAAGACCAGGTGCTCACCCCGCCGCGCTGTTTCAAGTGTGGCGAGGTGGGGCATATTCTTCCCAGCTGTCCCCTCAACGCAGAACTGATGGATTGTAGCTACGCGAGAGGAGAGAGGTACTATGCGTCGTCAAACCCTCTGGCACTTACAAATACGGGAATGGTGTTGGTGAATGAGCACTCGGTGATGGCTTTGTTTGATTTCGGGAGCAATATCACTATTGTTGCTCACCATTATGTTTTACCGCGACAATGGCTTGCTAAAAGGTTAAATATAACATGTGTGCACGGAGAAACGAGATCATACAAATCCGCAAGGTGTTATATAACATGGAGGGGGAGTCCGAAACAGCTTTTGGTTGCGGTGTTGCACGAACCCCCCTTTCCGGTTATATTGGTACAAGATTGGTCTAAAAATAACTTTGGTAAAATTATCACCACTCCCGTACACAAACTGGGTCTACTTATGGATGGTCAGGGGACCCTCCCAACTGCTCCCACGCCGTGCTCATCGGGAACTGATGACGTGGGAGGCCCGGGGGGACACCTTTCGGGGATGGACACCGATCCGGAAGTACAACCAGGTGAGGTTACGTCTTGGGAGGACACCGCTCTGGGCTTAGGCCCTGATATATTAGCCGGCCTGGACTTTCAATTTCGTTCCACGCCGGCATCATTTAAAAGAGAACAGTGGAATGACGATTCCCTGAAGTTTGCCCAGAATGCTGTTGTATCCGCAGACGACCTGGCGTCATTAGATTCCACACCTCCGGGACCCTACTTTGTCCTAGAAAATGATTTGTTATATTGAGTTGCGGAACACGAAGGTGAGATATGGAAGTTGTTGTTAGTGCCACGAACCTACCGGCGGGAGGTCTGCGACCTAGCACATGCCCACTTCTTAGGTGCCCACCTCGGGGCCGAAAAAACGTTGGAGAGAATTAAACTCCGATTTTATTGGCCCAGGATCAATGAGGAGGTCTTGTCCAGTCTGTCAGTTACGCCAGATTCCCAGGAGGGACCAAGCTCCTCTAATCCCGATTCCCCTTATTGATGTGCCCTTTGAACGGATCGGAGTTGATCTCATTGGACCCCTAGAGCCTTCGGCCAGAGGCCAAAAAAATATATTGGTCTTGGTGGATTATGCAACACGGTATCCTGAAGCAGTTCCCTTGAGAGCTGCTAATACAAAAAATGATGCACGGAAATTAGTAGGATTATTTTCCCGAGTCGATATACCTAAAGAAATCCACAGGTCTCCAAATTTGACGCCTATCCCATGCCCCGCGTCAACGAGCTCCTCGAGAAGTATTTGACTACACTGGACATGACCAAAGGGTACTGGCAAATTCCCTTAACGGCATAGTGGACACTGGCAATACAAGATTCTCCCATTCGGGCTGCATGGGGCACCGGCAACTTTCCAACGTCTGGTAGATAGAGTGCTAAGTCTCCGCCAGTCCTATTGTGCTGCCTACCTCGATGACGTCGTCATTTTTTCCGGCACCTGGGGGGAGCATGTATTATAGGTTTACGCTGTCCTCCTGACGCTAGTGAAAGCCGGCTTACGTATCAATACCATATCAGTACCAGATATTTAGGCTACCTGGTAGGAGGGGGGATGGTGAAACCACAGTGCTCGAAAATAAAAGTCATCTTGGAATGGCCCCGTCCGATACTCAAGAAACAGGTGCAAGCTTTCTTGGGGTTAGCGAGTTACTACCGCCGGTTTGTACCTCATTTCTCTGAGAGGGCAGCACCCTTAACATGTTTGACAAAGAAGAAGGCCCCTTTACATGTGGCGTGGAATGAAGCCAAGGAACAAGCATTCAGTGACTTAAAACTGGCCCTCACTTCGGCACCTATTTTGAGAACGCCTAACTTTTCCCTTCCTTTTCTCCTGTAGACCGATGTTTCGGACACGGGCCTCGGTGCTGTGTTGAGCCAAAGTATCGATGGTGTAGAACACCCCGTGATGTACCTGAGCCGGAAACTGTTAGATTGGGAGACGAGGTATGTGGCGGTGGAACGGGAAGCCCTGGCGATCAAGTGGGCGGTAACTCACCTGCGGTACTACCTGCTGGGTCGGGAATTCACCATGGTGACGGACCATGCCACCCTTCAGTGGATGGCCCTTCATAGAGAGTTGAATCCTCGAGTTACCAGGTGGTTTTTGGACCTGCAGTTGTATAAGTTCACTAGAGGTGGGGTCATGTCATGCACGAGCGCATGGGCAGCAGTTTAAAGACTCAGAACTCATCGTGACAACCCATGCCGAGGGACAGCGACGGAGCACTAACCTTTCTCTTTTTATCTCATCAGCCAGAACAAGGACTCGCCGCCGTAATAAAGCACGATGTAAATAAAAGATGCCATACTTCCGGGTTCCCGTCTGCACTCCAGTTACGAGATGATGACATCTATCTCCCATCATCCATCTCACCATTTCTGTTCAATTTCCTGTCCCTCTGTATAAATGTTCCCCCATTTGATTGTTACTTTGTCTGTTGTGACCATTTGTTGTACTGTGGAGACATTACTCATTTTTGTTGCAGTAAACCGGGGCGGAAACCCCAAAAGTTTATACTGTTTCATTTGCTTCCTTCACAGTACCTTAATGTTGCGGAGTTAACATATATGTTTAATATTAATTTATTTATAGACTACAGTTAATTATTGAGTTTGACTATGCTGTACTTTTCTTGCATTCAAAGAAAGGCAGAAACTAGAAGGTCAATCCAACTGAAAACATCCATACTCTCATTTTATTTTTTATTGACATAAGAGCTACATATAGCAGTCACAAAATTTGCCCAAACCGAAGAACAACTCATCATACAACAAAGGTCATGCATCCAAATTAAACATAAATTGTGTTTCAGAAAAGTTTTCAGTTGCATGGCAATGTGATGGAAAACAGATCAATTGCCTCTATTTCTAAGCCTTTAGCATCTAAAAAAAAAAAAGAAAGAAAAGAAAAATAAATTTAACCTCAGACATCTTCGCGCAGCTGTCCTCTTCTAAAGGTACCTCTCTTCCTGCAAAGAAGATTTAACACATAGCATGAATACACCAACAGATTGTATGGGGCACTGTGGCCTGCAGTCCATTGGCTCCGGATATCAAAAGCCTTTTTAGGTGGCCAGTCTTGTGATACAAATGTAAAAAGTTTAGAAATGTAACAATAATAACTCACGTGACCATACTGACAACTGATCTGTAATTTGCTTTGTATAAATACACTGACTACATATTGTGACAGTTTGGGGCTTTGTCGTCCCCTTGAACCCTCAGACTATACGTCAGACACCAGATAAAAGTCCAATAGTTGAATTTATTATAATAATAAAGTGCACAAAGCACCCTCCTCTCCACAATATTCATATAAATAGATACAAAACAAAATAATCAATAATCCTCCTCTCTCTAAGACGCTTTGCCACCCTGCCACCCAGCTCAGCTCGTCGTCTGGGCTTTCCCGCAATCCTTTATAGTCCTTTATCCGGTTCAAATAAAAACTCTTCTTTTTCATCCCGGAAGTACGTCATTTCCTCTGTCCCTGTGACCAGGACGTACTTCCGGGGTATAGGGCAAATAGAAATCTCTGAGCCTACCTGCAGCGTCCCCTTGCGGCCCCCATGGTATCCAGCAGGGCTGTGAAGGAAAACTCCAATATCCATGATGCCCTGCTGGAATTCGGGGCACCGCCATGCTGCCAGAAGGGTTCCATCTAGCAGCGTGGGGGTATTGGCCGGGATGACCGGCCGGCCATAGTTCACAATATATAAACACATTATAGTGCCTTTTAAAATAAATATTGCGCCAAAGAGTTATATATTTTTTTTTCTACTGTAAATCAGCATAACGACTATATTATCCATCCTCCTATCATGCCCATATATACAAGACATAACAAAGCTGTAAAAGACACAACTGCAATGGAAAATGTCCAGAGAAGAGCGACAAGGCTGATAAAAGAGCTGCAGGGGATTAATAAAAGCAGTTTAAGCAAATGAAGAATAAGAGGGGATATGATTGAATAGTTTAAAATTATGAAGGGAATTTTCCAGTAGATTGAGACTGTTACTTTAAAAGGAGTTCAGCCAGAACACAGGGAAACTTGTTAAGGGTAAATTTTACACAAACATTAGGACATTTTCTTTACAAAGAAAACCATAGACACAAGGAATAAGTGATCAAATATATATATCAAATAGTGTGGTTGACAGTAGGACTTTAGGGGCTTTCAAAACTCAGCTTGATGTTATTTTAGAAGAATTAAGTGGACAGAACTGGAGAGCTTTGTTGGGTTGAGTGGCCTGTTCTTGTCTGAATTGTTCTAATGTCCCAATGTTTACCTTAGCCTGTTGTAACAGACACTTTGGTAGTTTTTTAGGAACACTATAAATGTAATGTACATTGGGGATACAGGTGTGTACAGTTCTTTGAATTGTACTTATGAGACAATGTATACACTGTCTTTAATGTTTCACACTGCAGCATAGCAGGCAGTGTGACATAGTGGTTAAGGTTTTGGGGTTCAAGACCCACTCCTGGCTAGTGTGACCATGAGCAAATCATTTCATCTGCTTGTGCTCCACTGTAAAAACAAAAGAAGTAACACCAAATGTATCTGAAATGGTGTAAGCTGCATTGAATTAATGCATCAGCCAAATAATAACTAATTATGTTCTATTTTGGTGCTGGAGTAAGTACATTTTCTTCAAGGGATCAAAAAGTTGTATGTATATGTAATATAGTGACTTTCATATCTTCATATTTGTGTATTGTATATTGCCATTCATATTAACCTATTTGTCTAAACTGCAGTTTTGCTTTCCTTTTCTTTATTGCCAATAGTACTTGGAATAGGGCCTTCATTCTTTTGAATTTATTCAGTAATATTCTTTAAGAATATGTTTGTCTTCTCTAACATTTCCTTGAATTATCAGTGTGGTTTAGTGAGGGACAGTGCTCTTCAATGGACTGACATCTTGCTCAGGGTTGGCTCCTGCCTTGTGTCAACTGCTGTCAAGGCTCCAGCTTCAAATGATCTCCTGAAACAGGCTAAGCTGGAAGAGGAAATGAACGGATGACCAAATGTGGCATTTTACTGCATTCCTCAGAGTCACCGGCTCTGAAAGAAGAAGCTAACAGTGGGGTATCCCTAGATTGATTAAACACCCCTGTCTCCATATAGAGATGTAGTGTTCCCTTAGATTGTCCGGGCTGACAGAAGCAGTCATGGAAAAGAAAGATTTCGGTGATAAGTGAGTTTTGAAAAACTAGCAGGCCTCTTCATGAATAAATACCTATTGAAATCAGAAAGACAATCTGTTTTTAAATACTGCATATCAAAACATAACAACAGCATAATGTATAATAATAATAATAATAATAATAATAATAATAATAATAATAATAAT
>JANRMT010062852.1:31452364-31464144 GCA_026402145.1 Polypterus bichir lapradei | reverse complement strand
ATAATAATAATAATAATAATAATAATAATAATAATAATAATAATAATAAGCCTTTACAATCCAGAACTGGTTTAGAAGGTTCACAATTGGATGACAGATTGAGATATTAATAATACATTGCTATCGCTATAGCCAATAATAATAATAATAATAACCTTTATTTATAATACACTACCATGGCTGTTCGTTTGTCTGTCCAGGATTTTAAATCACCTGTAGCTCGCAATCCGTTTGACCTGAAATTTGGTACACATATACTACGTGACATCTACTATCCACTTTCAGGGTGATGATTGACCTCCAAGGTTATTCCTCTTTTTATTTTGATTTTATTTTATTGTAGAATCAACTCTCGGCAGTGGCCAGCAGGACCTTCGCCGTCACTTCCTCTACCTCTTCATATGTTAAATCATTCTTGAGGCAGATTGAAGACTTAAGTGCCAGCTTAAGTGAAAAATTAAGGAAAATTTACTAAGTAATTGCAACACAAACACTGACTTAATCAGTTTTAACGCAAAAAAGATGCCGACGAAAGAAGAGAAGAAGCGGGCTGCTAGGGTGGAGAAAAGAAGAGCTGCTCAGGCAGCTGCAAGCGCACCAACCTCTGAGCAAACGAATGCTAAACGTACAGAGAAAGAGCATGAAAACTATGAATGCTCAAGTCAAGTGTATTCACTGCACGTTATCGTGAAGTGCGCCGGTACTGGTCCTTTATAATCCTGAACGGAGTTTTTCACATGTATTGTGTAATGTCTAAGCAAAATTCTACTGTGAAACTGTTTAAAGGAGTTAGCAAAGTATTTGTCTTGAAATGATGTACAGTACATATTTCAGAATTTTGGTGCAGCTTGAGCTAGTACCGCACTAGCACAGATCAAGCCCAGACTATGTAGTATGGTACTAAGAGGAGACAATTCTCAGGTCTAAATGCTATCTCAGTTAACAACAGAACAAGAGCAGTCCCAAGTTTAACAAATGCAGAGGTAGTTATATTTTGTCTTTGTGTTTCTCCTTAAAGTTTGTTCAGCTACTCGTTTGATTACCAGTTAACAGCAGACAATTAATGCCTCACCCTCACTCAGTTAACAATATGAGCTACACATAGATAGAACTCAGGGAAAAAGTACATCCCCATGTAAAACTGACAAAAAATAATTGCAATTGTTAAGCTATATTAGATTGAAATTAGTGTTTCTGTAAAAGTTATTCACTTCAAATATATTAAAAGATCCTATAGGGAAAATAATGATAAAATGAGGGTTCGTGTTAGTAGAATCCTGGCTGAAGCATTATTGTCCCTCTGTAACTAATTTCCCAATTGTGTAGATCATACAGTAGAGCTGAACGTGTCATTCATTTTGGACACTTGTTAATCCAACAGTCACCAAAGCATATAAAATACCTTAGTCTGGGATAAGACAATATTCATAAAAAAATTCTGATTGCAGCTCAAATGTCACAGTACAGAACAAACTCTATATAATACAGGGTGGCCCACAAAAAAGTGGCCCACCTCCACCAAGACGACTCTCGTCTCATTTACCACCTGATAGGTGGCTACAGTTGTGTCGCCTGCCCTGTTTCCTTGCTGTCTGACTCCAGAAAACCACTTTGTTACTTCCAGCAAGATGGTGTGGCTTGCAATATTTCCCGCATATCGGAAGTGCTGCCAGAAGAAGGTCATTGGGCACCTGGAGCACTTCCAGGTGCCCTATAAAAAGAGCCCGTTGCCACTACTCAGGAAGCCAGAGTCGGGAGGAGGTGAACGAAGCTTGCCAGGAGGAGCGGAGGTGAAGAAAGAAAGAAAGGACGTAGAAGAAGAAGTAGAAGTTTGTGCAGTGTTGTGAACTGTGCTGTGTCTGTGGGAAACGGGGGAAGGTGTTTCCCACAAGGAAAAAAATAAGCATGTGTGCTTACCTTGTTAGATTTGGGTGGCAGGAGTGACCTATATATATAATGGTGTTGTCCCCATCAGTGTAAACTGCCTTGCAAGCTGGTGGATTAAAAGCTGATCTACTTTTGATATAATTTTTCACTTGTGAAAAATGTAATTATTTTTACAGTAATGTAAAATAAAAAAGCAGTTTCTATGTGTTTTTTGAAATGTCATGTCTCAAACTTGTAATTTTCTGGGAGACACATTCAGCAGTGACAATTTTTTTTTAAAGTATCTTTGAGCACTGTTCATCAAGTGTTGACCAATTTGCAGACGTCCTGGGTTGTAAAGAATTTGATGCTAGCATGAAGCTGCTATTCATGTCTATAAGGCTGCCTTTGTCTGATGAATGAATTTTTATTAATTTTGCAGATTCAGGATAGATATCAGGAAAACGAACAGTAAAATTATGGATTGGTATGTGGCTTCTAAATGAACTGCATTATGCCAAATTTTAAACTTTTAAAATTTAAATATTTCTCACCACTTTTAAAGGCAGTAAATGTGTGTATAATTAAGATTCATACCTAACTGTTTTGTATTGTTATTTTGTAATGTTAAAAAAAGTTACATAAAAATGCTGCCCTAACTAAAATTCCACCTTAGGTAATCACCTTGTTGCCTCACCCTATGTACTGGCCCTGATTGTTGCCCAGTCCTGCCTCATTTTACTATTCTTAGTTTCTGTTAAGGCACATCTGATTCAACAGCGCATGTGTTGCATATTCAAAGTAGTTCTTCCACATTCTACTGTTGGAAAGAGCAGTTATTTGAGTACTTGTGGCCATTCCTTTCATTTGAACAGGCGTGGCCATTTTACTCTAACCTTTCTTATTAACAAGACATTTTTCTTCACAGACCTGAAGCCCAATTAATCAACTTTGTTGATTGTTTAGTTAGTGAAAATCCTAAGAAAGTAACTGGTGTTATTATGTCTGGCAGCAGCGATCATATTATAGTCAGGTCTCTTAAATTATGCATCTTGTCTATTGCAAAGTTTTGTCAAACAAAAACTAAAACTTTTGGCCATGTCTGCCTGCTTTACTATATGGACTGAATTGCGGCCAAATGATTGGCTATCGGCAGAAGTAGGCTTTTCGCATTAGCACGCACATATACCTAATAAAGTGGCCACTATGTCCTTAGTGTAGAAAAATCTTACAATGTTTAACAATAAATATTTTAAAAATTTTGTAGGTGAAAATGAATGAATACTGAGTAGCAATGACTCACTACCATGACCTTGTGTCAGAGAGAGAGAGGAGAGGAGAGGAGAGTTTGGGAGCATGAGCTGATAGTATGTTGCCGCACCCACCACACAACAAACCACCTGGATTGGGACCCGAGTGCAGCGGGTGACACCTCAGCACCTCACTGGAACAGTGTTTTTTTTTTTTTTTTTTTTTTTTATATGGTTGCTAGCAGAGAAGAGCATACTGTATATAACCACATTATCACTCAAATCCCACAGTAAGCAAATAGATTTAACAGAAGTAGATGTTCCCTTTAACTTACCTAGTTATGTCGCTTATGTGTCTGAGGATTGGATTTTGATCCAGGAGTGCGCTAACAATCTTGGTTATAATGGAGTCAGAGAAGAGAATCGTTCTGCAAAGACTGCAAATGTAACAACATGAGAGAATAACATTACTCAATATCAAAGGTTCTTTGTGGGCTTCCGATTAAACTATTCAGAAAAATGTGAGGTTGCTGTTGATTGCATTACATGGTTTGAATATAAAAAAATTAAAGATAAATTACATTTCTTGAGGAAATAAAGAAATGGATCTAAATAAGGAAAGGTTCTCCCTGGAGCCTTCACCTGTATGGTTCTTTTGGGCACCAAAAATGATTCCCCAATGGCAATATTCTGAAGAACCACTTTGGCACCTTAATTTTTATAAGTGTAGCTATCCATAGTTCTACCCTCCACTGTTTATTCCCCCCCTACCTTTTTACATAATTAATAAATCATTGCTACTGCAGTATGAATATATGCTTTTAATGACAAGCTGGGCACTATCCATTCTGATAGGCTTTTTAATGGCACACTAGGCCTGTTAGGACAAAAGATTTAACAGGGATACAGAAATCCAGTTTTACCTTCCCCCAACTTGTATTTTAAAGTAAGACTGAACTCCAGTTCATACCAGTCTCAGCCTGTATTTCATCTGATAAAAAAGGTGCAAATCAGAGTTGAACTGACATCTTTGCAGAGACACCCAAATGGGCACTCTAGTCCAAACAAACAACTATAATTTAATGAATACCAACTGTGAGGGAAAGATAACGTACCTATGAGAAGGCACCGATTTTGTAACTGGAAGTGGCTTTAATTCAACTTCAAGAAGTTACACATTCTTTTCAAAACTAGCTGCCCTCCTCTCAAGAGAGAACTCTCTGAACATCATCTCTGAAATGATCTCTCTAAAAAATAAAATCTGATGAATAGCTGTATTTGTGGACCTCAAAGCTGAAATCCACTCTGCCAAGCCAAGCTGTACCAGTAACTGAGCCCAGTCTGAGAAGACTGAAAATCAGATATTAACTCAAGAAAGGAACTTCACCATCTAAACTCTTATGTCAGAATGAGTCATGCTTTTCCCTGTGAAGTTGCAAATGATACAGTAAAGAGCCTAAATGAGAAAAGCACAAAGCACCACAAATAAAGGACCACATAACTATGGTTTCCAGACTTCTGGCAAAAGGAGGACATGTGTCTTCCATTAGGCAGGCATTGCCTAAAAACTGAAAATGTCCGGCTTTCATCAATCACTGACTTGACCGTGTTATTGGCTGAAATCGCACGCTATCATCTCTATGTTTTGCATTAATAATCTATGTTTTATCAAAAACAAAACACAGCTATGCACTGCTCAGTCTATTTCCAGCAATTGAGAGGCTGTTGCAGTTATTCTCCTCGCTGAAAGCATACTTTCGGGGCATATATCAGCCGCCAATACTGATCAAGAATTTTTTGGAGAACTGATTTTCAGAAGTATATTTGTGATTTGTGCATTCGCTGATGTCAGTATTTCAGGGAAGAAACATCGGCGTTGGAGGTGTGTAGCATCCTACAGTCGACAAAGCAAACTCTGCTTAGCAGACAGAATGATCAAACAATTCGATGATCTGTTGCCATGTGTACAGTATATGAGCGAAAACAGACAATGTTCAGTTGTTTGACCAGTACTACAACCTGAAATAATTCACAGGACAAGTTTTTTGACAGTCTCCTTCATGAACTGAGGAGTTCATACTTTCAAAGTTGTGCAAACGAAGCCAGTTACTCTGAGCTGCTTAAAATCTGTGAATTTTTCTTCTGTATTTCTGAACATAATGCCACCATTGAAAAAGCATTTTCCTTGATCAACGCGCAGTGGACAAAAGAAAGAAATAGACTGTCACTTGACTCTGTCAGAGGAATTCTTCTTACAAAGTACAGTTTTAAGAACGTTTCTTGTCTGGAGTTCCACGTCGATGTTGAAGGGAACGATGAACAGCTGCAAAAAGTTGCCTCGTCTGAAAAATATTAAACTGCATAGTTATGCTAAAACTTTTAATTTTGATGGCTCATTGTGTGACCTGTCAAATTAGTTGTTTTTAAAGTTTTCATTGTAACACACAGTTCATGCTATGTTTTGTGAATAGAACAGGAATCAATCTTCTTTGTCCTCCTTTTTGAGCTTCGGTGTCCTTCTTTGGAACCGGTTTGCAGGTATCTGATAACCCTGCACATAACAAAGAGAAAGAATGCACTCCAACGCAAAAGGAATCCAGCACTTAAACCGAGGACAACAACAGCAACAGCTCTACACAACACTGTATATCATCCTGAAAGACTTAGTATCATAAAACTGTTCATCTCTACCAAGATAAGTTAGAACTCTAAATAGCAAGTAAACTGCCTGCATCTTCTGTGTTACACGTTGTATGTTTGTCTGTCTAGTTTGCCTTGCGTCCTGTCTTAGATGCCATTATATCCATGCAGTTGTCATATTTCTATAATCCTTGTGTTTATCAACAAATTGTAATGTTCTGTTCCCTAAATCAAGTGTGCTTCAGTTACCTTGATATAAATCTAATGGCTGAAAACCAGACTCCTACAAGAGAGAAAAAGTTAAGGCAAATAAAGTATGAGCATTGCCAAATTATTCAATTAACCAGTAAGGGAGCACTGTACAATAACGTGTAGTGAATACACTTGACTTGACCATCGATTAGCCTCTTCCTCAGTCTCATTTACTCTTGCAATTCTCTTTCACTCAGTGTCGACCTATCTTCGTTGTATGGTCTGCTCCTGCTCAGTTACTCAAGCAATTTTCTTTCATCCTGCGTCAGCCTGTCGTAAATGCTGAATGTGCACGTCATAGTTTTCATACTCTTTCTCTGTATGTTTGCTCAGAGGCTGATGTGCTTGCTGAGCAGCTCTTCCTTTCTCCACCCTAGTGGCCATCTTTTTCTCTTCTTTTGTCAGCATCTTTTCATGTTAAAACTAATTAAGTCAGTGTTTGTGTTGAAATTACTCAGTACGTTTTCCTTAATTTTTCACTTCAGCTGGCACTTAAGTCTTCAATCTGCCTCAAGAATGATTTAAGATATGAAGAGGTAGGGGAAGTGACGGCGAAGGTAGTAGGGATGAGAATGGCGCCCGTACGCATGCGCTGCACAGCTGGCTGCTGCTGAGAGTTGATTTTACAATAAAATAAAAATAAAAAGAGTAATAATTCCAAAACCCTTCGCTTTTCATATAAAACTGTAGTGCAGAGTTTCAGCGTAGTATATGTGTACCAAATTTCAGGCTACAGGTTATTTGCTTTTTGACCTTCTTAGATTGACCTTTGACCTTGGAGGTCAATCATCACCCCAAAAGTGGATTTCAGGTCAATAGGCCAAACAGTTTGCGAGCTACAGGCGATTTAAAATCCTGGACACACAAGCAAACAATTTCTATAGCTTATATGAAGTATTCACTTCATATTGTATATAGCAGAGGTCACTAACAGGCGGACCGCGGTCCGGGTCCGGACCCAGAAGCTGTCTCATATGGACCCAGACTTACAGCCAAAACAGAAGGTTATGATTTAAAAGGTGCTTCTATTTTAGGTGGTGCAGCTTTTGTAGTCTTTACGGTAATGTTTTAGTGGACGAGGAAATGCACAGACTAATTGTATGCGCGTTAAGCTATTTCACGTGATACCACTCAGCCAATCAAGTCTGTGGATTCTAGGTGGTGAACATTGCTTTACTTTACTTTACTTTACAGCGCAGACAGATGAGAGAGATAGAGGCAAGGAAGAGAGACGGTAGAAAGAAAAAGAAAGATAGCGATACATGTAGAAAAAACAAAGGGAAAAATAAGCCGAAGAAAGTGAGAGATACAGACGACTGCGCTGGAAAAATAAAAGATGGGTGAGACGGAGAAAGGGACAAAAAAATAAAGAACAAATGGCGCTCTCCAAAAAAAGGAAAGTGGACAGCGAAAATAAGGCATTTAATCTGGAATGGACAAACTCATTTCTGTTCATACTTCCCACTGGGAGCACTAAACCAGTGTGTCTCATATGTTCAGAAACCGTGGCACTTGTTAAAAGTGCCAATGTGAAACGACATTATGAGACGAAACATAAAGGTTTCAAACAAACATACCCACTCAAATCCGAAGTGAGATCACAGAAAATAATTAGTCTCAGAGCCCAATATTAAAATTATGGCAGGACAAGCTAGAGCTCAGTTCTCTCACTGAGCAAAAAACTGTGGTGATGAATATAAGAGGGGAAGAAAGTGATCATTTAAAACTGTTTAATTATTAAGATGTGTTGAGATTTATTATCTGTAAAATTGATTGAGACTGTTGAGTCAAAATGTGAAACAGAAAAGGGGAAATTCAAGCTTTTTCTCCATTTATTTTATTTTTCTGAAGTTAAGCACTTTACTTAAACATGCACAATTTTCACATTTTATCTATTTTGTCTTATTTTAAAATGCAGCCCTACTTTTATATAGTAAATTTAAGAACATTATATACTGTGACAGAACATTATAAATATCTGCAGTCATACATATATGTTCAGTTCTGTGTTACGTGACAATAGATATTGTCAAAACATTTTTGAATTGTACTGAACTCATTTGATTTGAAAGTCTGGTATTGATTACATGCAGATGTTGATACAACTATTAGGCTACATAAATATATATGATACTAAATAGTTAGACAACATTATCTTCCGGACCATTGCTTCAAGAAATTTTCTCTAACTGGACCTCTTTAGATTTTAGTTGAATACCCCTGGTATATAGTATATATACTGAATATTGGATCTTTTTAGGATGCAACATTTTGTTCTGCATTTATGTTTTCCATAAATCAAAGTGTCTCTGCTAAGAATTAAAGGAACTGAACTGATATGATACTGAAAATTACTTGGGGGCCGAAATCTGATCTGTAGTGTTAAATAAAAGGAAAATCTGCTGTACAGTGGCAGCCTTAGCAGGAAGGGGGGATTTAAGCCTGAACTGTTGTTGGGGCCCCATCTCATTTTTCTGACAAAACTATGGAAAAGCTGGCATGTAATGTTAAAGCCCAGTCAGTCACCTAAAGTTTAACAGGCACTACACAACACAGCAAGTAATGCAAGAGAATGTAATTATAGAGTAATATGGATAGCCACAGAGACAGCATCTCAGGTTATGAGTGACATAGAAAGAGACGGACAGAGTATGCAACACAAAGTTTAGAAATACTGTACAGCTAACAGCAATCAGAGGACAGCAAACCAAGTCAAATATTAAAAACAGAGTCTGATCCTTAAACTGTCTATTTTGAGAGAGAAGGAGAGAGGGAGGAACATTATTTAAAATCATTCTAGCAAAGGTATTCTCGCAATAAAAGGTATTTCAGCTGTTAAAGCAAAACTAACAAAAAGAATAAGAAAACAAATTAAAATAGATTAAAAATAAATTAAAAACATCAGTATATCTTTTCACCAGTTTGCAGACCCTTAGACACTTTTGTCCAGTGTCCAATGAACTTCACCTCTTTTTCAGCAGAGATACTGCCAATTCAGTATTTGTACGAGGCACAGTTTGTGTTGCTTCATTAAGCGATCTTTCCAATTCATGTCAAGTTTTAAAAAACAACTCAAAACTCATCTGTTCAGGAAGGCTTTCAGCGCTACCTGACTTTATTACGGTTGGCGCACTGGTAGCTGCTGCCTCGCAGTTAGGAGACCCGGGTTCGCTTCCCGGGTCCTCCCTGCGTGGAGTTTGCATGTTCTCCCATTGTCTGCGTGGGTTTCCTCCCACAGTCCAAAGACATGCAGGTTAGGTGGATTGGTGATTCTAAATTGTCCCTAGTGTGTGCTTGGTGTGTGTGTCCTGTGGTGGGTTGGCGCCCTTCCCGGGATTGGTTCCTGCCTTGCGCCCTGTGTTGGCTGGGATTGGCTCCAGCAGACCCCCGTGTTCGGATTCAACAGGTTGGAAAATGGATGGATGGATGGATGACTTTATTAGCCTTCTCTCAGTTTACCTCTATGTCAAGATGCTCTTGTAACCTGTGTGTGTGTGTGTGTGTGTGTGTGTGTGTGCTAGACCATTAATTATGTTGTCTGTTAGGCTTTTATCTGAATTTACTATCTTGCTCTTCATTATTTATCTGGTTTAGTACGATGCTATAAACTCTATACCCTGCTGTTCTTTCTTAAACTCTGTAAAGCGCCTTGAGCATTGGAAAGGCGCTATATAAATAAAATGTATTATTATTATTATTAAGTGCCGAGAGCGAATTTAATTTCACAAAGGATTTTTCACCACCGTGCAAAGTTTCAGGTAACAAAATGTCAACAAATGGCAAGTTAGCTGAACAGTTTTTTCACACATGTGATCTGCTCTCCATTAGGCGTTTCAATAAAGGGTTTTGTTGATGGATACTTTTCAAAGTCCGGCTTTGGATTTGCAATTTTGTTACACCACGCGCATTCAGAAATGGCCTCAGAGAGCACTGCTTAAGCAAAATCTTTACCTTCCGATACTAGAACAAGAACTAGAATTTGAATCCATCATACTTTCATGTAAATGACACATGATGCGTCAGATGGGCTTGAATCACAGCGTTTGCGTGACTTTTATTTTGATACGTTACTGGGCGTCTTTAGTTTACGTAATCAATTGTGCAGTTTTTTTCTTTTATTTTGTACTTTGCCTGTTCAGCTTTTACGGTGTATTTATTAAACGGGATCACGGAAACGGTAATAAACATTCATAAACCATCAGTCTGAGAGTTGACCATTATTCAGCCGGGGTCGCTACACTTCACTAGCCATTGCCGAAGAAGTGTCACTATCTTATGTGGGGCCAAACAGGCAATAAATCATATATTTTTGTACGTAGTCTATCGGTTTAAATGTGAAAATTATTAGTTTATGAGTATTTACTATCGGTTTACATGCATAATTCATTGGTTTGCGTGCGTACAATACATGTTTCATTCATATGATCTATATCGGTTCGTGTCCGTATATTATCGATTTGTACGTGAACTAAATCAGCACAAAAATATATGATTTATGGCCTGTTTGGCTCTTCATAGCATTGCTTTCCGTTCCGACAGCCAGTAATCAGCTCCCCGTGCTGTCCAACAGCCGCTATCTACCACTTACAACAGCAGTTCAGGAGGAAGGCTTTTCTGTGAGTCGCGGTGGACCTACAGGGATAACGGTAAAGAGGTTAAACAGGCTTGGATCACACAGCCTAGCAGCAAATATATTTCGTTGAAAGCACTGAACAAAGATTTACTCATATAATTACTTACGGATGCTCCGTAGCCAGTGTTACTGCCGTATACGCTTTGAACTGTTAATCCGATACGTGTAAAAAGATATAGCAATTTGCCAGTTCTTGCCAAGCTTTCATAAACTGAAAATGAAAAAGTATTTTTCACTTAAAAGTAAAGTGTAGCACTTCTCTTTTTCAACATTTATTTAAGGGCAGGCCTTTCAAAGAAAAAAAAAACTATCAGGAAATGCTGAGCGACTTCATACACGATTTTTGTTAAACACTGGCAGGTTTGCTAATAGAGGTTAACAAATTTCAATACAACAAATGATTTTCAAATCATTACAGTAGACAGTATACAAACTACAATCCAGCAGATGCCTTGGGAAAATTAACGTAGTCGCTCCAGCGTGTGTTAAGTTTGCATTATGGTGAAATAAGTGGATTCAGAAAATGCACCATTTTCTAAGACGGCATGAAACGATGCATTTAATTCACACGTCAATACTTATTTGTAAACAGGCTTCACGATACAGTGTATTCTGTGAATAACGGACGAAAATATATAATTTCCTTTAAGATTAGCTTTAAAGCAATAAAGCACAAAATACGTATTAAAAACAATACAAATGTATAATATGAAACTGTGTGTCGTTCCTCCAGCACACTTCTCTGAATACTTTGGCTGTTTCAAACCGTCCTGCAAGCTAAAAAGCAGCTGCCCTTTTTTCAAAGTACGTGCGATGTGAGCTTAAGAAACGTCTAACATACATTGTGACTGTCAACTTAAACGGATAACAGAAATTAACACTATTTCACAAAATGGCATAATCAGTATTATGGTCTTATCTGTTGCCTCTGTTGTGCACATCCATTGTCTTGTCACCACCCTCTTCCAACTTTATGCATTTCACGCCGCACCTCTGCCGGCCTGTCACTAACTCCAAAAGGCGTGTCCTTCCATTACATTTAGAAACCTCCCTTTCCCATTCCCTCAGACAAAAGTTTGAAAGTGACTGCACGTCACAATATTGACAGGAAATTCCAAAAAAAAAAAAAAAAAAAAAAA
>JANRMT010062852.1:31404091-31452264 GCA_026402145.1 Polypterus bichir lapradei | reverse complement strand
ATATATATATATATATATATATATAGTCGATATATTGTTCGAAAATAAACGTCTAACGTGATCCAACGAAGCAGTTCAGCACAGTTCAGTTACTTCTTTTTTTCAAACAGCAAACAGAATGCATGTTCCTTCTTTAATTTCTTATAGACTGCTTTATTTTGCACTGTAACGTACGTTTAGCTCATCGTGTCAATATAACCTATTTAAAGATAATTAAAAATGCAACAGTTTAACGATAATTATTTGTGTTAGTAAACAGAACTCTCTAGACGAGAACAGGCCATTCAGCCCAACAAAGCTCGCCAGTCCTATCCACTTATTTCTTCCAAGAAAACAAGTCGAGTTTTGAAAGTCCCTAACATCTTACTGTCAACCACACTAGTTGGTAGCTTATTCCAAGTGTCTGTCGTTCTTTGTGTAAAGAAAAACTTCCTAATGTTTGTGCGAAATTTACCCTTAACAAGTTTCCAACTGTGTCCCCGTGTTCTTGATGAACTAATTTTAAAATAACAGTCTCGATCCACTGTACTAATTCCCTTCATAATTTTAAACATTTCAATCATGTCACCTCTTGATCTTCTTTTGTTTAAATTGTAAAGGCTCAGCTCTTTTAATCTTTCCTCATAATTCAACCCCTGTAGCCCTGGAATCAGCCTAGTCGCTCTTCTCTGGACCTTTTCTAGTGCTGCTCTGTCCTTTTTGTAGCCTGGAGACCAAAACTGCACACAGTATTCAAGATGAGGCCTCACCAGTGCATTATAAAGATTGAGCAGAACCTCCTGTGACTTGTACTCCACAGATCAAGGCGCTATATGACCTGACATTCTGTTAGCCTTCTTAATGGCTTCTGAACACTGTCGGGAAGTTGATAGCTTAGAGTCCACTATGACTCCTAAATCCTTCTCATAAGGTGTACTCTTGATTTTCCGACCGCCCATTGTGTATTCAAACCTAACATTTTTATTTACTATGTGTAATACTTTACATTTACGGACATTAAATTTCATCTGCCACAAATCTGCCCAATTCTGTATGCTATCCAAGTCCTTCTGTAATAATATAACGGATTCCAAATTATCTGCTAATCCACCTATCTTGGTATCATCTGCAAACTTAACCAGCTTGTTACTTATATTCCTATCTAAATCATTTATATATATTAAAAATAGCAGCGGCCCTAGCACTGACCCCTGCTGGTCACCACTCTTAACATCGGCCAGTTCCGATGAGGTTCCTTGCACCATCACCCTCTGCTTCCTGTGTCTGAGCCAATTCTGTACCCGTCTAAAAACATCACCCTGAACTCCCACTTCTTTTAATTTGATGCCCAACCTCTCATGTGGCACCTTATCAAATGCTTTCTGAAAGTCCAGATAAATAATATCATCTGCTCCACTTTGATTGTATCCTTTTGTTGCCTCCTCATAGAATTCCAGCATGTTAGTAAAACACGACCTCCCTCTTCTGAACCCATGCTGACTGGTCAGAATAACTCCTGTCCTTGCCATGTGTTGCTCAATCTTTTCCTTAATACAGTAATTCCTTCCATTAATTTTCCTGTGATGCATGTTAAGCTTACTGGCCTATAGTTGCTTGGATCTGCCCTGTCACCCTTTTTATAAAATGGGGTGATATTTTCCAGTCCTTTGGAATCTCTCCAGTGCGCAGTGACTTCCTAAAAATATGTGTCAAGGGTTTATATATGTACTCACTAGCCTCCTTAAGAGCACGAGGATAAACATTATCTGATCCTGGTGATTTGTTTGATTTCATCTTATTTAATCTGAGCAGCACTTCTCCCTCTTCAATTTCCAAATCCCTCAGTACCTCCTTAGTAGTCGCGTTTACCTCTGGGAGGTTATCCACTTGCTCACTTGTAAACACCTCAGAAAAATGTAAGTTTAGGGCATCTGCTATTTCACTGTCTGTATCTTTTAATTCCCATTTACTATTCCTGATGAATTTGATCTCCTCCTTAACTTTTCTTTTACTACTAAAATACTGAAAGAATCTCTTGGGGTCTTCTTTCGCCTTATCTGCTATATTCCTCTCCAACTGTCTTTTAGCCTCCCTGATATCCTTCTTAATGGTTGCTCTCATGTTCTCATATGCTCTACGATTCACTTTGCAGTCATTAGTCTTATATGCCTTATACAGCAGTTTTTTCCTTTGCAACTTCTTTTTTAAATCTTTATTGATCCACTGTGGAGTTTTTTTTAGTTTCCTATTAATTCCATATTTAGGTATGTATCTGTCCTGCATTACATGTAAAACATTTTTAAACCTGTTCCACTGCTCCTTGACTGTCTCCACATTTAAAAGCTTATCCTAGTGTATCCTACTTAGACTTTGTCGCATCTGCTCAAAATTAGCCCTACCAAAGTTCAACTTAACAATTTTAGTCTTTGTATCTGCACTCTTACAAAATACTGAGAAATGTATTACATTATGGTCACTTGACTCTAGTGGTTCAATCACCTCTACACCCTCAATTCTATCCTGATTATTACAGAATACTAAAGCCAGACAGACTTCACCCCGTGTTGGTACTTTAACATGCTGTGTTAAAAAACAGTCACTGATTACTTCTAAAAACTCCTGCTCTTGTGCTCCTCCATCTGCAAGGTTATCCCAGTTAATATTTGGATAATTAAAGTCCCCCATGACTATAATATCTCCCTGTAAACTTGCCTTTTTGATATTATTAAAAAGATGTGTGTTGAAATTACTGTCTGAATTGGGTGGTCTATAACATACTCCTAAAATAAGACCTCTTTCCCTAATATTTTCCAGGCGAAGCCACATGTCCTCACTAAGATGGGGCTAATCATCCAACTGAAGAGGTCTTACATTTAAACCCTGTTTGGCATAAACAGCAACCCCACCTCCTTTTCTGTTTTGTCTATCCTTCCTAAACAATGTGTATCCCTCTATGTTACACTCATCCCCATCTTTGTTATTTAGCCAGGTTTCCGTTATTGCTATAATATCATAACTATGCTCTGCTACATACAACTCCAACTCACTTACCTTATTTTTGATACTTCTAGAATTAAGGTAAGCTATTTTTAATGTGTTACTCCTTCTACATTTAAATGTTTTCTTAGAACTTACATTACTATGCATTTTTATTTCTACACCGTTGTTTGTTCCTTCATGCATAGATCTAAACCTGGCCTGTCCTAAACTCCCTGCACCTCCATTCCCTAGTTTAAACAGTCCTCGAGTAGCCTACACATACGCCTCCCCAATACATTGGTGCCCCTCCAGTTCAGATGTAACTCGTCAGTGTGGAACAGGTCCCATCTGTTCCAAAAGGAGTCCCAATGCCCCATAAACCTATTCCCTTCTACCCTGCACCAAGATTTGAGCCACGCGTTAAGCCTTCTAATCTCCTCAATCTTACCTGGACTGGCGCGTGGCACAGGCAGAACTTCGGAGAAGACTACCTTGTTAGTTCTGCTCCTCAGCTTGGCACCTAACTCTTTGAATTTGGATCACAGAACTGACAGACTACCCTTATGTATGTCATTTGTTCCAACATAGACAATGACAACTGGATCCACCCCCGCTCTGGCCAAGAGCCTATCCACCCTTCCAGGGAGGTCCCCCACCTGTGCTCCCGGAAGGCAACACACCGTGCGAGACTCTCTCTCTCTGGAGCACTCAATCCCCCTAATGATTGAGTCCCCAACTATCACTACCTCTCTCTTTTTGGGAACTGGTTTTGAGGTGGCCCGTTGGGGCTCCTCATTCCTGCCTACCACCTCAGAATTATCAGAGTCACCGTCCAGCTCCGCAAGGACATGATAACGGTTTGACACTTCTAATTTGGAGGTTGATGCCCCCTTTACATTATGCCTTGTGACTGTGACCCACTCTACCTGTCTGGTCTGGAATCTCCTCCCGCACCACCTTGGGGGTGCACACTATCTCTCTAAAGGACACTTTGGCCAAATCCGCCAATTCTCTATTACAACGCAGGTCAGCCAACTCCTCCTCCAGTTCAGCGACCCTGAGCTCCAGGTGCTGGATCAGCTGGCATCTCTTGTAGATGTAGCCCTCACAGACAACTGGCCCTTTCAAACCATCATCTAAAAAGTTCAACATCCAACAGGACTTGCATTGCACTGGCCTCATTATTAAAATTTGATTTGGGATTACTAAACTGCCTTAACTTTTTTTTTTTCTTAAAATTTCTTCTTCTTTCGGCTGCTCCTTAACTTAAATGGTAACACTAAGATCTGCTACAGATATTTTACACCTTATCTCCTTAAGCTCCTGTACTGTTCTCCCTCTCAGCTGCCTGCTATTTGTCTATGAGGTTAACTTTACTTTTCTCTGTCTCTTCTCCTAACTTTGCACTCCTCTTACTTATAAACTCTCCACTCGCACTGTTTGTATTCCCCCGTATTAATGAACCCTTAAGCTGTCGTCCACTTAACTGTTACACCTCTGGAACACTAAGGACTGTTTAATCTAAAATAAACAAATAAATAAAACTTTACTACTTTATTTGCTCCTACAGCTCCTTGTGCCTGATCGGCATCTTAACGCTGGCCGCTTACCTGCGCACTTCTGAGCCTTCGCCTTTTACTGCTTTGAAGTCAGCCGCGGCCTTTTTTTTTTCCTTTAAACTAAGGAATCGCTGATACGACGATGCGTTTTTTTACTTACAAATGCCGATATCAGTTGCTTTCTACCCTGCCTCCTCGATACTAATTCAAATACAGATAACAAGAACTGGTACAGGTACAGGTACAAGTACAAGTAACTTTTCCAACGCACCTCCAAGCACCCAGCTACTTTTGCTCTTGTGCGGGCCAAAAAAAAAAAACCCTTCTAAAGGGAAAAATGCTTTAACAATTCCCACACGGCTCCTTAGCGGCAACCAAAACCCAAGGTTTTAAGAGCAAAATGTATTTTGTTTTTAATTTTTATCTCAAACAACAGAACAGACCAAAAACTCTTAACAGTCTCTAGCGTTTGCAAAGCACACGTCAGCCACAATGTGAAGGATTAAGATCCTCGACCTCTTATAACTTTGCAAGATGCTGAGAAATTAATTCACCCTTTTATTTCAGTCGACTAGAGATTACTGTAATGCTCTCCTCTCAGGACTGCCCAAAAAAGACATCAATCGATTGGAACTCGTGCAGAATGCAGCTGCTAGAATCTTAACTAGGAAAAGAAAATCTGAGCACATCTCTCCAGTTTTGATGTCACTACACTGGTTACCTGTGCCATTTAGAATTGACTTTAAAATATTGCTTATGGTTACAAAACATTATGTAATCTCTGCTCCATCTTATATTTCAGAATTTCTTACACCTTACACTCCAAATCGTAATCTTAGATCTTCAAATGAGTGTCTGCTTAGAATTCCAAGAGCTAAACTTATAAGAAGTGGTGAGGCGGCCTCCTGCTGTTATGCACCTAAAATCTGGAATAGCTGACCGATAGAAATTCGCCAGGCTAATATAGTGGAGCACTTTAAAACACTGCTGAAAACACATTACTTTAACATGGCTTTCTCATAGCTTCATAATAGTTGAATTTTGATGCTCTGTATATTCAATTTATTATCATTATTATTCATGGTGGCTCCAAAATCTGTACTAACCCCTACTTTCTCTTCTGTTCTTTTCCGGTTTTCTGTGGTGGAGATCTGCGCCACTACCACCTGATTATACCACAGTGATGTCCCTACATTGATGGATTAAAGGCCAGAAGTCCACATGACCGTCATCATCAAGTTCTTCCATGAGAACTGATTGAGATCATTAATGTCTGGTAGAATGCCTAGAGGGGGCTGGGTGGTCTCGTGGCCTGGAACCCCTGCAGATTTTATTTTTTTCTCCAGCCTTCTGGAGTTTTTTTTTTTTTTGTTTTTTCTGTCCTCCCTAGCCATCGGACCTTAATTTTAATCTATGTTAATTAGTGTTCCCTTATTTGAATTCTTATTTATTTTGTCTTTTTTCTCTTTCTTCATCATGTAAAGCACTTTGAGCTGCATTATTTGAATAAAAATGTGCTATATAAATAAATGTTGTTGTTGTTGTTGTGCTTAGCTCTTTTTAAGACAGACATCCATTTGACGAAGGGAAGGCATATAGGATGGGTAAATATGGAATAGATAGCCAAAGAACCACTAATGGTCTGTAAATAAACTGGGTTTGTCTCTTTAAGGGACTAATTCACCCACATGTATAAAATGGCCAAGAACAGCGGTTCCCAAACTGTGCACCTATAGGGAACCGCCCAGTATTCCAATATTAGACAGCTTTAAATCTTCCATTTTGCCAGTCAGTTGGAACAAAAAATAAAAATAAATGGACCACTGCAGTGCACTTGACTTTCTGATATCACTAATTAATTGGCGCCCAGAGCCTCTGTGTAGAAGAACAGCAGCAACAAGCACCTGTTGGGTTCACATCCGCCCCTTTCTGTACGGCACGGTACTGACTGCCTCACCTTGTGCCTTTTCACTGCGGTTTTATGTCCAATCAGCAAAACTAAATACAGTATGTCACACACATTCATTAAAGATATTAGCCACACTGTGGAAAGTCAGGGTGTATAATAAACATGTCTGCAAGCATTATATTGGCGACATACAGAGAGACTGAAACAGGCAGGCACCAATTGCAGGCATCAACCTATTGTGTGAGGGAGAGTGCAGTCCGAGGTGAGGTGAGGCAGGAAATAATCAAATTTAGCGATTTTGACTATAAAGATAATCAAAATTATTGCATTCATACAGAAAACAAATTTATAGCACAGAGCAGTGGACACATTTATTTTATGTTATCATTATTAGTTTTTTACTTTTCATGATGAGAGCCTCACCTGGTTCCCCTGACCGCACATCTAAGTTTTGCAACCGTAACAAATCCAAAAGTAATTCAAAATATACAGAAATGAAATTACCACCATTATAATAACAATTTCCAACCTTTTTAAGTGTTGCCTGGTGCTATCGGTTTATTCATAATAAATGATGCTCCACTGAAGAGACTGAACAGTATCGTTTTGACAGCAGACCCGAGTGAACTCATCCAGATGTCAGGCAACAAGTGTAGATGCATATGAATCTGAATTTACTTCTGTAGAAGAAGAAAATCTTATTGAACCGTCTTGCAACAATATGCTCAAGGTAACATTTGGCAGCATGGCTCTTACTGACTTTTGGCTATCAGTAAAAGGTGAATATCTGCTGTGAATCAGTGAATCTGAATTCCCTTTGAGACATAATATTTATTCGAAGCTGGTTTATTGGCGGCTGCTGTGATAAAACGCAAATACTGTGTGAAAATCAATGAAGAACAGGAAATGAGGGTGGCTGTATCCATTAGGATTCCGAAATGTGAAGAGATGTTTAGTGAACAACAGGCTCATCTGTCTCATTAATTATTCCCATCAATAAATTGTTTGTGATTTTTGTGATGTTTGGTTTTGAATCTTTCAAGTAAAAGATTATTTCTGGTTCTTACCAATTATATTAATTTAAATGTAAAAAGAATATAAATTACTTTTTATTGAATAAATTACAATGTATATGATAACCAATAAATATTTAATTTGAAACAGTGAGTCATCATAGTCAACTAATTCAGAAAATTGCCTTTTTTCAACCATATGGTGCACCTCTGAGAAGAACTGATTAAAAACTATTCTAAACATTTGTGATAATTAACTTTTCATTTTTTATAACTAATCACGCCAAGCCACTATCTGTGCACTGCAACGGTAAGGTATGTATTATAGAATTATAAACTATACTATGGTTTAACTTGGGGCACCGTGGAAAAATCTTGAAACATTAAGTGCGCTGTGAACAGAAAAAGTTTGGGAACCGCAGGCCTACAAAAAGTCTGGAGTCAGGTGTTAAAGAAGATCAGGGACTAACTGAGTGTTTAACTGCAGAGCAGCAAGGAAGTAAAAATCCATGTACCTCAAATTTTCACTGTTATATGGTATGTTTTAATTATTTAAATGATTTTATTTTTATGGGGATTTTAAATGTTTTATATATTATGGGGATTGTAAATGAAGCGTGATGAATCACGCTTCACTATCTGGCAGTCTAAAAGACATATCTGGGTTTGATGGACAGAAGAATACTACAATTTTCTGGACTGCATAGTGCCTACTGTAGAGTTTGTTGGAGGAGCGTTAATGGCAGGGTTTGGGCTTGGCTCCTTGGTTCCAGTGAAGAGTATTGTTAATGCTAAAATGTACCAGGACATTTTAGAGTGTGGTGCACTCCCAACTTTGTGACATCAGTCTAGAGAGGCCCTTTTCTGTTCCAGCATTAATTGTGCCCCTGTGCGCAAAGCAAAGTCCATAAACATATGGAGGCAAGTCCATAAACTTCAGTGGCAATGTTTTTAAGGCTCAGGAAAGCAGCGCTATGCCATTGCCAATATGGACAATCTCTGGCATGCAGTTCCTGCTTGACCCGATGGGTGGGAGTAAATGAACCGATGAGCAGGACGAAACGCATGACAAACATGTGACAACTGAGGGATTATGGGAGGAATAAAACGTTTAACTTGACCCCTTGTTTAGCCTTATCTGATTCGGCACATTACAGTAAGGGGTACTTGTCCATTCCTGGCATGTTAAAAAATATTCATTGATGTTTATTGACAATCTTTAAGACAAACTCGGATGAGATATTGGGGCAGCTTAGCTAATAGCTAAACAACAGGCTTGATGGACTGAATGGTTTCCTCTTGTTTGTCAAATTTCTTGTATTCTTATGTTCTCCCTAGCTGGAAAAACAGATCTCTTCTCTTCTTCGAAACTCTTGCATTCCATTTAAGAATTTGCAGCGCCTGTCCCAAACCAAGACTTAACGCCAGACCATCTCAGGGCACACATACTTCCTACAACTGAGGTAGTTCAGAATCACAAATCAGTTTTACCTGCTAGTCTTTGAGCTAAACAACAGTTTACCTGCAACATAGCACACATGACAAGGTGAGAACATGCAGACTCCATACAGTTATCTAACTCTCCCCTTAGTCAAACACTTGCAAGGTATGATGTATTGTAATGAACATCTTCTCTCTCTCTCTCTCTTTATTGAGTTATACTAGGGGATTCCACCCCCTGCTCGCTTTGCTTGCCCACCCCTGGGTTTGATTAACCGGATATACAATTTAAAGAGATTGTTATTTTTGTTCTATTCAGTTTCATAATTTTTTTATTTCTTGATATTTGCCAGTAATAAAGCTGTAGTGAATGAGTTATTGCCCCCCCCCCCCCCCCCCCACTCCCCCCGGCACACTACACACCAGCCACTTCACATCTCTGCCGCTCACATTGTGAAGAGGGGGGCTGAACACACGCTAAGGAAATGCAGTTGCTCCTCCAGAACCCCCTCTTAAACGGTGATACAATCGGAAACAAATACAGTTTTTTTACACCTCTTCTTTGCTCAATCAGCTGGCTTGCTGCTGCTGCCGTGCTGTATGATCTGCATGTCGCACGGCGCTTTGAACATTTAAAAGCCTGTACAGCAGCTGTCCTTTTGTCTCACTGCCTTGTCTTACGGGACATTAATGTGTCTCTGAGACAATCACGTCTCGTCTCATTCCAAGATTTTTCTTTATAATAGCGAGATATAATTTGTTTTTTGTTCACTCTGTACACCACAGACTACAAATATAACACCTGGTCATGTAACTGGCAGAAATTCTAAGATGAGTTTACATTTAATGGGTGTATTGATAAAAGGGATGACACAGAGCAGAGGAGTCGGGTGGAGAAATGTGTTTCTTGGTGGAAAGAGAATTGTCTGCATCTTAACCTCAGCAAAACCAAGTTACTAATTATTGACTTTCGCCATAGCAAACATCCTTTAGGTTCGGTCAGTATTCAAGGAGTGGATTTAGAGGTGGTCCACACCTACAAGTACTTTGGGGTCCACATCAATGACAAGTTGGACTGGTCTCAGATAACACAGAGGAACTACTGTACATAAGACAGGGCACAGCAGGCTCTTTTTTATTAGGAGACTGCATTTCTTTAATGTGGGAGGTGACATCCTTCACATGTTCTATAACTCTGTGATGGCCACTGCCATTTTCTATGCTGCGGTGTGCTGGGCTGGTAACATCACTTCAAGCAAGGCCCACCGAATCAACAAGCTAATTAAAAAGGCAGGTTCGGTTATGGGACACACACTAGACCCCTTATAGGTAGTAGTAAAGGGGAGAATTAAAACAAAATGGAGCGCCATTATAAACAATGCTGCACATCCTGTCTGAGACACTGACATTGAGGACTTTCTGCCATCGAATTATTCAGCAGAATTGTGTCAAGAAACACTATGAAGGCGCCTTTATACTAACAGCAATACATCTGTATAATGCCTTACTAGGACTAGGACTGCCAAGTGAGAAGTTTTCTTTCTTTTTAAAATGTCTTCCTTTTTTTAGTCATTTTGGTGTTTGTTCAGACCATAGTGTGTGTGTGTGTAGTGTCTGGTCACAATTGCAGGTAATCTAACCTAGACAGTTAAAATATTCAACTACACCACCCAGTTTTATTTGACTCTGAACTCTTGAGATTTACAGATAATAGCACATAGGTTTGTTTAAATTGGGCGGTGAGTAAACATACAATGAAACACACGACAGCAATTTCAGGCAAACAAACAGTAACTTGTATCAAGACAATATAAAGTACACCAAAAAGATTAAAGAACATAAAAATCTAACAATATCGGGAATGAAAACCTTTTTTAAAAAAGAAAAGCACACAGTCCACACTCTAAAAGTCCATTAAAAACATCAAGTGAAGGATACAACCTTTAGTGGTGCAGAGTCCAGTTTGTGTGCTCTGTTACCCCAACAATTCATCGTCCAACTGTCTAAGGATGCACTCTCTTCACCAGACGCTCGTTTCCCAACAGAAGTTTTCCCAAATTCTTGAATCTCTCATTGTTCCTCACTCTATGCCAGGGGTCTCCAACTTTATTTCCCCTGAGAGCTACTTTTACAAAATGAAAATGGCCGAGAACTACTCATGTTTTCTAACGTTTATTCTCATAGCTTAGTTCAACCCAAACAAACTGAATAAGCTTGTTTTGCCTGAACATTTACAAAATATTGGTGTCCACAACTCACATTTTGTATTAAAACATCACAAAAAAAGTATTTAGTTCACCTGCAAGTGCATTTTGTATGTCTGTATGCATTTTCTAGCGTATTTCACACTATTGAATTAAAACATGAATGCTGTCAAAACAAAACAATGCAATTCCAAATCCACAGATATTCCTTATTCATTTGTCATTGTGTTCCATGTCACTGTGTCACTTTATTCCCATGTCCAGTTGCATGTGTGATGTGTTTTTTAGTTAGTCAGATGACTGGCACTGCATGGAGTCAACAAGAGAGGCAGGTGTCTGGTGGAGTAGAGCCACTTAGGTTCACTCTTCTGGAGTCATTTAAATGTTCGTCTGTCAGTCTTGTTCTGAACTTTGATTTCATGACATTCATGTCAGACTCACAGAGGTATGGAGACCCAAACAAAGCAGACATTTTCATAGCTTCTTGGTGAAGATTCTTATAGTTATCTGGCTCTACTAAGCTCCAGAAATGCTGAGAATGCTGTTGAGACCTTAATTGCACATTATTTTAAATAACATATAATATATAAAATCCAATGTCTGTCTGTCTGTCTGTATGTCTGTCTGCTTTTCACGACAGAACTACTTAATGGATTTAGATCGGTTTTTTTTTTCTATAATTTGCTTGAACATTCCGGCTGATTTTGCGACTTCTCTCATTTCACTATGTATCATACTTCACTTGCAGTACCGATTTCTTTGCGCAAATCCGAGATCCACGCAGCGGGCTGAGGGGAGGGGCCTTCCTCACTCACTTGCCAGCTTCAGGGCGTGTTCCTTATCTCTGCTTAGGTAGCGAATGAGAGAACAATTCAATTCAACTTTATCTGATATTTAAAATAAAGTGTTACTTGGGTTTTGATGAGTTTGAGTCCTGATATTCTCTTAAGTGTATGCCATCTTGAAAAGACAGATGGCAATTCAGATTGTGGATTGTGATATGATTTTTTGGAAAGATCACCCACCCCTAATTTAACTAATCAAGTTTTCAAATTTATGTAGGATTCATTAACCCTTTGGCGAGCTACTTGGAAAGGGGCTCGCGAGCAACATGTTTGAGACCCCTGCTCTGTGTCATCTCAACACCACCCACTGCCCAGATGTAAACATCTACTTCAGTCTCTGCCTAGATCAACAAGAAGATGGGTTAAGCATGGTACATATCAATTTCCTGATCCTGACAAATAATGTAAACACAGGTTAAACTAAACGTATTACTGCCAACTATCAAGGAGTACACATATGCTGATTAGGACCCGAATTTCCCCAGACACGTTCATTTTCAAGCCAGGTAAATTGTAAATTGAATTACTGTATATGTACCTTTAAGTAGTTCAAACTTCAAGGCAGGTGCCTATTTTGCAAGGCAGGTAAATGTCAATGTCCCGTAGACAGCCATCACAATAACTTGTAACACAATTACTCAGAAAATGTGCCTTTCCACTTATCACCCCAATACTAACAATGGGTGCCTACTGCCCTTTCATGTACAGGCTTGCACATGTTTCTTTGCTAGCGCTGCTGCCTCGCAGTAAGGCCAGAGTTATACTTCACGCGACGCGACGCATGCTGCAGCGGACGCTCCTGCTACGCAAGCGTTGTAGTGTTCATATTTGCGCGCGTACTTTACGTAAACCTGGAGGAATCCACCAGGTGGCAGTGCGAGATATTATCATGGTGAGAACATGTTTGGCTTCTGTGTTGTGAATTGCCTAGAACACCCATTAAATTCTGATGACACCTTACCGCAATATCTCTGAAAAGGATGTTTATTGATTAAATCCATCAATCCAGGGATGTGTCCATTCCAGCAAGCACTGGACACAAGTGAGAAACAGTCCCTTGACGAGGCCTCAGCTCATCGCAAAGTTAATACAAGCACACACATACACTAGCGTCATTTTAGCGGCACCAAATCCCCAAATCTGCCTATCTTTGGAAGGAAACTGGAGCACAGTGTGGAATACAAGCAGGAAATACCAGCAACATAACTCCCTGCGAGACAGCAGTGCTATCGCTCCACCACCGTGACACCCCCATGTGTGTAATTATTCCCCCATGTGTGTAATTAACAGTATTCATTATTTAAACGAAATTAATATGTAAAATGTAACATACACAAATTAATGCATTTCATCATGAAAGTGATATCAAGTACAAATCTAAAGATTCTAAATGTGCAGAGTTGGAATATCATACATTTAAATTTGTTCTGTGTGGCGATCTATTGCTGCTTTCCGCTGCTGTCAGGTTCAAGAAGCTCGTAGCGATTAAAAACTGGGATGACGTTTACGACGGTCTGCTTTAATGATAAAGTAAACTACGAGGTTAAAGTGGACATTTCGAGATTAAAGCTGAAATTTCCACTTTAATCACAAAATACACGTTTTCACCGTGTCCTTTATTTTTTTCTCAGTGGCTCAAAATAACGCTATACATTATATTGCTGTTGTTAAGTTGCAAAAATAAAAAAGACGACACAAAAGATGGTATGTGAGACTTTTAAAATGTATTGTGTCATTACGTTCGGGAACTATCTACATGTGACAGAAAGCCTCTATGCAGATCCTACGGGATGAATGCTTCGATGTGGTGAAACAAAATGCCAACATACCGATGCATTCGTGGTGCTTTTATATTCAAGCGTCGCATATTCCCGATCGTAATGACACGATACATTTTAAAAGTCTCACATACCATCTTTTATGTCGTCTATTTTTTTTTTTTTTTTGCAACTTCACATCTGCAACATAATGTATAGCGCTGTAATTGAGCCACTGAGAAAAAAAATAAAAGACACGGTGAAAACGTGTATTTTGTGATTAAAGTGGAAATTTCGGCTTTAATCTTGAAATGTCCACTTTAATCTCGTAGTTTAAAGCAGACCATCGTAAACGTCATCCTAGTTTTTAATCGCTACGAGCTTCTTGGACCTGACAGCAGGTAAAGTAAAAAAATAAAAAATAGACGGCACAAAAGATGGTATGTGAGACTTTTAAAATGTATCGTGTCATTACGATCGGGAATATGCGACGCTTGAATATAAAAGCTCCACGAATGCATCTGTATGTCGGCATTTTGCTTCACCACTTTGAACCATTCATCAAACAGCAAAGCATGCACATCGATCCCCGAAGGAATCCCCATAGAGGCTTGCTGTCACATGTAGATAGTAAACAGAGACTTTGACGTCACGTTTTGACTTTTAGCACACTGCGCCCCCCGACTTTTTGCTGGTACTGCAACTCGCGCACGCGTCGCGTTAATTTCTGAGGACCTGCTCAGAGGACGCGTGAAATGAACGCTGGGAACGCGTGGCAGCCATGATGCGGGTGCGTACGCGTTCTGAGCGTGAAGTATAAATCGGCCCTTATGAGACCTGTGTTTGCTTCCTGGGTCCTCCCTGCGTGGAGTTTGCATGTTCTCTCCGTGTCTGCATGGGTTTCCTCCGGGTGCTCTGGTTTCCTCCCACAGTCCAAAGACATGCAGGTTAGGTGCATTGGCGGTCCTAAATTGTCCCTAGAGTGTGTGCTTGGTGTGTGTGTGTGTGCCCTGCGGTGGTTTGTTTCCTGGCTTTCGCCCTGTGTTGGCTGGGATTGGCTCCAGCAGATCCCCGTGACCCTGTAGTTTGGATACAGCAGGTTGGATAATGGATGGATGGATGTTTCTTTGCTTATAAGAGAAAAAATAAAGCACCCTGTGTACAGAAATGTTCCCCTCTCGCTTTATTTATTTATTTATTGTACTGTCAGTTCACTATAGTTCTCAAAGGCTGATTGATATATGTTTGTTGTGTGCTAAAACGAATGAATTACAATACAAGATGTATAACAAGCACATCTCTGTGTATTCAGAAGCTCACTTAATAATCAAAGAAAGCAATGACCCTCAGCGGCTGATGGCAGCATAAAAATTTAGCCTTCTTAAGGTGTTTGCTTTTTGTTCTTTTTCTGACTTTCCCATATTCTCCCATATTCTTCTCTGTGTACACATAAGACAGATGAGAGTTATTTTCCATCTTTGGGCATTTCGTTTATAAGGTTTTTGCAAATAATATCCCATATAGAAGAGATCAGTCCTGCAAAGGAAGCTCTTTTTCTAATTCGGCAGTTCTATAGTGCATTTTAGTAGATAATATAGTGGCCAGAAAAGTTCAGAATTCTGGTACTACTGTAATGCTGAGGGTCACTTTTACTCGTGGTGTAGTTATTATTATATGCGCAGTAGAAGCGCAAGTTAGTTGGTTGCCTTGGTGAATGGACGCACGATAAAAGCGCTCCGTACTCTGAGCCACATAATATACCTGTTATGCAGCATCTGCTTTATTGAATTCAATGTGTAAGTACTGCTGAATACTTCTGGATACTGTGCAGTTAATTATTAAATTGATTACTAAAGGCTTCCTGACAAACATATTTGTCATGGACCAGTTTTTACCCACGCCGCACGGAAAAGTACGGCAAGTGTCAGCATCGGAATAGATTCACAAATTTAGAAGACTAATAAAACGGCAGCTGCAGTTAAGTAAGTGCCCGTTCTCATAGGTGGGAGCGCTGACACGACGACTTAAACTAAAATTCATAAAGTGGAGAACCATAGGAAGAAAGCCGGCGGCACTTCAAGGTCACGTGATAAGGGAGCACGATTTTAGCCTGAAGCATCAGAGCAGCCCGCGGCACGAGACACGTTAAGGCGCACTTAATAAGCCGGAGTTATTGTCAGGTACGGTTGGAAAAAAACAACAACAAAAAAAAAAAAAACCCCTAGCACTGAGAGGTTACAGAGACTGTATTGTGGGTAAAATAACAGCACGTTTGAAACTGCTATTCGTTCTGCATGATAACATAAAAGATATATTTTTTAATATTTTAGTTTATTAATGAATTGCAAAAGTACAATGCATATATAAAATACATAATACAACAAGACACATATACAATAATACAGCAATAATATAATTTTCATATTTTAAAAAAATGTGTAATTAAACAGAGCAGACATAAGTCAGTTTAAATGGCCTTCTTTGCTATAAAAATATTAGAAAGTCAAAATATTTCCTTATAACATTTCTTAAAAGAATGACTAAGGCAGCACAATTCTCATTCCGTTAATGTAACCGGTTGGACCTTTAAAATATTGTGACGTTCCGTCGAAGAAAACACACTCAGGAGCCGCTTCTCCGGGGGATTCTGTCGTTTTATTGGATATGCCGCGATATAAACGGTGCCCTACCGCCGCCCGTTGTCTGGGTCACGGGGACACCTCCAAAATAACAAAAATGATTCGCCTTCGTCCTATCTACCTCTTGCCTGCTCTTTAAATGTTCTCTCCCATCTCAACCTGATGCTGTCTTCCTCATGCTACAGCAAAAACTAGTTTCCTGTATGCGCCATTAATTATCGGTGATCCCTGTCACTCAGCCCTCTCTCTCTCTCTCTCTCTCGGGAGGTGGCCCCAGCTCTTACAAAGTGTAATCCCCAAAGACTCCACCCGAACACTGCTTCCACTCCCTACAGCCATGGCCCCCACAAGGGGGGTGCTGACAGGGCTCTCGCCAGGGGGCCCGGGATCACAGGGGCCCGGCGCGGGATGAGTAGATATTATGCACAAACAAAACGTATGAACAGAATTGATCCAACTGCGTTGAGTGTCAACTTCAGCATAAAATATTTTAAAAACTAAAAACAATATCAAAAAAAGTTTTAGATAAAAAAAATTCTACATAACATTTATCTTCAACTTTCTCACTTTGACATTTTACAAATCCAAATAAAACGTAAACCTTTCACTTCAAAAGTATTTTCAAGACAGTTTTTGGTGTTGAAAAAAGCCCAATTAGAATTTTGAACGCAATTTACGACAAAAAACTTCAAGGTATATTTGCCAACATCTGTCTCGCTATTAAATTGTTTTTTTTACAGTCCCAGTTACTGTACAGAAACATCATTTAGCAGATTGGCAAATTCATTAAAAACATGGCAAAGAAGTACAACTAGTCAAAAACGACTTAATCATCTAGCAATTCTGTGTATCGAAAATGATTTAGCTAAACATGTTGATTTTAGTGAGGTTATTGAAAATTTTGCATCAAAGAAAGCTAGAAAACAGATTTTGCAATAATTTTTGATACTATTGTATGTTTTTCATTAGGATCTTTACTTTATAAATATATTCAATAAATATGCATAATACTTCTTATGTTTTCGCATCATTAACGTTGCTTATTTTATTTTAAATCCTATTGGGTATGACGTTTTCCTTAACCCTAGGTGAAGGGCCCGCCAGAGATCCTGGCCTAGGGGCCTGCGTTAGAATGTGGGGGCCATGCCTACAGCCCATGCAATGCGCAGTGACCTGCTCCTCTGGCTTGTTTTATCCGTGGCCAAACTGCTGCTCTCATCTCACTGTCAAAAAAGAAGTGCTCAGCAAAGCTTACATTCAGCTCCTTATATACTGTGGAGCTCTTTGTCAGTCACCACAGTTCATATGTGAAATGTCTCATTGTAAATTGAATGACAATATGGTGGTGTCTGCCCTCCTCTTTTTTTTCCCTAAGTCTATGAACTGAATCAACCTTACTTTCAATCTTGGTGTACCAATATGAAGATACATTTGTCAGGATCTGTAAAACTCTCTCTCTATTATTTTCATTTTCCTTTTCTTGGGGCCAGCATAGTTTCAAATTCCAGCATCTTGTATAACGTTCTACAGCCATCATTCTTGCTTTCAAGTTGGTATTTTCCGTACCAGGCCTTGTACTGCTGAGTATCAATATTAAACTTATACAACCTTTTATTTCTCTTGAATTAAATTCTACACTTTTATGTAATTCTGCAATCAGATTAGTGTTGGTTTGTTACTTTGTTCACTGTAGTTTTGCATCATAGTAATTAGATTATTCACAACTTCAAGTATAGTAGCATTAGACACCTCAGTTTCATTTCTCAACTCATGACTTTTAGTTGGAGTATCAGGAAGACAGCGGCCTGCCTTTAGAGATAAGGTTCCCATCTTGACGTCATCAGTACTGGTGGCGTATTTGTACAAAGCAGTGCCATAGCTGTAGTATCCTTCTGCTGGTTTGGCTTCAGCATAACTAAGTTGTTAATAAAAAAAATGAATAAAAAATAATGGAAAAAGCTGACCTTAAACCAGAGGAAGGGGTTGTGATTTCCTGTTTGGCTGAAAACCATACTTGAGCATCAAACCCAGCAGTTTCAATAAATAACGTCACCAACATTACAGAAAATCGAGGCTGCGGTGAGAACTTTTCAGAATGCTAGGTACAGTCCTGCAGTATTCCCTGAAGGCCCAGAAGTGACTGCCAGAACATTTGAAAGAATAAGACCCAGTTTGCTGTTCTGCCAAGCAATCAGATCAGATCTCCCCACCTCAAACACTGAAAAGCTCACCCAGATCTGCAACCATGGCAGCAGAGCAGCAGTTTGCTTTTGAATTAGAAGTCATTCACCAGCAATCCCACACCTCCAGTTCTGCTGCCGACACTATTTCAGATCCCATTGTGCACCCCTGTATCTTACATAGGAGAGCTATAACACCTCCATTTTCCACGCCTTCTGGAGCATGGCAGGCCCAGCAATCTGTCCCATGTAAATAATAACAACACTACTCGACTCAAAACAGCTACTACGTCCATCATATACAGCACTCTGCAAGGTTATGCTGCACAAATGCAAAGCTAGCCACATTTGATAGGAAGGAAGATTGTGAGATATTTTTTGTTCCTTTTGATGGGGCAACACATAGACATCTGTGAACTGGTGCTGAATGAGTGGATCAGCTATATGAAAGACTCTGAGGGCCCAATATGTGTTATGTGTGTTCACTTTCTGAACACATCCGAGAGGACTATGTCCTTCTGGTGGAGCAGCTGACCCAGTGGTTTAGACAGGTGGGCTCCCCAAGCACCATTTGCCGTTGACTCAGTGAGCTTTGTCGGCAAAAAGTGTCTGTGGCTGAGTTAGCAGAGGAAGTGTGTTATCTGGTGAGATTAGCATATCCTGGAGTAAACTTGGACCTGCAGAATCAGTTAACCGCTGATGTTTTCCTGAGCTGCTGACTAAGTCCTGCCATCTGTTAGCCAAGGGGTTTTCCAACTTTTTGTAGGAACTGAGCTGTAATCTATAAACAGGACTCTGGTGTAGAAGTTTGTATTGTCCAGATTTGCCAGGATGGTATGAAGTATAAGGGCTATGACATCCTCTGTGGAGCAGTTGCAATCATGGCTATCTGGAATATTCTGTTTAATGCATCCCAGCACCAGTCTCTTAAAGCACTTCATCACATTTGGAGTGAGTTCCACCAGTCTGTAGTTATTTAGACATTCAACTTTTGTTTTGTTAGACAGAGACAGACAGAAACAACAAATTCCCTCAGTGAAATATTAAAGATGTCAGCTAATTGGTTTCTACAGGTTTTTGAAACATACGTAACTCTCCACCAGAGCAGGTGACTTGTAGGCATTAACGTCTTTAGCTTTCTTACATCATGCACAGAAAAAAAGGAGGAGGAATCATTTTGTGCAATGGAATACTGCGCTACTAGTTCTCATAATCAAAAGCAATTGAGGTAAAGATGGAAGAGTTGTAAACCAGTTATTTGTTGTCTCTTCATTAATGGATTAAGTGCCTTCTGTAACATGCTAGTCGTAGGAGAGAAGTCAGGAAAAAAGTGGATTTTATTGCCTTCATATATCAGGTTTGGATCTTGCTCAGCTTTCCACAGAATCTTTTTCTGATGTCCATAATTTAAGAATCACAAAATTATGAGTTTTGGATGAGCAGTGTTGTTTGATTCAGAGTACACTTTATGTTCCTAAATTGACTTATAAGAGAAACTTTCTTTAGACTCCAAGATTCTCAAAATAAACACAAAAATGATGTAGGTACAGAGGATATTGTGAATTTATGTGTATTGTGCCTTTGTATGATTCAACTGCACTATTTACAGTATGTACACTACTTATGGAAATCCATAGCTTATCTGCATGTATAAGTAAAAGCCAAGTCACATTACATGACTTTTCCAGTGATTTTCAGTCATAGCCTCCATTTATGTGATCTCAGCGAGCTAGAAGACATCCGCATAATCAGATAGGACTGATTTTGTTTTTAGTTGTAGGCTCTGTGTACATGAAAGCTGACAACCAATGAACGCTCATCTGGAAATAAATTCATATAATGCAGCAGGGAGGAATAAATAATGCAGGCATTTTGGATCTCAGAAATAGAAGAACAGCTCGTCTGTCTGATGTCACTAGTTTTATGTACAACAACAGAATAGAAAAAAGAAAAAAGGGGCAGAGATTGCAGCTGAACTCATCGTAAGCATTTAACGTTTCATACAGTGTCAGCTCTGTCAGGCAACACACTATTGGTTGTCAGAAAAAGGGGAAAGCAGGACTATTTTGGAAGATCAACAAACAGTAAATATGAAATGGGCTACAATTTTCAGTTGTTTAAATTGACATAGTGTGATGACGAGATCACGAAGACCAGTCAGCAAGTCTAATGTGCCCCACAAATGAAAGTCATATAATGTGACATGGACCAATGCTTTTATACAGTATATTGCTTCACAGACTTTGTGTGCCTTCTCAGTGTCATCAATCATGTAGTGAGTATGAATGTTGTGAATCTCACCATTATCCTCTAATATATGGCACTGAATTTCTTTGAGTCTTATAGCATTATTTACCAACAAACTGTTCACTATTTCAGTCTCTTGTTCTGGGGTGAGCAGTCGGTGTGAGCCACCTGACACTATTCTCTAAATTTTGCATACAAACTATACGATTGTTAGTCATGCTTAAAAATGTTGTCATCTGGCATCTATGAGAGCTGTGAATGCTGAAGACGAAAACAACGGGATGCAAAAACACCAATTTAAAATAAAGAGCAATTTCTTTATTCTTTATTCTTAGTGAGTTAAAGAGACTGGAGCCCCACCCAGTCGACCCACCAAGCTCAGTGGTCAGAACAGACAATCCCCCTAAAAGAAAAGAAATCCTCTCTTATATTACCCAGCTTATTCATTAACCAAAGAGAGAAAACATGGCAGTTCATTTTGAGGTTATACATAGATTGCTGTAAGTTACAATTACAACCTGATTTATTACATGCAGGACTGCACAATTTCTTACCAAAATAAAGAGTTATCAGGGCACTCGCATTCCTAAAGATATGCCCTTATCAGCACACAAGACCAGTTTAAAGCAGTTTCTTATAGTTCAGTACATTAGTTATAAAGAAATTACATTCTTATAGCTTTAATATCTTCATTAGATTGTGTCTGGTTAGATTAATAAATCCTTATTTATTAATCCATAAGGGACGTATTTCTTATAGTTTTAAGCAAGAATTCAGAAAACGATCACATTGATTTATAATATCACAGGGTGTTCTGTTAGTATCAAGGGGTCAGCATTTTCTCATAAAAGAATGCAAGTTAGTCCCTTAAACTGTGCACAAGCTTAATTCTTTTTCTACATATATGAAAAACAGATCATATAGAAGTAATAAATCATATACTGTAGTTCTCTGCAGCATAATTAATACAAAATACAGTCCTTGGTATCTGTGAGTTAAATACTTTAATCATTACAGTTAATAATGTTTTCTCTTCCTCAGAGCCAAAAATCCTGTAAGGTCCTTTGTATATTTACCCGCTCACCTGTTCTCCATCTTAAAGGTTCTCATGAATCTCACTACAGTCAATTAGTTCAAACTGGGTCACGCTCTCTATCCTCATTCTATGATTGATTACACTATAAATGTGATTGTCTCTTATTTCTTTTGAAATATGTTGTGTTCACCTGGTATTATGTGCCATTTTTTTGCTCTAGTGTTTTCTTCTTATTTTGAGAACTGAGTGAAAGTATTATACTGATTTTATTTGTTAGTGAAGATTGTTGTAGTTCATTGTCACTTTGTATGGTTACCTAATCCTAATTTGTATTAATAATAATGGCCTAAATATTATTACAATAGATGTTATATTTAGATATTGAGGATTGTAAGAAGTGTTTAGCAATATGTATGAGCCACCCTCAGATGGAAATTAAGCTGAAATAAGTAGAATGTGTGCTCAGTTCCGTAGAGCAGGGGCGTTGTTCTGGGAATTCTTGATTGAGATCAGATTGCTCTGTTTGAGCATTTGTGCACAGCTCACAAGCAACTGAGCAAAAAACTTTAAGAAGAAAGCAAGAAACTGTAAATTTGGAAAATTAAATTTTATTCATTGTACTAAGTAATATGAAGGCCGGTGGCCCACCTGTTTTCTTTGTGTTTAGAGTTATTACAGATAGTGATGAGACTGGCACTACTACCTCATAGTGCCACATTTACAGACTGGACATCACCTAGGTGGTGTTTGTGTCTTCTTCCCATGTCTCTGTGGTTATTTTTTCACTACCTTAGTTTTTCTTCCATATGCAAGAAATGTGTTTGTTAAGTTAGTTGACAACTGCAAAATAACCTACATATAAGTGAGAGAGTGTGTGACTATTTGTGTGTGAGTGTTAGTGTGCTATACATAGATTGTCACCTACAATGCTATGAAAACGTATTTGCTCCCTTCCATCCATTATCCAACCCACTATATCCTAACTATAGGGTCACGGGGGTCTGCTGGAGTCACTCCCAGCCAACAAAGGGGCACAAGGCAGGAAACAAACCCCGGGCAGGGCGCCAGCCCACCGCAGTGCTCCCGTCCTGATCTTCTTATATAATACACTACCATGGCTGTCCGTTTGTCTGTCCCAGATTTTAAATCACCTGTAGCTTGCAAACTGTTTGAACTATTGACCTGAAATTTGGTACAGATATACGACGTGATGTCTACTATCTGCTTTCATGGTGATGATTGCTCTCCAAGGTTATTCCTGTTTTTATTTTTATTTTATTTTTATTGTAGAATCAACTCTGCTGTTCTCATCCCTACCACCTTCGCCATCACTTCCCCTACCTCTTCATATCTTAAATCATTCTTGAGGCAGATTGAAGACTTAAGTGCTAGCTTAAGTGAAAAAATAAAAAAACATACTAAGTAATTGCAACACAAACACTGACTTAATCAGTTTTAACGTGAAAAGATGCCGAAAAAAGAAGAGAAGAAGCGGGTCGCTATGGTGGAGAAAAGAAGAGCTGTTCAGGAAGCAGTAAGTGCATCAACCTCTGAGCAAATGAATGCTAAATATACAGAGAAAGAGGATGAAAACCATGAATGCTCAAGTCAAGTGTATTCACTGAACGTTATCGGGCAGTGCGCCGTTACTGATTTCTTATATTTTTAAGGAAACCAGAGTAAACATATACTATTTCTAAATTGGAGTGCATTGGAAAATATCCCAAGGTGAGCCAGCCTTGCCAAAATTACCTCAAGGGCACGGTGCCAACTCATTCAAGAAGTCAAAAAGGATCTCAGAAGAACATTCAAAGAACTCGCAGGTCTCACCAGCCTTAGCTAAGGTTGGTGTTTTTGACTGAATGAAAAGAAAGAGATTGAGTGAAAATGTAATTAACGGGCAGAGTTGCAATGTGGAAACCTCTGTTAACCAAGAGTAGCATCAATGCTCGTCTCACATTTACAAGGATGATGATCACCAAGCTTGTTGAAAGAATGTTGTATAGACAGCTGAGTCAAAAGTAAACCTCTTTGGATGTCACAGGCCTCTCTATATGTTTAGTGCTCAATGGTAAGAACATCCTACCTTAAAGAAAACATGGGACTGCTCAGGGTGTTTTGCTGCTTCCATGAACTGAAAGACTTACCAGTATTAAAGGAACCCTGAATTATGAAGTTTAGGAAATGTCTCCTCACCTGTCCTTGATCTGAAGCTGAAGCCTAAGTGGGTTATGCACCAGGACAGTGACCCAAAAGGCAGAAGCAAGTCTGTGACTAAATGGTTTGGACAAAACAAATTTTAAAGTTTTGTAGTGCCCTAGCCAAAGTCCTGATATGATTTTGTGGCCTGACCTGAAACAAGTAGCTCAAACTCTCAGACATTCAATACCAAAGATTCCTCAACAATGATCTGAAAGATTGATACCAATCACAGGAAGTGTTTAGTTGTGATTTTTGTGGCAACCAAGTATTTAAACAATGGGGACATTTACTTTTTCACTTTGGTAATAGGGGTGTAATAATTTAGAAATCATATTGGTGTTCACTTGGGTTCTTTTTCTCCAATATTGCATTTGGTCTAATGGACTTAGGCTATTAATTATGTAAAATATGCAAAAAACAGATACTATGTCGTATTAGAGCTGCACTGCACTTTGGAAATAGTATGAAGTGTTTTGCAACATGAGCCAAACTGAACTGCAAATTGAGTTGAAACAATGAGAATGTGTGTTCATTTCTGCAGAGCTGCTGGTTTGTTCTGGGAATACTTTCTAGCTCTGTGTGTGTGTGTTTTTCCACAGTATACTGTAAGAAGAAAGCAAGAAACTGTAAAGGTGTAAGATGATATTTAAGGAATAGGTGTTAAGCAATGAAAATGCAAGTGGCCCATCTAATTTTTTTTTGTATTTAGAGTTATTGTAGGTAGTGATGTGCCTGCCTGGGCACTGCCTGGGTGAAGTGTATGTGTTCTCCCCATGTCTGTAAGGTTATTTCTCTCACTCTCTTAGTTTTTCTTCTTCATCCCAAAAATGTGCCTGTTAAATTAATTGACAGCTGTAAAATGGCCATTGTGTGTGTGTGTGAGGGAGTACAAATATATGTGGTGTGAATGCACCCTGCAACAGATTGGCACCCACAGGATTAAAGTAATTCTGCTTTGCACCCAGCACCCCAGATCTACACTGTCTCCTGAAAACTCTGAGGAGGATAAGAGGTTTAGATAAAGTAAAGATGCAAAATCTTTATGGTTTAAGGAGTATACAATTGCAATATTGTAAAAATAAAATATGCCCACGGTGGCGCAGTGGTAGCACTGCTAACTCACAGTAAGGAGACCTGGGTTCGCATCCCGGGTCCTCCCTACGTGGAGTTTGCATGTTCTCCCCGTGTCTGCGTGGGTTTCCTCCCACAGTCCAAAGACATGCAGGTTTGGTGCATTGTTGATCCTAAATTGTCCCTAGAGTTCGCGTGTGTGTGTGCCCTCTGGTGGGCTGGCACCCTGCCCAGGGTTTGTTCCTGCCTTGTGCTCTGTGCTGGCTGAGATTGGCTCCAGCAGACCCCTGTGACCCTGTGTTAGGATATAGCAGGTTGGATACTGACTGACTGACTAAATATGCCTAATATACTGTATATATACATTATGTGTAAATATATATACAGTATAAATATATATTCAGTATGTACTCACTGAACAGATAGGAACACTAGCTTATCAATGTAACTATCCAATTATCCAATCATGTGGCATCAGTGCAATGCATCATATCATGCAGATACAGGTCAGTAACTTCAGTTAACATTCACATCAAACACCAGATTGGGGGAAAAATGTGAACTCAGTGACTTTGACCATGACATAATTGTTGGTGCCAGACGGGCTATTCTGAGTATTTCTGTAACTGCTGCTCCTCTGGGATTCTCACTCAGATTATTCTGTAGAGATTGCTCAGAATGGTGTGAGAAACCAAAAACAAAAATCCAGTGAGCTTCAGTTCTGTAGGTGGAATTGCCTTGTTGATGAGGGAGTTTGGAGGAAAACGGCCAGACTGCCGTTAACATTTACAGTATTACACTGTAATTTCATAATACAGTATGATACTGTAATATAATTGTACAATACTGTATTATGAAATTACAGTGTTATACTGTAAATGTTAATTACAGCAGCTTCTCTGTAAACATACAGTAAGTGGCTGGCAACTCTGCTGCCAGTATTTTACTGTAAAATTACAAGGACATTTTTACTGTAAAATTACATGAGAAAATGTTAGAACTGTATTTTCTATAGTTATGTATTGTATTTTTACATTGGTCATGCTGTGAATACCATTTTATAGTGTCACTACAGCATTGATAAGGACATTATATTGCAATATTTACTGACAGATTAATTTAAACAAATAATGCTTATTTCATTTGAAACATTCCAATAAACATTTATTTTTATGGTCTTGATTAGCTTTTTACATTACCAGTTTTTTTAATTGTTAGCAGTCTTTCATTATTTCAGATAAACACAAATGGTTGCAACAGAGGTGGGAAACACTGGCAATAAACATAGTGCAGTATTCAATACTAAATTTAAAAGTATAACACCAATGTTGATTTTCACATTAAAATAGAATAAGAACACCATGTTAGACAAAAATCGCCTAAACTGTCAAAATTAAAAGTGAACAAAGTGGTCTTGGATGAATTCCGTTCAAAGTCCATTATCTTACAAAGTGGATAGGAAAAATGAGGGTTTACTGCGTTCTTCTTGTTATGGACTACTTGGCTAGTCTTCTTGGATGTAGCTTTTCCTTGATTGGCCTTGAACATTTGTTCAGGGTTGATGTCAATATATCATCTAAATGACAAAAAGAAAGAAAAACACATGTACTTAATTATTTATAAAATAAAAAAAATCATTCACTTTGTCATGGCTACAATGGTTCCTCTTCAGGTTCATGTGGGCAAGTGAACCCATAACACATCTTCAAAACAGTTCCTTAGTTCCTGCACTCTCAACAATTTGCATTCTCTTAAAATGATTCAAGTACATAACTGAATTTGCCAATATTTACTTTTAACCGATTTAATTTATAGAAAAAATATCATGGTGTGTGTCAGGGTGGTTAATAGTGTGTCACAAAAATTTAATGGGGTATGAGGAGGAGAATAAGCTTACTGTGTGTCTAAGAGGAGTGTGCAAACGATTTACGGGCTGCGTGTAATAAAGTCTGATGGAAGTGTAAGTCAGTTTTAATGAAAATGTATGTATGGAAAATAAGCCAATGTTTTACCTTTGAACAAAATCAAGGGTGCTTGCAGTCTCTTCCTATATTGGAGGTTGAAACTATAACGTGTGGAAAAATAAAAAATACAGGTCAATAACTTGTGCTTGACAAATCTGATGTACATGACAGAAAGCATGTTCTATGGGGTGTGTGGTAGGAGTCATGCAGACCCTGCATGCTTACAGTGTACGAAAACAAGTGCTACTTCTTGGGCGTCTAATGGTTGTGGACTCATCAGGCCCCAACAGATGTACTCCACCCTTAGATTATTTGATAATGCTTATGTAACTAAAGTCTTAAAGCCCTATACGAATGGGGGACACGGGCCCCTCGGTGCAGATGAAGGGCATTGTCCTAGGGCTGTGTTTCTCTGTCATTTAACCTTTGCCTGGTGTGTATGAATAAAGAATATTTCTAACTTTAATTTTGCTTTCTCTGTCTTCAGTCAAAAGAAACGACACCAAAGAAAAAGTGTCCACACATGAAGCAAACAAAGCAGTACGGCCACAGACAAAGCTGAGCTGTGTTCCCTCACATACAACGTGACCTTCAATGCTCACCATCCACTGCTGGTTGCTTAGAGTTTGACCTGAAAATAAAAATTACAAAATTACATTCATTAAAGAGTACTCTGAAACATGAGAAACTTTTATCAGGTACAATTAGATATCTGCACTATTATGTCTACATACCAAGAATTATAATTCAAGGACTGTCAGGCAAGTTGAGTGTTACTTGGACATCTGCTGAAGTGGCAAATGCCTGAAGTAAAAGAAAAAAAAATTGACACAACATTCAAGCAGACATTACAACATACAGTGGAACCTCGGTTTACGAGTAACTTGGTTTACGAGTGTTTTGCAAGACGAGCAAAAATTTTTAATAAATTTTGACTTGATAAACGAGCGATGTCTTGCAATACGAGTAGTATGGATACACTTTGTCTGCTGAGCGTCATGTGATCACAACTGAGCTGATGATTCTTCTCTCTCTCTCCTTATCTCGCTCGCTCACCCAGCGCGTCTCTCTCTCTCTCTCTCTCCTTATCTCACTCACACAGGGCGTCTCTCTCTCTCTCCTTATCTCGCTCGCTCGCTCACCAAGCGCGTCTCTCTCTCTCTCTCTCCTTATCTCGCTCGCCCAGCTCGTCTCTCTCTCTCCTTATCTCGCTTGCTCGCTCGCCCAGCGCGTCTCTCTCTCTCTCTCTCTCTCTCTCTCTGGCAATCGTCTCCGTCTGAGTCTGTGTGCATCACTCATATAGTCAACATCTGTTTACTACAGCATTGTGACTGTGTGTGTGTGCGCTGTGAAGTGCGAGTCCCATCTTGCTCCCCAAAACACGAAGCTGAGTCTCAGTACTTTAACACCAGCTTTATTCAGCTTGAAACAGCAACAGCGCTGTTATTTATTGTAGCGGGATCTTTATAATGTTCCTTGTATGACCCATTGATGACAGGTGCTTATAGCATGTCTGCGATCTTTTTGGATGCGCTTATACGGCGAACTGCTACAGCGCTGGGAGAATGCGATTGCTTTGGGACACTCTTCCGCGTGTTGTCCCTTTGGGTGGAATCCCACATGAGTTTAAAAACTCACACCAGCCATGATTCTTTTTAAAGGTAAAGTGCAGGTTAATTTGTATTATGTATTTTACTTTATATTTTGTATTAATCATTTTTATATGAATAGTTTTGGGTTGTGGAACGAATCATCTGAGTTTCCATTAGTTCTTATGGGGAAATTCGCTTTGATATACGAGTGCTTTGGATTGCAAGCACGTTTCCGGAACAAATTATGCTCGCAAACCGAGGTTCCACTGTATAAGTCACGCATGCAATCATACATATGATTTTCAAAAAATATTTAACTCACATCTGCTTGAAGCGTGAGTCCATCCATTTTCTTACTGAGGAGCCTGAGGAGCTCATTTGTGGTGAATTTTGAGGAGACCTAGATCAAACTAATTACTGAACCAAAATGCTGCTTCTTTGTTCTGAAAAATGTAATGAAATATCAGTTCAAGAGTGTCACAACAAACAATGTGCACAACATAATTAGCTTATTGTCTGACTTACCATGATCTTTCCAGGCGCTGAACAGTTTGGCACTGGACAGGTTGTATGAACTCTTAAGAAGTCCTCTTCTTTCACGTACATTAAATCTTCTACTCCTCAGCCTACACATTTCTCAACTGACTGATTGAGTGGCTCGTCAGGAAGGCTTGGTATTACTCACAGTAAGGTTTGCTTAATCTCTTTTTGTAACTCAGACATCATTCTAGTAATGGAAAAGAATGACGAAGAACTATTACAGTCAGACTACACAAGGCAGGCAGATTATTTTGATTAATGCATAAGTGACCCAAATTTTGTGATGTCAATCAGTGAACTCCCTGGTCTACAAGAAAGTTATTTCTTTGTGACAACATGTACTGTACATTGGAATTGCTGTGAATGAGAATCGACTGAATTTTCTCAGATACAACACCTTCGTCATTTCTGTCCAGAACAACATGCATGTTCTTTTTGCAAAGTGTTTCCTGACTGGAATGTTTGACAGTCACAATATCTGCAAAAGTTGCTACTCCTACTAAAATTTGCAACAGATCCACCAATGTAGTGTGAGCTGAGACTGTCTCCTGCTCTGGCACGTGACCCAAGTATTTAAAATCCTGCACAACTAAACTAACGGCATGTGGTCAATGCTTGACCTACAGAACAGTAACGGGATTGCACACATGACACAAACAACAAGAATCTCAGGTTTTTTTCTTTTTTGATCCAAGTCAATTGGCAACTTCAAAGGCAACTTGATATAAGATTAAACCTAACGATTCTGAATCAGTATTAACACACTGTTCTCATAAATGTATCTGCCATTAGAAAAATCAGAGAATATATTTTGTTCTGATTTCAGCTTTTGTTTCCTTATATTGTTTCCTGAATAATAAAACAGTGCTTCTAAAGTTTGTTTAATAGGAATGTACTGAGAAACGTTTTCCTTGCGTGATTCATTTTTTCTAAGGTAGATGGATACATGATCTATAAAATAACAGGAACATAACTATAAATTTTAATGTGCTGACAAAATGGCAATATTGTTTCAAAATCATGATCACAAAATTGACGCTGCAGCATTTTAGGTCAGTTGGTTAATCTATTTAAGTCAGAAAAATATGCAACAACTCATTGCTTTAAGCAGGTTCTTTAGCTGACACTAACTGGTAACAAATAGCTAAGCTGCCACAACTGCTTTGACTAACTTTAAAGTTTACTGAGTTAAAAGAGTTTGGAACTTGTGTACTTTGTGCAAAATCACTTTGTCCTTATATGTAAAATGATAGCACACGGTAACATCTGTTATTTTATAATGCCAGGATGTCTAACTGACATTTTACTTTAGAATGAATGTATGTGGTCTAATGACACACTGAGCAAAAACGTATATGCAGAGTACTTTGTGATAATTTAAAAATAAAGATATTGTTTAAACATTAACTTGACGAAATGGCTTTCCACTACAAGCAAGGCAAAATAGTTGTGTGGGCTATACAGGCTATTTGATACTTTAAGTACAAACTAACTAATAAAGTTATGCAATTATACACACATACAAACACAAATGCTGAGGATGTGAAACGACTGTCAAATGAATAACTAATGAACTCACTCACATAGACAAAAAAAAACGTAAAAAAAAAAATGCACAAAAAATAAAAGAGACAGAGGCTCACCAAGTCAAACCGGTAATGAATTGTTTCTGGAACTTTCAATTCTCCCGCCTCACACGCTGTTCCCGGTCTCACTCAACAATGGAAAGTGCAAAACGAATAATATTAAAAATAAATGAGCTGAACAGGCGGAGTGATAAAAAGATAAATAATTATAAGCTATAACATAATTAACAGGACGTAAGAGAAGTTTTAAAAGTTCTAATGTGGTTTTCTGAACCAAAACCTCTGCTCAGCTTGCACCGCTCTTACTTCCTCGTTCAAACCAATCCCAGAATGCCTTGCTTGTACAGTATGTTACTGTATCTTAACTAGTTTACAGTATGTTACTGTATGTTTGATATATTACTGTATTAAGTTTTGAAAACAGCTCCTTGTTGTAGATGTACAGCCATTCTTTAAAATATTACAGCATGTTACTGTGTAAACAAATTACAGGAAAATACTGTAGGAAACTCGCTGTAAATTTACAGCAATCCTTTACAGTGTAGTCACTCTGAAGCAGCACAGTGCTGTCTACATAAAAGGGTGAAACCATTCAACTTAGTTACTATAAAAACAGACAATTATATTGACAATATGTAATTAATATTATGCCTAATATTATTTAGCAAATCATTTGGGCAATACGTTAGATGCAGTCTGTCTGAGGACCTCTCCAGAGAGTCTTGGGTGAAGCTCAAGATAAAACCCTACTAATTTCATGTTCCTGTTTATTACAGTATATGTGAAGCAGCGGAGTGACTGTCGTTCCACTTCTGAAAGGTCCTAGAAGGACCTTTGTTTGAACATCGGTGAATCCTCACAGCTCTTCAGTCCTGAACTCATAAAAATAAAGGTGCCCGAGTGTTCCTTTAGAGGGGAGTCATAATGGAACAATTTTAGGTTCCCAAAACACCCATCCACATGAAGGTTTCAGAAAGAACCTTAATTTATTTAGACAGACTCCCTAAAGTAAATAACCATGAAGAGATGGCAATTAAGGAGTTCTGCTTTTAAAATGACTCTTACAACATACAATAACAGACTAGGTTCAGGTTTTCTTAATCTATTAGTGTCCTGCTAGGTAGCTTACCTTTAATTGTAACCTCAAAGCTTAAGTTCACCAAAATCATCATTACAGACTCCTCACGAGTCCTGATGTCTCTTTCCTTTGCAGTTTGAACATCTGCAGATTAAAGTTTTCTCCACTTGCCAATGTGCTTTATTAGTTTAATTCTTTCTTTTTTTTTGTGGACCAATGGGACGAGTACAACCACCCTAACCTGACACAGACAGGCAGAAATAAGTTTCAGTCCAACACACACAATTTATTTACAGTTGGGGAGTGTTTTCCTTCTCCTCACAACTTAGTACCTAAGCACAATTTACAGTCCTTTACTCTGCTCCACTCCACTCTACTCTACTCCACTCCACTCCACTCCACTCCACTCCACTCCACTCCACTCCACTCCACTCCACTCCACTCCACTCCCTCTCAGGTAAGCTTCATCCACCTCTGGTTCCCCGAATGGAGCAAATCGGCTCCTTTTATTCAGGTCATGAGAGTGTTCCAGGTGGCTCATCGTTATTAACTGGAATCACTCCCAGGTGTGGTAGAAGTCCACTATAAGGCTCTGCAGCTCCTCCTGGCAGTCCTCATGGAAACCAATAGGGTTGTACCAGACTCAAGCTCACATCATGCCCTGCAGGAGTCTATGGTGTCATAGCCGCCCAGGATGGCTGCCCTGTAGCATCCCAGGGGAGGTAATTGCTCAGTGATGCTTTCTTCTCTAGGACCTTCCATTCCACTTGTGTTGCAGGTAATGGCCATGGCCACCTGTCACACTTTCTTTCTTTCTTTCTTTCTTTCTTTCTTTCTTTCTTTCTTTCTTTCTTTCTTTCTTTCTTTCTTTCTTTCTTTCTTTCTTTCTTTCTTCAAAACACCAAAAAAGTGCAATAATGTTGAAACTGACAGGAGAACTGACTTGGTTCCTTGAATACCTCCAAACTGTCACAAGAACTGACGTGGTTCCCCATAGTGGCAGACATCTAGCCTGAGAAATGGTATCCCTTATTAATGAGGCTCACAAAAAGTTCACATCTGAAACCACACAACACAGCAGTAAAAAACAATCAATTGCCAACACACAATCCAGCAAACCAGGCAAACATGGGATCAAGATATGGGCAATCTGTGATGTGCCAGCTATTCTTGGAATATACACATTTAGACTTTCCATGCGTCTAGAAACCATCTCTCTGACTGCAATGAGGTAAGTAATACCACCCCGAAAATATTGCACTTTTCTAGCAATCACCCCTCATCAAATAAATGAAGTTGTGTTAAAACTTTGTTCAAAAGGGTTTCCACCTTTACATTGTAACACAAAGGACATGAAAAACAGAAAAAGACTTTATCTGTTCCATTTGTTCATATCAAATGGCTACACCTAGTCATTTATCAAACAATGCATACGTCAAAGATGGCACAGACCTCACAAAACAATTGACTGTGGCCCGATCCCCCATTCTGTCTTACACGGTTTTCCCTATCAACGTCGTGTATCTGTAAGTACAGCTTGCACCCTCTCCAGATCAGGCATCAGAATAGCACATAAACCTGCAAACACTCTGCAGATTTACATTTTTAATGCTAAAAGCATACAGCATAACATATAGTGCATGCCCAGCGGTACACATGGGACACATCTAAAACACTTGCAACACACATACAAGAACATCATAATGCTGTCAGAAGGAAGGACCCACGGTCTTTAATATACACATACAATTCAACTGGACATACATGTAGCTGGGACTTGTTGCAAGTAAAATTCAGGGCTAATACTAAAAGTGCCAGAGAGCTGGCTGAATCATGGCTATCAAACAAAAACGCCATCAACAGACACTTGGACATGAACCCAGTGTATTCAGGATTAAAAAGAACATCCACATAATAAATAAGACTTTACAACCAACACCCTCGGAACTCCACCTTATTAATCCACCCCACCTTACACTCCCCTACTGCCCCTCTTTATTTTTAACTTGATTCCTGTATGTCTAATCATTTTCTCCTGATTATGACTCCTGGTAGAGGTTGAAAGCTTAGGAATAAAAAACAATTTTAAGATATGTGACTCATCTTCTTCCTTTGTGGATTTCTAACTACAAATACGCAAACCGTATCACAGACTTTCACTTCTGTATTTTAATTTGCTCCCAGTATCTTTGCAAAAGGACAAAGGTCCAAGTCTTTAGAGCCTGGTTCTTCCTATTTTGCTATATGGTTGTGAGACATGGAGGCTATCTAGTGAGCTGGACTCCTTTGGTACTGTGTGTCTTCAGAGAATCCTTGGGTACCGCTGGTTTAACTGTGTGTTGCTCATGGAGTCCCGAATGAGGCACATTACCTGCATTGTGAGGGAGCATCAGTTTCGGCACTATGGCCATGTGGAGAGATTCCCCGAGGGTGATCTAGCTCACAGGACCCTCATTGTTGAGGACCCAAGTGGCTGGTCCAGACCAAGGGGACGCCCACGTAACACCTGGCTGCGGCAGATAGAGGGTCATTTCTGGAGGGTGGGACTGGACTGTGTGTCTGCATGTGGGGTTGCTAACTGGGATCCCGAGTTGTTTTGTCGTGCAGTGGGTGTGGCAAAGACCTGTACCAGTGCATGCTCCCCAACCTGACCTGACCTGACAACCTGCACTAAATGTTGTAAGTATATTTGCAAAAACCACACATTCAAAGTTTTCAGCTAAAGCCATGCTTACAAAGTGTACACTTTTTATGTTTGCTGTGAGATTGTGTAATTTGACTGTATGATAGTATATGGGTAAAAGTAAATGTTTATTCTGTTCATTGATTGGCATGTTGTTTAAAATTGAAGTAATGAAAAAAATATAATGCCAAAAAAAAATCTAAATTTTAGTTATCTTCTTTTCTGACTAAAGCTAATTTTTTATGATTGCTGTATATTCTATTCTTAGGTATTTTCTTGGTTACTTACTGAATCACTTTGTCTAACAAAAATACTGTACAATATAGTAATGCTCTAAAAACTGAGTATGTGCAATGTGTGAATTCTTTTTGGACCAAGGTGTGAATTCGTTTTCTAAAACCTGAAAGGGCTGAGTTTGGGCTGAATGTCATGGTACCCTGGTGGCATAGTGTGGGATAGCCCTAGGGTGTTTAACCCACATTGTTTCTTATATGACGCTTGCATGTAAATTGTGAAGTGTGCCAACCTGCAGAAAGCCCAAAGTCGACCCACACCATTTTTTTTTCCAAGCCTATTCTGCCCACTGTAAGCCCTAGTTGGGCCAACAGGGACATGTTTGCTGGGGTGTTTTGAGTGTATATTATAGATAAATTATATTATTGATGAGGAAGCATTGTACTGCAATGGCTGGCATTGCTGCTCTGAACATTGAGGTTGCATGTGGGTGTCAAATCAAGCCTGAAACATACATGTTCTCCCAATGTCCGCGCTGATTTTTCTTTCAAATCTCAAATTCATATCGGGAATATGCAATTTCTCAGTGTGGGCGTGAGCGACTTCTACAATAGACTGGCACCACAGCCAGGCCTTTATTTGCCATGCACTTTCTCCCAGAATCTTTGAATTGGATTCGGTGGATTTGAGAATGGTATGTGGGAAAACTATTTAATTTAAATGACCACATTATGAGAAAGTACTGATAGCTCTGCTGACCTTTCGACTGATCAAAGGCTGCTTAGTTTCGTTATTACTGACTCAATTGTAATCGAAACAATCCACGCAGCCTTCACTTACAAAGAAATGTCCAGACGCCTGGCACCATTTGAGACACACGCCCATCCAGACCAACAGAGGGAGGAAGCTGCCTCGGGTGACTTGTCTCTCGTCACGTGACACGAGGAAATTCAAGTTGAACAAGCTACGGCACATCGTCAGAAAGAGAAATTACCAAAGAATCTCTAACAACAACAACAACAACGATTGTTTGTCCGATTGTTTAAACCAACTGGCAGAAGGAAGGAGAGAAGTTCGAGATCGTGAACTTTTACTTTCATATTAGGCACTTGGTGTTTTTACTTTTGGTGACCGCTGTCGGACTTGTAAAGGAATAAACGGTAAGTTTCGTATCGAGCTCCTGTCTTCGTGTTCTCCTTTAGTTCTGGGCTGTCAAACTCCGACCCTGGAGGATCGCTGGGGCTGTCATTCTCCGAATTAAAAAATCAGGTACTGTGGCTAATGGAACACACTTCTTTTTGTTTTCATTTTAATCGCCTTGCTTTGTAAGATTCAGAAACTTTTTTCTCTTTAACAAGCAACTTAATACACATAATGAAATCAAAAGCGATCCAGGAGGTAACTAGCTTGCTCCTATTTGAACTTGTGCCTGTTGTGCAGTATCTGCTTCAATAAAACAATCGAAAAGAAAAAAGTGTAAAAAGAAAAATATGTTGATATACTCTAAGTCTACAAAACTTGTTGTTAGTGCTCTCACAAAATAATGATAATAAAAAAAGCAACAGCTGCATGTGTCTGGTGTGACAGAATGGGAGCACAAGCTAGCCACAGAGTAAAGAAAAGGTTTAATTAAATGTAAAAACTGGTTTCTAAGTAAGAAGTTGGTTGGAATGAGAGTTGTAGAGTTTGAGAACCCGAGTTAGTTGCTTATCAGTCTGTTCATTTACATAAATAAAATAAATACATAAATGTTCTGAGTTAAAAAAAAAGTTTAACTGAAGATATTTGTTTCATTAACAGCAGTAATTTGCTACTAATTTATAACAAAATGAAAACCTGCAACCACTGCAGCCCTCCAGGCTGACCCCCTGCCTCTGGTCTATTCTTCTGGGTGAGGGCATTTGGGTATTTGCCCACTACATTCTGACGCTCCGTCTGGGGTAGAATTCTGCCTTATGCTCATTGCTGCCCGGCCATCCTGAAATATAAGAGAATATAGAAGATGGAGGAGTGTTGTTTTTTTTTCTGATGCCTGTTTTGGTATTTTTTTTCTGGGTATCATGAATGTTCAAAAACATGCAATACTGTAAAAAAAATCAAAAAATTAAACAAAAAATTTTTTGGTAGCAGCAGTTAGCATCGCTGACTTGCAGATCCCATGTCCAGCCTGAAGTTTGCTTGTTTTCCCGGCGTCAGCCTACATTTTCCTCATATATCCCCAAACACCATCAGAACATCCATCCATCCATTATCCAACCCACTATATCCTAAATACAGGGTCACGGGGGTCTGCTGGAGCCAATCCCAGCCAGCCCAGTATGCTGCCAGCATGCCACCCTATTTGGCTGTTCTATTCGTGAATGCGTGTCAATTTTCAGTTCGGTTCTGGCGTGACTTTGTGTTACTCAGTCACTGTTTTATGTAGAACCTTTCACACAACAGAAATGTCTGGCCAACTTATGGAGATGGGAAACCTACATAGATCTTAATTTAAAGCTAAGTTGTTGTTATTTTGTCTGGGTAGTCTTGGTCATTGGATCTCAAGTTCAACCCTGGGAGCACACTGTCACTGCAGGTTTTGTACCAGCCAGTTTCACAATCAGTGAGTCATTCTAACCTCATAATAAGTTTTAATAATAATAAGTTTTATTTATGTAGTGCCTTTCATACACCCAAGGACACTTTACAATTCAATAGAAGACAGTAGAAATTACATACATGAAGAATAATACTCTTTGAAGAGATGTGTTTTTAACAGATGTTTGAAATTAATAATAGACTTTTCCATGTGAAGGCTGAGAGGGAGAGAATTCCAAGTTTTAGGGGCTATCACTCTGAACCCCCCATAGTTACTAACCTGTGTTTAGGTACAGTGATTAACTTAGCATCCGATGAATGTAATGCACGGGCAGGAGTGTAAGGAAGTAGTAGCTCAGACAGATAATGACGGGCTAAACCATGAAGGGCCTTAAAAGTGAGAAGGATAATTTTATATTTGATTCTTGAAGAAACCGGTAACCAATGTAACTCATAGTGGACAGGAGTGATGTGGGCAGATTTTTTAGTGCGTGTAAGTAAACGAGCAGCAGAATTCTGAACATATTGTAACCTGTTGATATATTTAGTCGGGAGGCCATAAAACAAAGCATTGTAATAGTCCAGACGGGTTGTGATGAAAGAATGAATCGGTGTTACAGTATCCTTCACACTGAGGAAAGAATGCAGATGAGAAATTTTGTGAAGATGAAAAAAGGCTGTCTGTACTATTGAGCTGATGTGTGATTGAAAAGTAAGAAGCTGATCAAAGATGACACCCAAATTACGGACTGATGCTGAGGGTTGAACCAGGATCCCATCAATGTCAATTTTTAGCCCACGAAGGGTAGAGAGGACAGATTTGGTGCCACCTAATAAGATTTCTGTTTTATCAGGATTGAGTTGTAAACAATTATCTGTCATCCAATGATTTATTTCCTGAATCAGTCAGTGCAACAGGTGAAGATGTTGCAGTTCCATCCACGCTTACATAAAGCTGTGTGTCATCAGCATACCAGTGGAAGCTCAGACCATACCGACGGATAATCTCCCCTAATAGGATCATATAGATGTTTAAGAAGATTGGACCAAGAACTGACCCTTGAGAGATACCTTGTGTGAATGAAGTAGTGGTAGATTTGGATTCCCTAATGAAGACGTAATACTGGCAATCACTGAGATGTGATGTGAACCAAGAAAGAGCGGGACCAGAGATACCAATAGCTGAAAGTCGGGACAGTAAAATGTCATGGTTACCTGTATCAAACGCTGTGCTAAAGTCAGGAAGAACTAGAATAGTGGCCATCCCTGAATCTGCGGTTATCAGTAAGTCATTGGCTACCTTAAGTAAAGCAGTTTCAGTGCTATGTAGGGCCCTGAATCCAGATTGAAAAGGCTCAAGCAGGTTATGTAAATTTAAATAATCATTGAGTTGAGCAGCTACAACCTTTTCTAATATCTTAGTCAAAAATGGAAGATTAGAAATTGGGCGGTAAAATTTTAGCTGTAAGCTGTTAGATCATATTGATCTAATTGTCTATTAACTGGTGTTTCATTTGTCTTCTTTTATTCTACATTAAGAAGAGGTCATTAGAAAATAAACTGAAAAGTATTTTCTATTTTTTGCCATGGATTTAAATGCTTAACATATCCTTTTGTTTTTCCATTAATTCGCCTTTTTTGTGGCCTTTATTGCTATAATTAATCCTAATAATGGTAATTTATAATGAGTGGAGTGGAAGCCAGGGAAAATTACACTGAATGTGAATGTACTGTCCAAGGACTGAGCAGCACAAAAATGAATGAATACACAGGGCCAGGAAATGAGTCTAAGCATGAGATAAAAAGAAGGGTCATTTCTGAAAAGACCAAAAAGAGTTCAAGTGGTAAAAACCAGAAAGCTAAACCAAATCTTAGTCAGAAGAAACGACAGAAACTTTGAAACCAGAATAGCAAAGATACACCCACAAAGGTTTGCTTTAGAAACTTTTTTTTTTCCTTCAGACCACAAGGTGAGTAGAGCATCATGTGGGTTTTTAAAGTCTGATTTTAAGTGATGTCAGATGTCCTAGCAATCGAGCCAACGGAATGGCAGCACCCATGAATTAAGCAAAATGGCATTGTGGATTTGTAAACAACATTAAAATAATAAATCAAAATTTTTGCTTTGCGCCATCCCCCACCATAACCTATCGTCTATGGGGAAGGAGAGAAAGCTTTAGATTCGTCCAGAATCTCAATGTCCAGTTTTCGATGGGTTTCAATGTTTTTGGGTTGTCTGATACCGAAATCATCGATATCTCAATGATGGGTGCGTGTCTGTGTGTGTCACAGTATTTTGAGGAAGGTCTAGAGCTAAAAATGCTGGATGGATAAATACCAAACTCGAAACCTAAGCCTGTTATGAGATGACGATGTGCTGATCAGTTTTTGAACCAATCTGTGCAAGACAAAGAGGTACTCTAGAGAAACCCTCAAATACCATAATTCTGCAGTTAATTATAAATTCTTCTCGTCAATTGTTATCGTAATGACCTATTTTATGATCAGAAAGATCAGCATCAGAGCGCTGTTATATAATAGTTTTGGTAACTTGGTTCCTCAGGTGCAAAGCCTACTGACGCTCACGTCCGAACTTTTTCTAGTGCATGGAATAGTGATTAAATTGAGCTGGAAATGATCAATAAGACACTAATATTTCCATACATATTTTCCTTAGAGTAGAAGTAAAGTAATTTGTAAAGTAGCCAACTTACAACGGTCAAAAGGCTGTAGCTATTTAAGTGTCATACAAACTAGTGTGTTTACCAGGAAATAAAGACAGAAATAACTAGAAAATCATAACGATGGTGAATTTTTAAAATCAAGATAAAAAAAAATCCTAAATTATCTCCATATAACATAATTCTTGCTACATTTCCATGAAAAACAGCTACCAGTGTTAAATTTACACTTAACAATGCTTTGCTTCATGCACTTAAAGTGTTATTTAGACATGGCTGATTTTGCTGTGTCAGTTTTGTGATTTCTGATTTGATACCATAACATAGTAACTGGGAAAGAAGAGCTTACATAAATAAGGTAGGAGTCCAATTATAATTAAATTTAGTTCTGTTTATTTTTGCATAGGACACTTGACCGAGGGGAGGCACAGTGTATTATAAGCAGAAGCTGGTTTGAATGAAAATCTTGCATCCACAGTGTACCATCAGAACTGAACCTGAGAACCAGTGCCAGTGGCTTTGGACTCTGACTGTAAGCCCCAAGCTTTCTGGGTCAATTCCTAACTCACCTTACCTACCTGTTCTTCAGTCCAAAAAAAAACAAAACTAAATGTTGGTAATTATAAAGCACCTTGAGATGCTATTAACAATTCAATGGTACTTTATAAAATAAAGGAATAGGAACTTACAGCTATAGGAACTTACAGTACATGGAACCCAAGGGATAGTTTTCTGGCCAGAAAAAGAAAGAATGCCAGCAAGAAGATTGGACTAGGATAGGGCGATCACCATTACCTGGCTTGCTAGTGTGTAGTAGTCATACAGTATATTGTGCACAGTCTGGAGCTTATAAAGGTTCAGACCTCCTTCGAAAATGGAGCTTGATATAGGAGAGCTGAGAACTCTTTATTTCTTTTTCACAAGTGTAAAATAAACATCTTGTTTACTGGAAACCACTGATATCTCTAAGTTAGTTTTGAGTTGAAGGTGTGAATGAGGTGAAACCCGCATTAGCGAATTGGCTATTGCATGTCAGTCCATTCCAGCACACAAATATGATCTTGCAATGATGAGCTTCCCCTTAGAGTGGAAAAATTAGTAACCTACAACATTGTAGGCCTCATGAAATACAACAGTGGCTGTACTGTAGCCATAAAGGGAAATACTCCTGGAGCTAAAGCAACAACTGTTATTTTATTTCCGCAAGCTACTATCCAGCATAGTGGATTCACTCCTTAAAAAGTTTAAGCAGGAACAAGCTGTTCATTCCAATAAAGCTTATATTTTCTTACAACCCCAAATCAGAAAATGTTGGGACAGGACAAAAAAAATGCAACAAAAAACCCCCCCAAAAAAAACAGTGATTCTTAAATTTATTTAGACTTTTATGAAATTGCAGACAATATTAACAAATGAATTGAAGTTGACCAGATAAAACATGTAATATCTTTGGGTTTATATTATCTGCAATGTAATAAAAGTCATACTTAAGAAGCACTGCATTTTTTTTTAATATGCATTTTCCGTAGCGTCCCAACTTTTTCTAATATGTGGTTGTATTTATCAAACATATCTAAAATGGCAACAATTTGACGCATCCAGTTATGTTATGAGGTTCTCCACTGTGATAATTTCAGTTACACTACCAAGTATTATCTAAAGTCCTCTACCTGATGTGTAATTATCCATCCATCCATCCATTATCCAACCCGCTGAATCTGAACACAGGGTCACGGGGGTCTGCTGGAGCCAATCCCAGCCAACACAGGGCACAAGGCAGGAACCAATCCAGGGCAGGGTGCCAACCCACTGCAGGACACACACAAACACACCCACGGGCCAATTTAGAATCGCCAATCCACCTAACCGGCATGTCTTTGGACTGTGGGAGGAAACCGGAGCGCCCAGAGGAAACCCACGCAGACACGGGGAGAACATGCAAACTCCACGCAGGGAGGACCTGGGAAGTGAACCCGGGTCTCCTAACTGCGAGGCAGCAGCGCTACCACTGCGCCACCGTGCCGCCCATGTGTGATTATTTTTAATTAAATTTATTCCAAAGGAATCCGAGTTGTCAACTACTTTCCTGGTGGCGGTTAGTGTTCCTTTCTCAAGAGGGTAGAATACTGGATTTGAATCTCACACCATCCTTGTTGAGTATCCATGACTTCTCCATTTCTCTGTGGCTTTATCGCCTGCTTCTCCAGTCTTCATCCCGTAGACATGCTTGCTAAATTAGTCAGAGACTTTAAATTGACTTCCACTGAATGAAACTGATCCTTATTTAACTGACATCACATCAAGAGTTGGTACTTGCATTGAGATTGATGCTGCTGGGATAAGCACTGGCCTCCACCATCCCAAAATAAGTTAAACTGCTACACAGTCAGGGTAAGTTATTCTTATTTAGCCAGTTTATTATATGGACATACATGCAATTTAACATCATTTTTACCACATCATCTTTACATATTAAAAACAAAGACACAGAAAACTAAAACATACAACAAAAGTGGAGGCTTCAGAAATAAATGCAGTTCAAGAATTCAGGCTCTCAACTCAGGCTCTCACCTTCCATACAGTGAGAAAAGTCAATTAAAAAGTAGTTAATTTCTGTGAAAACTGAAAGTAAAAGTTTAGGAACATAAAATTGCGTGACATTCTCAAACCTGCTTAATCCAATTAATGGTCATACTAGATCAACGCATAATTCAGCAGCACTTGAAGTGGGGGATAAATAGGCTTCACAGTTGGTTTGACAGGAACATTAGAGAGCCTCATTGATATAAGCTGCTAATAAGGGAATAAGATATTGATAGTGCTCCGACTATAACAGAGAAGGCCAGAGTTTAGTTTTTATAGCCAGAGTATACACTGGATGTACCTCAGGGTGTGTACTTTGTGTACTCAATCACTGAACCTTCTAATGATTCCCTAACTTACGGATTACATACCTGTTTACATGTTCAGTTTTTAACAGACACCATATTTTCTGATCTTTACAGTATACTGTATGGTCAAAGCTTCATCACACAACCTACTCCAGCACAAGCTTCCACGCTATCATCTTAGTTTAATCCATTAAATAAACTTAAACACAGGTCTGTGGATATGTGGGTTGTAAATCAGAATACTCAAAGAAAAACCCCCATGCACACTGAGAGAACATGAGAGAACATGCAAACTCTACACACATAATGATCAAGCACACATTTCAAACCCAGGATACTAGATCCATGAAGCACCAGTACTAACCACTCTGCCACCATGCCATCGACATTAAGGGACAAGAGCAACTAAGTGCACCCTGGATTAAAGGGCAGGTCTGACTCATATAACATAATGGATTTTCATGAGGGCTTAATATGGGTTTTCTCTTCCATCCTGAAATGATTATGGAACAGATGGGTAGATGATTTGGTTTTTCACTGCACTAAAACAAAATGGTAGAGTGTTCAATAAAAACCGATACTTCAAGACACTTAGAGCAAATTAGTAGAATGAAATGAAGATGGATGCCATGAAGCGGGATGAACCCAATATGGGGTATGTTGTTGAAGGTGATGGCCATCTTTGTTTAAGAAGAAATGTCAGGTTAGTGGAGGGATGGTTCAGGGACTGTCATCTGTGAATCTTATTCTGCTTTTTTCCTGCTACAATAATGACTAAGCAAATCGTTCCATTATTAGTGGAGTTTCATAAAAATGACATAAAAATCTCAAACATGTTTATTCCAGTTTAAAAGTTGCAAGGCAAAAGTGGTCCTAAATGAGGTGCCAGTCCCTTGTATGGCCTACTCACATACACCCACAAGGTGTCAATTTAGAAATGCAATCAGAAACAGGGAGTATATGCAAACTTCATGCAGTCAGTGGAACACTGAGGCATTCAAATTGAGAATCCTGGATTTATTATATAGCAGCTATCAGAACTGCACCACTATGCCAGTCTTGTTATTATGCTTTATTATTGTTTTTAACCTTTAATGCAAAGTGTCACTACGTATTTCGGCCAGCACTAGTGAAGGTGTGTTCTTCATGTAACCATTTCATTTTATTTTTCATTTTATTAATTAAATGCTTTTTCATTTTTTGAACAGGATTGAAGAATGGATTCAGACAACCAAAGCCAAATGCATCTGTTAATGAATGAGGAGGTCAGTAATTTGAATATCTATACATACTACAGGGGATCTGTGTCTGTTCAAGAAAGGACCTGTTTAAAACTGAGATTTACATTTTCATGTGAAGCCCTCATTTCTCTACTGGAGGCTGTGTACTTTCTCTTTTACAAATGACCCACATTTTATGCATTTTTGAGCTTCTAGTATGTAAAGTGTGTATCAGCAACAGTGAAAGGGAAGGTTTACAGGACAGTAGTGAGAACATGAGAACAGCTATGTTATATGGGTTGGAGACGGTGGCACTGACCAAAAAACAGGAGACAGAGCTGGAGGTAACAGAGTTAAAGATGCACTGGGTGTGATGAGGATGGATAGGATTAGAAATGAGGACATTAGAGGGTGTGGTAGATAGGGGGCGCTCTTGCTCCCTTGAACCCCTGTCCACGACTCCAGACACCAGATAAAATTCCAAATATTGACTTTATTCAATTGCCACAGTGCACAAAGCACCCTCTCCTCCACTATACTCATAAACAATCACAAATACAATAATAAACCAAACCTCCAGCTCCCAGATGCGTTGCCACCCTTCTACCCTGCTCAGCTCTCTGTCTGGGAGCTCCCACAGTCCTTTTATATCTCCTGACCCAGAAGTGTTCCTAATCCCCAGTCCATGTGACTCTCAATCACTTCCGGGTCAGGTACAAGTTCTTTTCTTCACCCCGAAAGCACGTCATTCCTCTTGTCCACGTGTGCTTCCGGGGCGTAGGGAAAATAGCCATTATTCCTCCCTGCAGCATCCCCTAGTAGCTCCCACGGCATCCAGCAGGGCTGTGTATAAAAACTACAATGTCCGTGATGCCCTGCTGGTCTTCTGGGGACCTCCATACTGCAAGGAGGGCTCCACCTGGCGGCTTGGGGGTATTGGTCGGGATAAAGGACCGGCCATTCACCACAGTATTCCCCTTCCAGCGATGAATTATCATTCAGAGCGGCCTGCCCCGAGAAGGAAGTCTTTCTCCAAGAGGACATTCCAGTTGAGCCTTGACTAATCTTTGTATCTTGATCACTGGAGAATCTAGGGGGAATATTAGTCCAATTCGACATCTTGTCCCCCTCTCTCCAAGGACAGTTTCATCAATTGTGGCCCAACCTTCGGCACCCGTAGCACTGCCTCCGTCCTCCTGGTAGTCTCCCCCTGTGGAATTGAAAACAAGGGGGAAACGTTAGGGCCACCCCTTCTCTTGCTGGGAAAGAAACCCCTGCCGTTTCTAACGGTGTTCTCTCTCCTTTTCCTTTGTCAGGAGACCCCCCGTTTTATTTTCGGGATCTCCTGTTTGATCTGGGGCTTGTCCACAGTCTGAGTCTCTCTATTAAGTAAAGAGAGACCCTTTACTGTCTGCACCCCTTTTGATTTAAAGATGACCGGTGGCGACATCTTTAGGACTGCCTCGCTCTGGGAGCCAGCACTATCCAGCTGCCCCGGCTCGATCGATCCTTCCTCTGACCGGTCCGTCATCGTAGCAGTCTCATTTGTAGGGCCCGCCATGTACTGGCACCTGCTACTTATTAAACGCGGGCCCGGATCACACTGCGTCCCTCTATTATGTACGATACGGGTCTCGCTTACCTGTATCGCCACATTATTCATCTCGGGAGGCTCCCCACCAAATCGCCGCACGTAGGCCCTCACCTCCTCTAACGGCTCTCTGGCTGCTGATCCCAACTCCTCAATTATCTTTTCGATTGTCTTCAGGACCTGTAAGAAACTGTTTACGGGTTCGACTAACCGTTCTGTCTTGTTTAAATTTATAACATCCCGACTAGCCATTTCCCGACCCTCCTTACCTTTTTGTGTGGTGAGCGGTGCCTCGCTCGCCTCCCCCTTCCCCTTCGGAAAGTCCAAGTCACTTCCTTTGGGCTCGAAGACGCAAACAGCGGGATGCGGACCTCCTCCTTCCCAGCAAGCAGCGAGTGTGCTGCAGTGTCCCTCTTCGGCTGCCTTCATGCGAAAGTCATCTCCTAGGTGCTCTGGCTTCGACAGGAGCAGGCCGTCGTCTTCGGGGCAGTTTCCTTCTTCCATCAGAGCCTCCAGGTGATCATCTCCGAGGTACATGCACGGAACAAAGTGAGTAATAATAAACAGATTTTCATTAACGTTCCCGGCATGTACCTCAGAGCGATCGTTGGTTCCTGGAGGTTTCTCCAGACTTGTAAGGCCGCTCCTTGACTCCTCCCGAGCGTCGGCCATTGCACCTAAGGCTCCCACGGCATCCAGCAGGGCTGTGTATAAAAACTACAATGTCCATGATGCCCTGCTTTAGCTCAAGTTGGATGGTTGGGAGACCAAGTCAGAGAGGCGAGATTCTGTTGGTTTGTACGTGTGCAGAGGAGAGATGCTGGGTATATTGGGAAAAGGTTAGTAAGGATAGAGCTGCCAGGGAAGAGGAAAAGAGGAAGACCTAAGAGAAGGTTGGATGTGTTGAGAGAGGACATGAAGGTGATGGGGGTAACAGAGCAAAAGTAGAGGACAGGAAGACATGGAATGAGATGATCTGCTATGGTGACTAATGGGAGCAACCAAAATAATAATAATAATAATAATACATTTTATTTATATAGTGCCTTTCCCATGCTCAAGGTCCCATCGGCAGTGGCAAACCCAGAGTAACATTTTCTAATGACTTTTTACATACCTGTCATGATGTCTTTTTCCAATTATTTTTTTCTGCCTTCATTTTTAATTCTGTTTGATCTTTGTTTTTTCTACTAAGGGTTAGATTTAAGGTTAGGGTCAAGTAGTCGTTATCAGAACAGCTCAAGGAAAAAGACATTTCAAATTTGGCTGCATTAAGATTTAAGGTGAGGCCTTACATGTCCAGCCACTGTAAAAAGCTCACCCTGTTTTATCCCATTCAAACTAGTGTGGTGCTGAGATGTCACACGTTGCATGGCTGGACTCGGGTCCTAATTTGGGATCCTGAGGTGGTTTGCCTTGTGGTGCTTCCAACAACGTGCTGTATCAGTGCACACTCACAACATTAAATGACCAGTCCTTACTCAAAAACTCCACAAATATCACACAGATTAAACAGCTTTGTAAAAGTAGTAGGCCAAAATTCCTCCACAGCCCTATGAGAGATGGATCAATAGCTAAAGAAGACATCTAGTTACCATTATACTGTAGGTGATGTGGTGGCAAAGAGATTAACACTGTAACCTAATGGCTATAGAATTCTGGGTGCCTGGCTCAAGTGTAATTTGCTTTGGCTTCTCTTGACCACATAGACATATCCTCCAGCACACAACAGACGTGTGTTTATAGATTGTGGGTTTGTGTGTTTCGGCCTGCACTGGACCGGCCCTCAGTTCAGGACTGGTACTCGCCTTATGTTTATTGAGACCAGAAATGGAAAATATTCCCCAAAACCCTAAACCGGGTGAGAAGGTTACAAAATAGACAAATAGGCAGTTTAAATTATAGCTGCAATCATCCATTCAATTTTTTTAAAACAAAGGATTGTTTTAATAAAGAGAATAAAATTAGTTTTTTGGGGGAGCTGCTGTCTAGCGATAAGGAGATATGGGTTCATATCCCGGGTGTACCATGTATGGAGTTGGCATTTGTTCTCCCCTGTAACATGCAGGTCATATGAACTAACATTGCTAAATTGGCCCTAGTATGTCTAGAGGTCTGTTGATCCTGTGACATCTTGGCATCCTGTCGTAACTGATTTGTTCCCAGTAATTGTTGGGATACATTCCATCTTCTTCATGACCTTGCTCTTGAGCAGGTCAGGATGATGGATGGACAGATGTTGCGTTTTACCTATTTCAAATAAGTTTGTGTTTCAGGAAATGATATGATAACATTTACCAAAAACAAATATGGGGTTAATGACACTGTGGTGGGCTGGTGCCCTGCCTGGGACTTGTTCCTGCCTTGTGCCCTGTGTTGGCTGGGCTTGGGTCCAGCAGACCCCTGTGACCCTGTGTTAGGATATAGCAGGTTGGATAATGGACGGATGGATGAAGGGTTAGTAATAAGTTTATCA
>JANRMT010062852.1:31388933-31400956 GCA_026402145.1 Polypterus bichir lapradei | reverse complement strand
AGCACCATGATGTCCCAGCATTGATGGACTAAAAGCCAGAAGTCCACATGATCATCATCATCATCAAGTCCTTCCGTGAAAACCATAAATACAAAGAGGACTGTTTCATTTATGTTAGGTAGATTGCCCAGAGGGGACTGGGCGGTCTCATGGCCTGGAATCCCTGCAGATTTTATTTTTTTTTCTCCGGCCGTCTGGAGTTTTTTTTGTTTTTTCTGTCCCCCCTGGCCATTGGACCTTACACTTATTCTATGTTAATTAATGTTGACTTATTTTATTTTCTTAATGTGTCTCTTATTTTTCTATTCTTCATTATGTAAAGCACTTTGAGCTACATTTTTTTGTATGAAAATGTGCTATATAAATAAATGTTGTTGTTGTTGTTGTAAATATTAACAAATTATTGCCCAAGAAAGTTGCATTATGAACATCAACATTTAAATGTGCAGTGTCCCTCAGATAAGCGGCCCACATATAGATTGGCTTGTTACACTGCAGCTTTGGCTTACTGGTATGATGGACCGAGGACTACTTTAGGAATGTTGCAGTGGTCTTAGGGGCCAACAAGATTTAATAGATCTAACCCAGATTCCAGAAGTAATTTCAGCAATGGTTTGGAAGTCAACCACTGATGGCATTTAAAGGGTGCCATTGTAAAATTGAGTGTAGCAATTGAAAGGTGAATCAAATAAAGGTGTGCAGGTAGGAAAGTAAACAGTGAAAGAAGGTGAAAGTCAGAGTAGAAGACGGGCCAACCTGCAGAGTTACAGTTTTTTTTTATTTTCTACCTGCTGTTAATTCTTTTTGCTTTTCCCCTTCTTTCAATTTTTTAATGTACTTATGTTTATTTTAGTCAAATTGATGACAAATCTTTGAGATTTCTGTTTGGGTTAAAGCCATTATTCCATTCACCAAAATTCTATGTGTTTTCTTTTCAGGAACCTGATGACCTTTTGGATTGGTGGTATACTAAAGAAGGTACTATATATTTATTTTTATTACCTTTTTAAACTGCTTGTATACAGTGTACCAATTAAGGAAATGTCAAGGAAGAGCAAATATATGTCATGCACACAGAAATATTTAAAACACAAATGGTGCTTCTTGTATTTAAAACAGGGGTCGCCAACTCCGGTCCTGGATGACCACCATAGCTGCAGGTTTTCATTCTAGGCCTTTTTTTTAATAAGTACCCTATTTGTGCTGCTAATTAACTTTCAATTTTAATTAAATTGCTTTTTTAAGATTTGTTCCCCTGAATTTCTTCATGTTCTTCTAAATTGCTTCATTTCTTTCCTTAAATGGCACCCAAAGAGAAATTAAATGTGAAGTGAAGGAGCCAACAGAAGACCAACTAAGTCAGGGCCTCAAACTGCAACCAATATCACTCCAACCAGCTGCTTAATGAGGTGGTGCTCCTTGTCGTTAATTAAACCCATTCTTTAATTCCATGGCTTGTTGCTGCTCTCGTGGTGCATTAACAGACATTTCTGAAATGGTTGATTTTCTCTTTCTAAGAGCACTGTGCAAATGTTTTGGGGACCTGAGCAGATGGACATTCCTGAGACCTTCACCTTTCTTTATTTTTCAGATATTGTATGATGGACACCAGTTGTTTTGGATAATTTTGTATCTCATGATTGTTTGGCAGCTGATTAAGGAAAAAGAAACTATTAAGGGGTCTGAGTCTTCAAGAGCAAGTCAAATAAAATGAATTCAAAAGAAGTTAATTAGCAGCAAAAACAGGTCACTGATTAAGAAAAGGGTTAGAATGAAAACTTAAAGCCTCTGCGGCCCTCCAGGACCGGAGTTGGCGATCCCTGTTTTAAAACAACTGAAATCTGAGGGAACTAGCGCCCCCTCTTCTAAATACACATTTTCAGTCGTAATAATAATAACAAAGTTGCATAGGCATGGTGCCCACATTAGGTTACCCTCCTTGGTATTTAGACCCGTCTTCTCTCTCATTCTCAAACTTAGTAAGATTTTCTGGGACTCAAACAACACCTAGCAGGATATTCAACATTTCTGTAACATTTCCTGTTTCCAAATACACATCTTTTGTTTTCAAATGGGGACAATATGAATGTTTGTTTAGATTTCCTTCTTAAACTCTTTCAAATTAATCTTGGATTCAGATGGTAAAAATGAACATCCTTGTTATTTATCACCATAACCACACAAACAAGTTTACTAAATCAGGCAAAGGCCTATCCATCCATCCATCCTCTTCCGCTTATCCGAGATCGGGTCGGGGGGGGGGGGGGCAGCAGCTTGAGTAGAGATGCCCAGACTTCCCTCTCCCTGGCCACTTCTTCTAGCTCTTCTGGGGGAAACCCGAGGTGTTCCCAGGCCAGCCGGGAGACATAGTCCCTCCAGCGTGTCCTGGGTCTTCCCCTGGGCCTCCTCCCGGTTAGACCTCACCAGGGAGGCGTCCAGGAGGCATTCTGATCAGATGCCCGACCCACCTCATCTGACTCCTCTCGATACGAAGGAGCTCTATTCTGAGCCCCTCCTGGATGACTGAGCTTCTCACCCTATCTTTAAGGGAAAGCCCAGACACCCTGCGGAGGAAACTCATTTCAGCCACTTGTATTTGTGATCTCGTTCTTTCGGTCACTACCCATAGCTCATGACCATAGGTGAGGGTAGGAACGTAGATCAACTGGTAAATTGAGAGCTTTTCCTTACGGCTCAGCTCCTTATTCACCATGACAGACCGATGCAGAGCCCGCATCACTGCGGACGCTGCACCGATCCACATGTCGATCTCACGCTCCATTCTTCCCTCACTCGTGAACAAGACCCCGAGATACTTGAACTCCTCCACTTGGGGCAGGATCTCGCTCCCAACCCTGAGAGGGCACTCCACCCTTTTCCGGCTGAGGACCATTGGCTCAGAGTTGGAAGTGCTGATTCCCATCCCAGCTGCGAACCGATTCAGAGAGAGCTGAAGATCATGACCTGATGAAGCAAACAGGACAACATCATCTGCAAAGGCCTATGAAATGTTAATTTGCCATATACTGTAAAATCAGTTGAAACACACAGGAAAATACAAAATCGTATCCATGGTGGCTGGCTGTAATGCAATATAAAGTAATTTTTTAAACCAATCAGAGAATACTCTGTTTTTAACATTTTTTGTAATACCACATTTGATATATAGTTTGTTGTTTGACATAAAGTAGGTGCTGCTAAGTTATGACAAGAGTGTTGTGAGGTTATTGAAGTAAGGAAGATAGAAGTTTTGAGGTTATGTAACTATAGTCACTGATCATGGTGCTAGAGAGTGGCCAGGTGTTACATGTTGAATTTCCCTGGACTCTACAGTACACATGTGACTGTAATAACCCTATAAATGTATGTGCTTACTGCAGGCTGGGATGAGTGGAGTTCTGATGAAGGCTTTACTGAGGAAGAAGAAGTCAGGTAATCCAGGTCACTCTTCACGTCAATCAATCATCAATCAGTATCTCTCTCTATATAAAATCCAACATCTGTCTGTCTTTATGTTTGTCCGCTTTTCATGAGAGAACCACTTAACGAATTTAGATTGGGTTTTTTTCTAACATTTGCTTGCACATTCCAGTTGATTTTTGCAACTTCTGTAATTGCGCTACGCATCATAGTTCACTTGCAGTACAAATTTTACTGCACGAATCTGAGAGACACGCAGCGAGCCAAGCCGAGGGGAGGGGGGCAGGGCCCTCCTCAGTCACGCTCCAGCATCAGGGCATTCCTTACCTCCGCTTAGCTAGCGAACGATAGAAATACTTAACGGAACTAGATTTTTTTTTTCTATAAGTTACTTGAACATTGCGGTTGATTTTGTGACTTCTCTCATCTTGCTAAGAATCATAGTTCACTTGCAGGAGCGATATATTCGCACTAATCTGAGAGAGAGGCTGCAGGCCGAGTGGAGGGGGGAAGCATGACGTCAAGAGTGGGCAGCCAGGCAGGGCCCTCCTCACTGTCCTGTTTCATTACTACACGGGCAGAGCCGTGGGGGATGGCTAGTTTTATTTATAAAGGATATTTAAACACAACAATTTTTTTTGCCAAAGTTCTGTACATAAACACAGAATAAATAATATCAATAAAAATATTAAACATATAAAATTGCTAAATAAATAAATTAAACAAACTCTGCAACCTGTTAAAAGGCTATACTAAAAATATGATACTACCACCTTTAAACATCTCTATGTGCCAATGAGAAAAGAAAAGATTATAATTGAGATTTAAAAATATCAATAGTATTTAAAGACCAAATGTAAAAGTGCACACTGTTCTATAAAACAGGGGCAGCCACAGAAAAAACATGTTCACCCTTAAACTTCAGTCATAGCCATGGAATGGACAGAAGATTTGGATCAGATGATCTCAAAGGCCTAGTAGTGGAGTAGTGGAGTAGGGGTGAAGGAGGTCTGAGATATAATGCAGTGCCATACCAGTGTGTGCTTTAAAGACAAATTATAAAACTTAAAACTGTATTCAGTACTTCACTGGCAGCCAATGACAAGAGGCCGGCAGACAGGAGACAAGCAGCTGCATTTCGGACCAACTGCAAATGTGGTAGGGAAGATTGAATAATTTCAATATGAAAATGAGGAGAAATACATTCAGGAGTAACTATGTCTAATTCTTTAAACAAAAGCAGATATTTCAGTTTGGCAATCCTCTTAAGCTGCAAAAAACTATCTTTTATCATACTTAATTTTCTTGTCTAATTTTAAAGATTGATCTCCAAGATTTCTGACATTTGGGTGCACCAAGGTCCTAAATTATTACTGATATTGCTGACAGAATTTGGGGAACCAAATATAATAAATTCAGCTTTACTTTAATATCCACTGCTGAGCATCCTCTAAATAAGTAACAATTGTGTTTAGAAATTCATCAAGTGGCAGATATAACTGAGTGTCATAAGCGTAACAACGAAAAGAAATGTTATACTGTATTTTTGAAAACTATAACCTAAAGAAAACATATACAAAGTGAACAAGACAGGGCCCAAAATGGATCCCTGAGGATTGATTGATTGATTGATTAATTGATTGATTAACTTCTGACATGATATATTGTTTAAATAACAGTGATGATTCTGAAAAGATAATGATTTCCAATAAAAATAAAGTTGAAGTATCTGTCTTTATCAGTTTCCTTTTTTTTTTGCTTAGTTTATTAGAGATTCTAATTTGGTTACATGTGGTTATGGGTGTGTGTATGTGAGAGCCCCGTCAACGGAAATTTAACTTTACATTTTTTAATAAGGCTTAAAAGTTTTGTTTGTAAATTTCCACCATATTTAGGGTATACTTGGAATAGTATGTCTTTATATAAATAAATATAATATTTCTATTTTTTCTCTGATATGGCACCAATATAAAACAGGCCATGTGATTTTTGGTGCTTATCTGTTTTGTTTAAACATGGTACTGTGTGAGTTTTTCTATATTTAGAGTTGCATTATCGGACAGTTGGGGATTCTTAAATGGACTTGTCTCAGTGTGGTTGTGTATGCATTGGCCTTTTTTGTGATGGACTGCTGCCATGTTCAGGGTTATTTTTCTTGTTTGTGCCCGATGTTGACAGGTTGGGCACCATCTACTGTCAACCCTGAACTAGTGACAAAGATTAAACAATCAGTGGATGGATACTTTTCATTGTAAGAAGGTGGGGAATAAACTGTAGTCTCATTACTTTGGCTTGAGGTTTTCACAGAATCCTGTGGTCCCTGAAGTGTATGGTGGTGGTCTCACTTACAATATTCAGTGGGTGACTTAGTTTCATGTGGTCCTATACTGCAACTGAATATTGATGTACAATGTACAAAACCTGAGTGTTCCTGTCTTGCAGCACCAATAGGCTCTGCCTTAATTTCAGACCACGTATTGTCTACACAGGACTTAAATGTTCTTCCCTTATCTGCATGAGCTTTTCTCCGGGTGTAGTAGTGTTTTCTTTTCAGGTCCCAAAGATTGTTAGTGTTAATGTTAGTGATATTTTAATTGTAGGGTCCTAAACATATTAGTTAGTCTGTGTTTGAGCATGAGTGTGACCTGCAAAAAACTGTCACATTCTGGGCCATTCCTGCAGTAACTGACCCGGCCTCGCACAACCCATACCTGAAAATATTGCATAGGACTTTATTAATTTTATGAAGACACTTTCTCCAGTACTGTGTACAAGACTTCAGGTAACTGAAAGATGCTACTATAATTTCATTTTCATATACCAATCAATTATTTCATTTCTTTTTCAGGAAGTATGAAAATACTGCATGCAAAGTTTACAAGGGTCTTCAGCTTTTTGTGAAACTCTTTGGTGACCGAGCTGAAAAACTCCAGAAGTACATAGATGATCTACGCAATATTGCTGATGGGGTGGACAGATTTCACAAAGGAGCTACCATTGCCAGCATCACTGGAGGAGCTGTGAGCGCAGCAGGAGGAATTGCAACCATTACTGGATTGATCCTGGCTCCCTTTACATTTGGAGCCTCCATTATAGTCACTGCTGTCGGTCTAGGAGTAGCTACCGCAGGTGGACTGACCAGTGCTTCAGCCACCATTTCGGATAGTGTCAACACTTCAATAGACCGATCAAAAGTAGAGGCGATAATAGAGGGCTACCAAAAAGACATTAAGGATGTGGCAGAATGCCTTAATTTTATCAACACTGGCATAAAGAATATCGAAAAGCTGAATTATTCCAGGATCAAAGATTCTTTGAAGACTATGGCTTCTCCTAGTACGCAGAACATGCTTCAAGCTGGAGCTAGAGCTAGCAAAGGACTGGCCAACATTGCAGACATTGTGAGAGTGGTCCAGTTGGCTCAAGTAGCAGGGGGTGCAGTCAGAGCGGTTAGAATTGCAGGAGTGGCAACTGGCATACTAGCGGGGCTCTTCTTGGGACTCGATGTCTTCTTTATTGCAAAAGACTCCATTGACCTGCATAAAGGTGCCAAGACTGAATTTGCCATAAAAGTCCGTGAAGTGGCAGACGAACTGCAGGAGGGGCTGTCAGAGTTAAGCCAAATCCAGAAAGAGTTTGAAAAATCTATGCAATTGGCATAACTCTCTTTATAGATATGTACTCCGTGTAAAAATCACATTACTGTGGCCAATTACAGGCATAATCCTCTGGAATGTAGAATCTGGCACGTTACTCATTCTAAATTGCTAGACACTGCACAGTTTATACATTTTAATGGAAAGATATAAATTTTTTTAAGGAATTTGATACATTTATGTCCCACCTCAAGAATGTGCAGGGTGACAACTTCAAAGTCTGAGTATTTGAGATTATTAGAATTAGCCCTGATCTTTTCCTAAGGCACTGTCCCACAAACTCGTGGATGCCCCTATAACTAAGCTGATTGATGTGGCAGGGGCCGTTAACTTTATAGTATCACAGTGAGTGTTAATATGACGTAGCACTTCAGCCAGATTAATAAAGACCTGTTTAGGGAAACTTTGTTAATTCTGACCTCATTTGTTAACTTTGTTAATTCTCATGTACCAGAAGCTCAACCTCATTAAGATGTAATAAGGTGGATTTAATATGCTGTCAGAAATACAAGTTTCAGCTTAATAGCTCTCAGTTTGGATGAAACAAAGTTGTGAAACTGAACTCTTGCCTTATTCACTGATATGAAGCAAATAACAAGGTCAGTCGGAAATTACAGACACATTGTATTTGGTGTAAAGTGACAGATTCTTGATGCATTTAGTTTGGCATTTATTTTCATGAAAAAGATAAAAGCCAATCGAGGACAAAATTAAGAACAATTTATTATCTTCTCCAAAAGTGCAACTGAAAATTCACATGAATACAGTGCAGTGAAATTGAGATTCTTCATAATCATTAGCCCCAAAAATTCTCCTAGGAGTAGCACATGATCACTGCATAACAATATCAGAAAAAATACTTTATAATGAGCAGAATCCACTCAACCCAATATAGCTAGTTAGTCAAGTAATGTTCAAAGTTTAAACTGTACACATAGTAAGGCTTGTTTTAGTAATTAATGGAGTTGTTCCAGGTTAATCAAATGATATGTAGATAGCAGCAAATGTGCAGTTGTGGTAAGGGAATAGGATGAGACAGTTTAAATAGGTAGGCTGAAAATGAAGAATCTTCATCCACAGATATAAAAGGATTATCAGTTTAAAAAAAAAAACAAAAACAAACTTGCCGATGAAGAATGAGAGGATTGCCATACACCTGTTTCAGGACATCCAGTCCTAAACTAACTAGAAGGCTTATGCTGATTTTTCTCTAGTAGTTCTCTAGTTTCTGTTTCATTTCCACTCCACCGGTCGACTGGTTGGTGACCACTCTTCAATGATATGGACACCTTGATAGAAGCAGTGTCCAAAGGGAATTAGTAAGAAATGATTCTCATTCTCCCAGTATAAGGGTCATTTCTAGGAGTTGGTGGTATCAGGGTCTTAGTCCCGTTTCATGGTGTCTAGTGTCATCTTCGCCAAGCTTTTATAGTCTCATTTAACCTTAAAACATATCTTAAATCAGTTCTGGCAGTAGAACCAAATTACTGGCAGTACTCTATGTTTTGTCTTGTCAGCATTTTGTTCTTCCTTGCAGTTCATTTTAAATTTTACACTTCTTTACCAAGCATTTGTCCCCCTGTGAGTTTCTAGCATCCCCCTCAAGGCCAAAATCAAAGTCAGAATAAAGATTCTGAAGTCCACACACAGTCTTGTTTTTAATTGTCTCTAATAATAATAATAATAATAATTTATTACATTTATATAGCGCTTTTCAAGGCACTCAAAGCGCTTTACATACAAGGGGGGGGATCTCCTCAACCACCACCAGTGTGCAGCATCCACCTGGATGATGCGACGGCAGCCATAGTGCGCCAGAACGCCCACCACACACCAGCTTACTGGCGGAGAGGAGACAGAGTGATGAAGCCAATCAGTGTATGGGGATGATTAGGAGGCCATGACGGTCAGAGGCCAATGGGCAAATCTGGCCAGGATGCCGGGGTAACACCCCTACTCTTTCCGAAAGACATCCTGGGATTTTTAATGACCACAGAGAGTCAGGACCTCGGTTTAACGTCTCATCCGAAAGACGGTGCTTTTTTTTTTTTACAGTATAGCGTCCCCATCACTATACTGGGGCATTAGGACCCACACAGACCACAGGGTGAGCACCCCCTGCTGGCCTCACTAACACCTCTTCCAGCAGCAACCTAGTTTTTCCTCTAGCAAACATTACTCATAAAGATTCTCCTTACAGTGATTCAGAAAGCTTGAATGCAGAGTACCGCAAGCTGCCATCTTATATAGGTGGTACAGGCTGACACAATACGTCATATGACTTCTGTGACTAGTACTGGGAACAGGGACCGTAAACAGCATGACCACAGCTTTGTAAAGATTGTCACAAGATGGTGACCACACACTCAGACAATATGGTGTTTTCAGAAAAAAAAAAAATAAATATAAACATTCTGAAATTAAACAGACTGTATCCCAATATGCCAAAACCTAGATTCATTAAACTGATTGCTTTTTGGTTTACTGGAATGAACAGACAGTGTTTATAACAACTTAGCACCTTTGATCCACAGATAAGTTCAAGATTTAAACAAATATCAGAAAAGGTGAGTTATTGTGAACAGAAAAATTAGTTGAAAGAAACAATGTTAAAATTTGAAGATGAATGTTAAAATGAAGCAGTGGTTAAATAGGTGTGACAAGTCCCCAGATCTGAGGGTTGTGTATTTAAGGGCTGAAAAAAAGAACCTTTTCAGAACTCTTAATACTGAGTCACAAAGTACAGTGAAAATCCATCCAACATGCACATAATAATTTCATGACAGGTTACTTAGTAAAAAATAAAAGAAAGTGCACGTAAGGCAGAAAACTTGCGACTCTGTGACTTAGTAAACAAAGAAGCATCCATCACATTTGATTTAATCAGTTTACAGGTAATGCCTCCTTTAGTCTTCATGTTTATAATAGAAAAACAGCAAGATGCAGATCATGGACTTTGGGAGAGTTTCTGATGTAATTGTGAAAGTAGCTAAAGCAAACTACACCTTTGGAGACACCTACTGGAAACTAATGTGAAGTGCATTCAAGAAAGAGAAACACCAGCACTTCAGGGCACTAAGGGCTCCGGGATTTAATAACAAAATACTGAGACACTAAGAGCCAGACTAGTTTTTAAAAACTCTCAAAATGTTATATTACTTTATAACTACTGCATTTTGATACTGTTTTTAGAGTTTGTTTTATTTTTACTGTAAGGTTGTAGGACGCTACATTTGTTAAATATTGTTATTTAAAAATAATTTCTTATTAGCGAGCCAGACAAGCTTATTGGACTGAAGACATCCCTGGTTTTGGATGTGACAATGCTGCAGATTTTCATTAATATTTCTAGAGGAGAACTCTTGTGTTTAATTCCATTTCCTACATTATCAGGCTTCTTTTTGTCGAGTTAGTCTGGCCATTTAAAGTGTATCTAGCCTATGAAATTCATGAAGGATGTTTATTGCATTTATTCATTGAACAAAAAAAATTTTGATATAGTGCCTTAGTATTGCAAATAGACTCCTTTTGCTTTATATGGAACTATAGTAGAGCTGTTAAGTTCTTCATATATATGTGTGTAAATATATACAGTATGTTTATATATATATAAAATAGAGTGAGTTTTGTTTTGTTTTTACATTTATAATTGTAGCATAGACCGTTTAAGTGACTTACTCGTCAGAAGTGGACGGCTCTACCATCCACAGCTGCTTGATTCCCTCTACTTGATTCCACAGAAGTGAGCTCTGCCGTTCTGCATCCTTGTAAAAATGGGCAGAAAAATGGACTTCCCAAATTTATTTAAAGATATTTGTTTAAAAAATGATTTTTCCCAGCAGGCTTGGAAGTCTTTATGAAGTAAAATAACATTCTTCATAACCTGCCTGCTCAATTGTTACTTATCTTAAATGTTTTATTCTACTCAAATAAAAGAATCTGATGACACCTTCAATTTTGGGCAAGATTAGGAAAATCTTGTGTTATAAAGATTAAGTTAAGGGTATTAAATAACTGGATTGTGGAAGTCTTACTCTTTTCCAGAGTAGTTGCAAACCTTTGTATTATTCCCTACTTATTTTTCTTGTTTGGAACAGGAGGAGGAAGTAATAGATGGAACAAATAAAATATCTAAAAGTTGAACAAAGGAACATTGTGCTTCTGTAATTGTTTATATTGTACTGCTTTTTAAAATAGCTCAATAAAAATACTCTAAAAGAATTACATCTCGGTGTGTGGATGAGAACGTTATGATACAAGCTTTGGCAAAATCAGCTCATATGATTGCTATATACAGCAAGTCAGTTCCTATTCATGTCACATTTCCCAAATATCACGATGTGAGGCTCCTTGTGGGGTCTGTTCAGCTACACTACAAGCTGACTTGTTGCAGGTGTCTTCGGCCCCCATAAAATCTGCTTTTAAAGGATTTGTTCAGTTAATGCTACTTTATCACACTGGCTATGTGCTGTTATTTACTACTATTATTATTATTATTACTATTATTTACTACTTAATGGATTTAGATCAAGTTTTTTTTCTATAATTTGCCTGAATATTTCGTTTGATTGTGCAACTTCTCTCCTCTCCCTAAGTATCATAGTTTGCTCGCGGTACTCATTTATTTGCGCAAATCTGAGAGAGATGCTGAAGTGGAGAGCCAGGCGGGGCCCTCCTCACTCACCTGCCAGCCTCCATTCGAGTCGGTGTACCTCTTGCCACATGTTGGAGCGTACATTGCTTCCACTTAGCTAGCAATACCTGTTTGCTCAGCAGACATTATCATCTAGAGATTGTTAAGGAGTAATATTTGACATTTTTGAGAGAGAGATCAGAGCTATGTGTGTTTTAGAGAGTAGCTGCTGATAGGCAGAGTTATCACAGCCACATGCTTTTCTCCCCACGCAGGGGACACTCTCCCATCAGAGCTGAACACGATCTGGTGCA
>JANRMT010062852.1:31335470-31363933 GCA_026402145.1 Polypterus bichir lapradei | reverse complement strand
GGGAATAGTAAAATTAAACTAATGTTCTCACTGCACATATTGCTGATTTTTTTTTTCTATAGAGATAAGAAATGAGAAGCACATCATATTTCTGTGACTAAGTAACTGCTTGACTGAAAAACTGTTTATAGATTTATGAGATAAGGATGTTGCATTTTTGCTTTCAGTTCAAAGGAAAGCACGTGATATCTTGTTATGCACAAATATTAAGAAAAAGAAACTAAATAAAACTTTAGGAGTAGTAAAGATAAATAAAATTGAAATGGATGGATTGATACCTGCCTAATGCTGTCAGGATTGGCTCCAGTTTCTCCTGTGATAGATAGATAGATAGATAGATAGATAGATAGATAGATAGATAGATAGATAGATAGATAGATAGATAGATAGATAGATAGATAGATTTGTTCAAAAGAGTTTGCCACCAAAGCAAAGAAGGATGGATAAATTAAAAAGCAAATTTGAAGGAAAAGTGTTTGACTGGGGAGAAGGTGCAGGCCTGAGCTGTAAGGAGGTTTAATCAGGCACATCGGCCTCACATAGAACTGGGAAGAGATGAAGAGAAAGAAGAAGTTACTCATGTCAGAAATTATCAGTTCACTTTCAAAGTAATTATTTATTTATAAAAATAAGGAAGTGTGAATTTCATCTTTCTTTCATTTTAGTCTGGAATCAATGGCAATCAAATTAGCTCTAGAAGAGTGGTGACTTTGGCTGGAAGGTGCTGAATAGCCATTTGTTATTTTACGGACAGATGCACGAGTCTGGTTAGGCTTTGCCACTCGCTCTCATTTCTCTCAATGAGGTGCCAGAGCTTGTTGAATTTCAGCTTTCTTATGTCAGGTGAAGAGAGGTGAGGTGCTGTAGGCAGCTTTCTTCCTCTTCTACTCCATTTGGGCATGTGTCCCTACTGGCTCTAGATGGGCTGGTGTTTGTGTTGTGGTTTGGTTTGTGTGTGTAGTAAAGTCTGCGTAGATTGTTTTTAACAACAACAACATTTATTTACATTGCAAATTTTCCTGCAAACAATGTAGCTCAACATGCTATACAAAATGTCAAAGATAAAGTTACAAGAAAAGAAAAACAAATAAAATTAGAAAATATTAAAGAGTAAATGACAAACAAAACCTAAACACATCAATACAATTTAAAAAAAAACCAGATATATATCCAGTGCAAGAGCAGCGTCCTTACAGTCATATGAAAAAGTTTGGGAACCCCTCTCAGCCTGCATAATAATTGACTCTACTTTCAACAAAAAATATAACAGTGGTATGTCTTTCATTTCCTAGGGTACTGGGGTGTTTTCCAAATAAAGATTTTTAGTGAAGCAGTATTTAGTTGTATGAAATTAAATCAAATGTGAAAAACTGGCTGTGCAAAAATTTGTGTCCCCTTGTAATTTTGCTGATTTGAATGCCTGTAACTGCTCAATACTGATTACTTACAACACCAAATTGGTTGGATTAGCTCGTTAAGCCTTGATCTTCATAGACAGGTGTGTCCAATCATGAGAAAAGGTATTTAAGATGGCCAATTGCAAGTTGTGCTTCACATTGACTCTCCTCTGAAGAGTGACAGAATGGGATCCTCAAAGCAACTCTCAAAACATCTGAAAACAAAGTTTGTTCAGTATGATGGTTTAGGGGAAGGCTACAAAAAGTTATCTCAGAGGTTTAAACTGTCACCTCCAAAGACCTGCAAGAACATCTTGCTGCAGATAGTGTATCTGTACATCGTTCTACAATTCAGTGCAATTTGCACAAAGAACATCTGTATGGCAGGGTGATTAGAAAGAAGCCCTTTCTGCACTCACAACACAAACAGAGTCGCTTGTTGTATGCAAATGCTCATTTAGACAAGCCAGATTCATTTTGGAACAAAGTGCTTTGGACTGATGAGACAAAAATTGAGTTATTTGGTCACAACAAAAAGTGCTTTACATAGCAGAAGAACAACACTGCATTCCAAGAGAAACACCTGCTACCTACTGTCAAATTTGGTGGAGGTTCCATCATGCTGTGGGGCTGTGTGGCTAGTTCAGGGACTGGGTCCCTTGTTAAAGTAGAGGGTTGGATGAATTCAACCCAGTATCAACAAATTCTTCAGGATAATGTACAAGCATCAGTCACAAAGTTGGTTACACATGGGTTGGATATTCCAACAAGACAATGACCCAAAACACAATTTGAAATCTACAAAGGCATTCATGCAGAGGGAGAAGTACAATGTTCTGGAATGGTCGTCACAGTCCCCTGACTTGAATATCATCGAAAATCTATGGGATGATTTGAAGCAGACTGTCCATGCTCGGCAACCATCAAATTTAACTGAATGGGAGAGATTTTGTACGGAAGAATGGTCAAAAATATCTCCATCCAGACACTCATCAAAGGCTATAGGAGGCATCTAGAGGCTGTTATATTTGCAGAAGGAGGCTCTACTATGTATTGATGTAATATCTCTGTTGGGGTTCCCAAATGTATGCACCAGTCCAATTTTGTTATGATGCATATTGCATATTTTCTGTTAATCCAATAAACCTAATGTCACTGCTGAAATACTACTGTTTCCATAAGGCATGTCATATATTAAAAGGAAGTTGCTCAGCCAATGATAAACAAAAATCCAACGAATTAAGAGGGGTTCCCAAACTTTTTAATATGACTGTATATACAATACCATGGTGTAAGACTTTAAAGAAGAGTCGGGATGATAAGGTTGTATGGCCGGGAAGACAGAAAAAACAAAAAAACTCCAGTTAAGCCAAAGATAAAAAAACAGAATCTGCAGGGGTTCCAAGGCCAAAAGACCGCCCAGCCCCAATGGGCATTCTACCTAACATAAGTGCACTTAATTCATTCCTCTTTGTTTAAAGGCTTCTTATGAGGGGATTCAAAGAAGTTGGTTTCATAAACAGCTGGGCCATCTGCATTCATTCCATCATCTCAAGGGGCTGCATGGTGCCTTGATCTGGTGGTTGGGAAGCACATCGCCGCCACAGAAGAACCAGAAAAGACAGCAGAGTAAAGTAAATCCATGAAGAACATGTTAATTCTTTCCCTATATAGTCCATTAGGAGTACTACTGAAATAACAACTACTGTATCTATGTCTTTTCCATCAAACTGGTGATCAAACATCAGAAATGTAACTAAAATAGAATATTGTATGATAACATAGTGTGCCATGAGTTTGTGATTTTTAAAGAAATCAATGGCTATAAACAAAAGAAGTAAACATCGGTAAATGTGTAATAAATAAATATTCCACAGCTGTATTTTGGGACAAACAGATTAGTAAAGATGCTGAGCAGCAGAGATGTTAAATACTGCAAATATTTTTAAGGATGTTCATAAAGGTAAAGTTAAAAATGAGGCATGCTTTATGCGATGACAATTCAGAGAACCCTTCACCAAAAACAAAAACAAAATTAAAACTTGGTCTAATCACAAAGTGTAACTGTTGTGCATTAGTTAAAGGTTGCAAAAATTCCAGTAATAGTAAAAATCAATTTAAACTGTTGATGGTCCTCCAATGCTCAAAGTCCAATCAGCAGTGGCAAACCCCTAGTAACATTTACTATTGTCTTGTTACATACCTGTCATGACGTGCTTTTCCAATTAATTTTTCGTGGCTTTATTTTTACTTCTTTATGATCTTTATTTTGTTTTGCTAAGGGGTTCATTATAAACTAAGTTTATTTCTAATATTAGATTTTTGGGGATTCTGCTGTTTCAAGGGTCCTCTAATTATTTTGTATTTTCCCATTGTGTTCTCTCATAGATGCCGTCCATTTTGTGCCATTTTGTTGCAGCGGTTGCTGTGGTGTTGCTCTGGGTGATATTCAGACTGACGCTACACGTCATTAGGAGTTAAGAGTGTAAAAATCTGTTCTGTACACTTCCTGCTATTCAAGACTGCATAACAAACTTGGTGTGGGTGTGCACTTCCTTGTTTGATTTGAAGGATTAATAGAATTCATTCTTTTGTTCTCTGACTTGGATTTTTATTTACGAGATATAGTTTTGGCAACAAATAGTATGGACTTTTGGTTACAGAATCTAGAGTTGGCTTTTGAGAATGTTTCATTTTCCGGTCACACGGTCATTTTTTGTTTTTGTTTTTTTTTGCTTTTCCTTGTACGGGCAATAACAGTACAAAAGTGATTTTATTTTTTCATTATCCAGTATCCCTTACCAACAGAGGTAGAATCCTGGGCTTCAAAGTTTTATATTTTGGAGACTGTGTAGAGAAGTTTTAGAAACAAGCTTTCAAATGGAAAACAACAAAAAATGTATCCAGATTATTTACATTTCTTCACAGAATTTAAGTAGACTTTTCTATCTTCTCTAGATAGATAGATATATAGATATATAGATAGATAGATAGATAGATAGATAGATTTTTTCACATCGGCCCCAAATAGAACTAGGAAGAGATGAAGAAGTTATTCATGTCAGAAGTTATCATAAAAATAAGGAAGTGTAAATTTAATCTTTCTTTCATTTTTGTCCAAACTTTAATAAAACATTAAGAAGAAAACAAGAATGTGGATAATGAAATTCAACTAAGTGTGCATTTTTGCAGAATCAACAGCAAGGATTCTGGCACAGGCTGACCAAAACTGGACTGCTGAAGACAGGAAAAGTGCAGCCTGATCTGATGAATCTTGATTTCTCCTGGGGCTCACAAGTGCCAGGGTCACAATTTAGAGGAAACAGCATTAACCCATACTCCCAATGTGCCTTGTGTAAAAAGTCCAGAATGGTGGTGGTGTAATGGTTTTAGGTAATGATTTCTTGGCACAGTTTAGGCCTGTTAATATCAATCCATTATTGCTTGAATGTCACATCCTGCTTGAGTATTGCTAATCATGTTCATCCCTTCATGGCCACAGTTTACCCATCTTCTAATGACTATCATCATGATAATGTACTGTGTCACAAAGTAAAGGTTATCTTAAACTAGTTAAATGAACACTGAGTTGAGTTTTCTTCAGTGGCCTTCCCAGTCTCCAGACCTTAACAACTAAACATCAAGACGTGTAAAAATAAAGGCAGAAATCAATAACACAAAAAATGTAGACCACCCAAATCACAAATTACCTTTTACAGAAATATTTACTGGCAATATATTCACAATTAAGCACTGTTTCTTAAATGTTCTACTCACTCAGCACCTCAGGACACCATAGTGGCCTGAAGATAGGTCAAAAGATGACCCACAGTGATTTAGGCTGCAGTTTTAGATGGCACGTCTTTCCTACTGACCAGACCACATGGACTTCTTCCAGTGCTGACCAATTACAGATGGCATCGAGATGTCTACTATACATTAACCTCTGATCAGGTGTAAGTTTTCTATATCTTTTTTTTTTTTGCTTTTTCCAATTTACAATACCGTTTGCGCCCGTTGCTCGTTCTCCTTAATGGTAAGTGGTTCTGTTAACTTCATATTCCCTCTTCTATTAACTCTAACTACATGTGTATCTTTATATATAATATGTTACCGTGGCTATTTGTTTGTGTGTCCAGGATTTTAAATCACCTGTAGCTTGCAAACCATTTGAACTCTTGACCTGAAATTTGGTACAAATATACTACGTGACGTCTACTATCTGCTTTCAACAACAACAACAACAACATTTATTTATATAGCACATTTTCATACAAAAAAATGTAGCTCAAAGTGCTTTACATAATGAAGAATAGAAAAATAAGAGACACATTAAGAAAATAAAATAAGTCAACATTAATTAACATAGAATAAGTGTAAGGTCCAATGGCCAGGGGGGACAGAAAAAACAAAAAAAAAAAACTCCAGACGGCCGGAGAAAAAAAATAAAATCTGCAGGGATTCCAGGCCATGAGACCGCCCAGTCCCCTCTGGGCAATCTACCTAACATAAATGAAACAGTCCTCTTTGTATTTATGGTTTTCACGGAAGGACTTGATGATGATCACGTGGACTTCTGGCTTTTAGTCCATCAATGCTGGGACATCATGGTGCTTTGAGTAAGTTGGTGGTGGCGCAGGCCGCCACCACAGAAAAACCGGAAAAAGAAACAGAAGAGAGAAAAAAATACCTTTCGGGTGATGATTGACCTCCAAGGTTATTCCTCTTTTTATTTTTATTTTATCTTATTGTAGAATCAAGTCTCGGCAGAGGCCAGTAGAATGGCCGTGCGGTGCATGCGTATGGGCACCATTCTCATCCCTACCACCTTCGCCATCACTTTCTCTACCTCTTCATATCTTAAATCATTCTTGAGGCAGATTGAAAACTTAAGTGCCAGTTTAAGTGAAAAATTTAAGAAAAACGTACTAAGTAATCGTAACACAAACACGGACTTAATCAGTTTTAATGTGAAAAGATGCCGACAAAAGAAGAGAAGAAGCAGGCTGTTAGGGTGGAGAAAAGAAGAGCTGCTCAGGAAGCAGCAAATGCATCAACCTCTGAGCAAATGAATGCTAAACACAGAGAAAGAGGATGAAAACTAAGAATGCTCAAGTCAAGTGTACAGTATATCGTGCAGTCCGCGGTTACTGATATATTGATAATTAAGTTAAGAACTTTGTGTCTTCCTCTTTTTCATTTTGGCTAATGACTGCTTCGGAGTTAGGTTTGAACCCTGGAAAATCCCAGAACTGCTGGCCTCTAGATTGGCATGTGACATGCAAAGGGAAAACCGAATGCCGTTGCTAATTTGTTCCACCAGTGCGCTGTCCCTCATTGGAGCGGTAAACATCATGTAAGTGCTTTTATAGCCATAGCGATTTATATTTTATTATTTAGCTATACATAGCTATAAAATTCATGTGCAAAAATTTACTCTCTGAAATGGTTTGTCATGGCACACATGGCAGATCTAATATAGAAAATATTGTGGAGTCCATAACCTGATTCAGCAAGGAATAAAGGGAAAGGTATTCCTGGCCATTACTTTTTGAGTTCCCTGTAGTCTAAACAGTACCATAATGATCCATCCTTCTTTTTCATCAGTGAGAGACCATTGTACAGTCTAATGAAACCATTCTACCAACTCTTCTGAATATATACATCTTTTCTTTATGGCTTTGAAAATACAGTGGAACCTTGGTATACGTCCTTAATTCGTTCCAGACCCTTTGACTTATACCAAACAAATTTTTCCCATAAGAAATAATGGGAAAATGATTAATCCATTCCCATGAAAAAAAAATCCTATTGCAATTGGCATATTATACATTGATGGGGTTGTATAAAATAATTTAAACACTGCTTAATACTAAAATACATAAGCAATTAGATGAAATAAATGAAAATTTTACCTCACTTTACTTTTTAATAACATCTTTGTTTTTCACAATCGTAGATACCGTCGTTCTCGGCAAACGGTATGCAACAGCCATGTCCCGGATACGCATGCAACCTTCATACTTTTCAACAATCAATTCAAATTTACATGAAAAAAACACAAAATCACGTAGTGGCGATGCAGGTTTGCTGTATGCTCCCATCTGCTGCCGGGGAGCCCTTGACCCCTACACCGTCGGTAACGTGGAGGTTAAAAACAATAGAAAAAAGTCTTCTTAAAAACAACGAAGTTAAAATAGAACAGGAAGCATTCTTTAAAAATAAAAAATAAAAAAAAAACAAGAAGCCCGGTGCCTTTTTACCTGGCGGCCCCCCTGTTTCCCAAAAGGTGAGTCGCCCCACTTGCAGCCCCTTCTCGACGTTAACTCTGCCTACTTCACTCGCTCGCTCTCTCTCTCTCACTCACTCAACCTCCCGTCTGTTCTTTCTTTTTCCTCCCCTTCTAGCTGACTCGCGCTTCTGTTTATCAAGATAAGCAGCCCCAGGAACAATCATGAATGCGGACGGTCCCTCACAAGTGCACTTTGGTGAGAAACTCCCACATCGCTAATCGCCCTGACAACCTTCAGCCACATAACCACCACGCCCCCTCACCAAGCTGCGAGCGCGGTGATTATTTATTTTAAAGCTGGACTTTGACAGGAGCTGTGGACCCGCTATATCACACACGTGAAAGTTCACAGAGAGTTATAGCGCGGGTTGTTCACTGTATGCTAGCAACTGGCACACTAACGCTCGTGGGCAGTCGTGGCTTTGTCTCGAGAGAGGTAAACAAGGTTAGCACGCGAGTCGTATTCCAAACAAAGGTCGTATACCAAGCAAAATCTTTCGTGTCCAAACAGGACGTATACCAAGTTGGACTTATTCCAAAGCAGACGTATACCAAGGTACCACTGTACATATTATCTTCCTTGAGGCAACAAAGCCAGAAGCAACAGAAGGCAACAGGAAATAACTCCCGTGTGGGTTTAGTTCCAAAGCTGTCTATTTCCTAAAACCATCTACAACATTCTTATATTCATTTGAAAATGTAGGAACTGATTGGATGATGAATGACCCTTGAAAAATAGAACATGAAAAACTTTGAACACAAGCATTCTATTTCTGTTGTATGCCGGTTGACTTCTGGATTAAATATTTGGAGTTATTGGACCAGAAAATCTAATTTTGATAAGGGCTACTTGATAATAGAAAAATGAAATCACTTTGGTGTTATTACTAATTCTTTCTTTGCATTTATATAGTGCTTTTCTCACTACTCAAAGTACTCAGCAATTGCAGGTTAAGGGTCTTGCTCAGCCCTATATTTTATAACCAAAAGTCCATCTCATTTTTTTCCAAAACAATGTATCATAAATAAAAATCGAAGTCAGAGAACAACACATGAATTCTATTACTCCTTAAAAACAAACAGGTTTGCCACTGCCGATGGGATCTTGAGCATGGGAAAGGCACTATATAAATAAAATGTATTATTATTATTATTATTATTATTATTATTATTACTGTATTATTATTATTTTAGTTGCTTCCATTAGTCGCTACAGCAGATCAACTTTTCCCATATCTTCCATTCCTCTACATCTTGCTCAGTATGTCTTCTCTCACCACATCTAGATACCTTCTCTTAGGCCTTCCTCTTTTCCTTTTACCTGGCAGCTCCATCCTTAACATCCTTTTCCCAAAATATCCAGCATCTCTCCTGTGCACATGTCCAAACCAACACAACCTCTCCTCTCTGACTTTATCACCAAATTGTCCAGAGATGACCCTCTGATGTACTCATTTCTAATCCTGTCCATCCTCATCACACCCAATGCAAATCTTATCATCTTTAACTCTGCCACCTCAAACTCTGTCTCCTGTTTTCTGTGTCAGTGCCAACATCTCCAACACATATAGCATAGCTGGTCTCACTGCCATCCTGTAGACCTTCCCTTTCACTCTTCCTTATAATTATCTGTCACAAATCACTCCTGACACTCTTCTACACTCACTCCACCCTGCCTGCACTCTCTTCTTCACCTCTTCCATACTCCTCGTTACTCTGTACTGTTGATTCCAGGCATTTAAACTCATCCACCTTCGCCAGCTCTACTTCCTGCATCCTCACCATTCCACTGACCTCCCTTTCATTCACACACTTGTATTCTGTCTTGTTCCAATTGACCTTCATTCCTCTCCTCTCTAGAGCATATCTCCACCTCTCCAGGGTCTCCTCAACCTGCTCCCTACTATCGCTACAGATCACAATGTCATCAGCAAACATCATAGTCCACGGGGACTCCTGTCTAATCTCGTCTGTCAACCTGTCCATCACCATTGCAAATAAGAAAGAGCTCAGAGCTGATCCCTGATGTAATCCCATCTCCGCCTTGAATGCTTCTTTCACTTCAACCGCAGACCTCACCACTGTCACACTTCCCTCTTACATATCCTGTACAACTGTTACATACTTCTCTGCCACTCCCGATTTACTCATACAATACCACAACTCCTCTTGAGGCACCCTGTCATACGCTTTCTCCAGGACCACAAAAACACAATGCAACTCCTTCTTGTCTTCTCTATACTTCTCCATCAGCATCCTCAGAGCAAACATTGCATCTGTGATGCTCTTTCCTGGTATGAAAAAATACTGCTGCTCACTAATCATCATCTCCCTTCTTAATATAGCTTCCACTACTATTTGCCAGAACTTCATGCTGTGACTCATCTATTGTATCCCTTTGTAGTTACTACAGCTCTGCACATCCCCTTTATTCTTAAATATCGGCACCAGTACACTTCTTCTCCACTCCTCAGGCATCCTCTCATTTTCCAAGACTCCATTAAACAATCTGGTTAAAAACTCCACTGCCATCTCTCCTAGACACCTCCATGCTTCCATAGGTATGTCATCTGGACCAATGGCCTTTCCATTCTTCATCCTCTTCATAGCTGTCCTTACTTCACTTCCTGATTCACTATCTCCACGTCATCCAAACTTCTCTCTTTCTCATTCTATTCATTCATCAACCTCTGTACTCTTTCCATCTGCTCAAAACACTCTCCTTGCTTGTGAGTAACCTGCTACACATGTTTCTTAGCTCAATCCCTCTTTCTTGACAACTGGTACAGGTCCTTTTCTCCCTCCTTAGTGTCCATCCTCTCATGCAGTTTGTCATACACCTTTTCTTTAGCCTTCACCACCTCTCTCTTCACCTTGTGCCTTATCTCCTTGTACCCCTATCTACTTTCTGCATCTTTCTGACTATCCCACTTCTTCTTTGCCAACCTCTTCCTCTGTATACTCTGCTGTACTTCCCCATTCCACCACCAGGTTTCCTTTTCCTCCTTCCTCTGTCCAGATTTCACACCAAGCACCCTTCTTGCTGTCACCCTTACTACATCTGCTGTAGTTGCCCAACTGTCTGGTATCTCTTCACTACTACCCAGTGCCTGTCTCACCTCCTCCCTAAACTCATCCTTGTAGTCTTCCTTTTTCAACTTCCACCATTTGATTCTTGGCTCTGCCCTCACTCTCTTCCTCCTCTTGATCTCCAACATCAGTCTACAGACTATCATCCTATGCTGCCTAACTATGCTTTCCCCTGCCACCAGTTTACAGCCTACAATCTCCTTCAGATTGACCCACCTGCACGGGGCGTAATCTACCTGTGTGCATCTTCCTCCACTTTGTACGTCACCCAATGTTCCTCCCTCTTCTTAAAAGTTTATTTGGATTGTTGATTACAGCCGTTCAATCCATTGGGGATGGCGTATATGAAAGATAAGGGGCAGGTGCTTTAAATACAAGTGTTGCACACTCTGTAAAGTTCACATACACAGAGGAGTGCCAATTATGTAACTGAATGGGCACTTGGCCTGGACACTGAGTTGAAAACCTAAAGGTTGTCGAAGGCTAACATGAAACATAGAGTGTCATGTAGGTCTCCAAATGAGCTTTGACAGGTACCGAGTGTTTGTAAGAATATTATGTGATAATTTCTTGAACAGTATGAATTCTTGTTGGATTATTTATGAGACATATCTTACTCTAATTTATTCATTGAACTTGTGCTATATAGTTTTGTTTTCAAATAAAGTAAATGAAAAAGAGATTATCTTGCAGAAACATTTACCACAATATGTGAGAAAGAAGTGACAGTTTGGGTGACCTTTCTGATGGTCACAGGCTGTTTTTCTGTTATATTGTCTCTTATGATCAAAACAGTGAAAGCCAGTTTTAGAAACTTAATATTGTACCACCAAGGGGCACTCGAGAATCCCAAATTGCAGACACAGTAATGCCCAACACAATTTTGGGTTGCAACAAAAAATATTTATTTATCCTGTGCACCTTTTCAACAATCACCCGTCATAAGATCAGTAATTAGATACAATAATTCTGTCATTTCTTCCTTCTTCCGTCTGCCAAGATTGTCCTTTCAAACAAAACCTGGGACTGCTTTTGGTGCCACCACATTGCCTGTCGGGAACACTTCCGGCTGATGTGGAAACCAGTATTGTCCTCCCCCAACAGTGCCCTCTGGCGATACCCAAACACCACGACAAGGCTGCAGTTCCACATTCCAATTCCCATGCAACACTGCAGGTATCCTTATTGGGATTCAGTGTTGGGAAAACTGTCATCTTCGGTGTTGGGGGAATGAAATGTCCTTGGAATCCATGTTCTCCCAGTCCATTCATTATGGCGTGATCTTAGCCAGGCCAAAGATTGTTGGGTTTTCCCGCCAGGTTGTGTCTCCAATCTAGCAGTCTTTCCATTAAGGCGTCCAGTGTGGGCAAAAACTCTGTCTAGATCCTGGGTGGGATACCAGTCTGTCCTGCATGGGATTTACAATGTTATTGTTAAAATTCATAAGTGTTTGCTTAATTTGAAGGGAATATACGTTTCAAATAGGTATTCAGATAAATCTATAATGCTTTACAACAACAACATTTATTTACATATGAAAAAGATTTGGAACCCTCTTAATTCTTTGGATTTTTGTTTATCATTGGCTGAGCTTTCAAAGTAGCAACTTCCTTTTAATATATGACATGCCTTATGGAAACAGTAGTATTTCAGCAGTGGCATTAAGTTTATTGGATAAACAGAAAATATGCAATATGAATCATAACAAAATTAGACAGGTGCATAAATTTGGGCAGCCCAACAGAGATATTATATCAATACTTAGTTGAGCCTCCTTTTGCAAATATAACAGCCTCTAGACGCCTCCTATAGCCTTTGATGAGTGTCTGCATTCTGGATGGAGGTTTTTCTGACTATTCATCCATACAAAATCTCTCCAGTTCAGTTAAATTTGATGGCTGCCGAGCAAGTACAGCCTGCTTCAAATCATCCCATAGATTTTCAATGATATTCAAGTCAGGGGACTGTGATGGCCATTCCAGAACATTGTCCTTCTCCCTCTGCCTGAATGCCTTTGTAGATTTCGAACTGTGTTTTGGGTCATTGGGTCATTGTCTTGTTGGAATATCCAACATCTGCATAACTTCAACTTTGTGACTGATGCTTGAACATTATACTGAATACTTTGTTGATATTGGGTTGAATTCATCTGACCCTCGACTTTAACAAGGGTCCCAGTCCCTGAACTAGCCACACAGCCTCATAGCATGATGGAACCTCCACCAAATTTGACAGTAGGTAGCTGGTGTTTTTCTTGGAATGCAGTGTTCTTCTTCTGCTATGCAAAGCACTTTTTGTTATGTCCAAATAACTCAATTTTTGTCTCATCAGTCCAAAGCACTTTGTTCCAAAATGAATCTGGCTTGTCTAAATGAGCATTTGCATACAACAAGCGACTCTGTTTGTGGCGTGAGTGCAGAAAGGGCTTCTTTCTCATCACCCTGCCATGCAGATGTTCTTTGTGCAAATTGAGCTGAATTGTAGAACGATGTACAAAAAAAAAAAAAAAAAAACTCCATATGGCTGGAGAAACAAAATAAAATCTGCAGGGGTTCCATGCCAGAAGACCACCCAGCCCCCTCTAGGCATTCTACCTAACATAAATGACCTCAATCAATCCTCATTGTATTTAGGGTTCACATGGAAGAACTTGATGATGATGGTCATGTGGACTTCTGGCCTTTAATCCATCAATGTAAGGACATCAGGGTGCTTTGATCGAGAGGGGGTGGCGCAGATCGCCACCACAGAAAACCAGAAAAAGAACTGCAGAGAAAGTAGGGGTTAGTACGAATTACAGAGCCACCAGGAATTATATTGATAATTAAATGCATATACAGAGTATCAGGATTAAACTAAAATGAAGCTATGAGAAAGCCATGTTAAAAAAAATGAATTTTAGCAGCTTTTTTTTTTAAGTGCTCCACCATATTAGCCTGGTGAATTTCTGTCAGTCAGCTATTCCAGATTTTAGTTGTATAACAGCAGAAGGCCGCCTCGCCATTTTTTTTACGTTAAAATAAAAAATAGCAGACACTTATTTAAAGATCTAAGGTTATGATTTGGAGTGTAGGGTGAAAGACATTCTGAAATATAGGATGGAGCGAGATTATTTACCCCCAATATGTTAAACTATCGTATAATTTTTTCATCTATAAGAGAATGTTAATTAGCCAGTTAGGAACACAGTCTGTCTTCTAGACGCGATCGCTAAACTCGCTTTATAAACAGAACAATGACAAACGATTTTCCGAACACTTAAACATAATGAGCGTATATCCTGCAAGTGTAATACAGGATCATAAAGAAATGTAACAAGTTACTTAAACCTTCAACATCTTACGCAAGAAACTATCACTATTTTTGGAATATTAGTTTTTCTCTTTATTTTTGCATGAACTGCATTTTTGCTTTGAATTCTACTAAAACTTTTCAGATGAAGACACCAGACCTGTGGATTTATTTGCTCATGCGTCACATTTATTGTCTGAATCGTTCTAAAAAATAAGCTGAAGCTGCAGAATTTCAAACAGTTTAGACACACACAGCTATAAAAGAAATTCACAGACTTCTCGACACACGCGAATTAAACCACAACGCAAACACACCAGCCCATCCAGAGCCGGACGAGGCACACACCTAAACACAGCGGCACATGCCCCTCAGCATCTAATATAAGAAAGCTGACATTCAGCCAGCCCTGGCACTTCATCGGGAGAAATGAGAGCGAGTGGCCAAACCTCAGCAGACTCGGGCATCTGATCTGAAATGCTTGACTGCTTAATCGTCAAGTAAAAAGGAGTAGCAACCGAGATAATTCAGTTCTGCAATTTCCTTAAACATATTGCCGAAACAGAAATTGAGAAGTGCACTTTTAGTTTTACTTTCAAATCAGGCGCTTAGTGTTCCGCTGAAATTTTACTTTGAAGAGGCAGCTGTCAGACTTCTAAAGCAATAAGCGGTAAGTTCACTTCTAATCTACTGTCTTTGTTTCTTTCCATTAAGCCAGGCCTGCTGAGCTGTCACTTCCTAAACTTAAGACTTTTACTGCTTTCTTTTTAACTGACATGCTTTCTTAAGATTCAAAAAACCCTTTCTTGTTTCTTTTTTTCTGTAACCAGCGGCTAAACAATAACGAGATGCAAAACCAAAAACAGATGACCAGCTTACTTGTGCAGCTGTGTCCATCACCTGAAATCTGCTTCAATAAAATATTTGAAAAGAAAGCTGTAAAGGTTTGAGTAAACGTTGATCCACAAATATTTGGACGGTACCATCACAAAAAAAGAAAATCAAGAATTTGGGACTTGTCTGGTGTGGCAGAATGAGAGCACTGAGTGAGGCGTTTTATTTAATCTAACAATTGGCTTTTAATGAAGGAACTGATTGGAGTGAAAATGGTCGCCTCACCATAACCTCAGTTAGCCGGTCATCTGTTGGCTCACGTTACATCTGATTTGGCTAGTAGTTGTTAATGAACAAGAAACAGTCAAGAGTTTCAAAAAGGGATATCAGTTACAATGAAGGGGAGGTAGTATGCTCGGTTTGCAACTATTATTAGCTTATAATTAATAAAGAGGCAAGAAGGAAAATCTGCAGCCCTCCAGGATGTGGGGCAGGCACCCTGCTTTATTCACAAGGATTCTGGTATTTTGTGAGGTATGATGGAGTTTGGGACATGAATGTGCCTTTCCATATTTTGGCAATCTGTCAAATAATAATAATAAAAATATTAAATAATAATATTGTCGTTGTTTGATCCTACTTTATACACTTGATGCAGGGCTAGCGTCCAACCTCCCACCTCTCCGACTTTTAATACGTGAACAGTGAAAACAGATGGACATGCATTAATATGGCAGTTTTTGGTGCTGCCTATTTTACTAATAGATAGTCAGTCATTTTCCAACCCTCTTTATCCAAACACTGGGTCACAGGGTCTGATGGAGCCAATCCCAGCCAACACTGGGCACAAGGCAGGAACAAACAGGGCATCAGCCCACCACAGGGCACACACACTAGGGGCAATTTAGGATCACCAATGCACCTAACCTGCATGTCTTTGGACTATGGGAGGAAACCGGAGCACCCAGAGGAACATGCAAACTTCACACAGGGAGGGCCCAGGAAGCGAACCCAGGTCTCCTTACTGCAAGCCAGCAGCGCTACCACTGTGCCACCGTGCCATCCTTACTAATAGATGTATTTTTTTTTTTAATTCTTGGAGACATGCAGTATTTTAAAGAATGTAAAGAAAGCAGGGGTGCTTAAAATTTTTAATCTGAGGACCCAAATAAGACCATACTGGGACACAAGAAGAGGATTATTACTCTAATGACAGCAGAGCCATATATGAACAAATAGCAAGGGCCATATAATAATAATAATAGTAATAATAATAACAACAGCAAAAACAGCAAATGTTTTACTTTCATTTCAAGTATATTTCTCACATGAATATTATTAAAAGAAAAAGTGTAAAGTTAACTTATTGTTAATGAAACAATAATTATTAATCAAAATGGGGAATAGATTTGTAAATGCTTAGCATTTGTTCTAGTAAAAGTGAGACAAATAAATTCGTGGGGCACAGATCCAATGATTTTTTTAAGGACAGTATGAAAGGGGTGCTTAAATTAGTCACTCGATTGGCGCTGGATAAAGAGTAAAATAGTGAAAAAATAATTAATCAGGGCAGCATGGTGGCGCAGTGGTAGCGCTGCTGCCTCGCAGTTAGGAGACCTGGGTTTGCTTCCCGGGTCCTCCCTGCGTGGAGTTTGCATGTTCTCCCCGTGTCTGCGTGGATTTCCTCCGGGCGCTCCGGTTTCCCCCCACAGTTCAAAGACATGCAGGTTAGGTGGATTGGGTATTCTACATTGGCCTTGGTGTGTTTGTGTGTGTCCTGCGGTGGGTTGGCATCCTACCCGGGATTGGTTCCTGCCTTGTGCCCTGTGTTGGCTGGGATTGGCTCCAGCAGACCCCTGTGTTTGGATTCAGCGGGTTAGTAAATGGATGGATAATTAATCATTACAGTTGTCTTAAATCCTATTAATAATAATTTATTTCAAAAATGAGTTCATAAATAGTTTAATATAACCTGGTTTTCGTTTTTAAAAAGTACCTAAATTCCTCTTAAAATAAGTATGCACTGTCTTTATTTAATGTGTGAGATAGGATAAAGCTTAATGAATAATTCGGTCCCGCTGTCCCTTTTTAATCGTTTAATCCGCCAGCTGACATTGTGCTCTATGTCTCAGCGTTTTGTTATTTTCTGATGTTCTTAATGGTCTTTCTTCACACTACCAAAAGACTGACATTTATCCAGGCACTTTAGAATAGTGTGACGGGATTTAATTCTTCCTCACCGAATCCTCCTTGCACCTCTGCTCCTGATTTTGAGTCAATGTATGACTTAACGGCGAGCACATGATGGAGCATCGACCATGGCCAAAGAAACTGCTTTAAGCATTCAACATATACAACCCCGTTCTACTCACCCGCTTTTCACAATACTCCAAAAAATTGACATATTCTTGTGCCGCATCACATATATTTTCATTTCGACATTTCAAACTTGCACCGCATTTCCCCAACCTCACAATCTTGTTGGTCATTCCCTCCTGTCGCCCCCTTTATTTATATGTCTATTTATATGTGTGAAACAATATTGTTTCACACGCTAAACAGCTTGTGGCATATCACTCACCATTGACTTCGCGCTTAGATGAACTCGGAGAAGTTTATGACACAAGCTTGTGGTGAGTCACCACAAACAAGTCCACCATAGTTTAAGAAACACTGCTCAAAAGTGTTCAGTGTTTAGAAAGGTGCCTATGAATTAATAAAATGTATTATTATTATTAAAGAAATATAGATTAGTTTATTGGTGGTGTGACATTGCTACCTTGTGGATGAAGCATTCAGTGTTGCAATCCAGTGCCCTGGGCTGTCTCAACATATGGGCACAGTGAACATTGGTCGGGGGCCTCAGGAGCATAGGGGCCCATGATGTTTCTGATGAACATGTATGTTTATGTTTTGAAAGCAGGGGCCCCAGTGCACTACTTTGCCTGGGGGGCTATGATGCTGTTAACATGGCCCTACAACCAGTGTCCCTTCATACACACTCTAGTATGTTCTCTCAGTGTCTGGTGAGTTTTGCTTCTAACTTTTCTAAGCACATTAAGTTGAACATTGGGTCTTGTGTCTATATGTGTGTGATTGGGTCTTGCAAGCGACTGTCCGAGGCTGGTGTCCTGCCTTATATCTGATGCTGCTGGGACAGGCTCCAGCTTGCTGTGCTGCTGAATTAGATTGAACCTGTTTGTGTATATGGGTGGCGTAATGGTAGTGCTTCTGCCTCACAATAAGGAGACCAGGGTTTGTGTCTGGGGTCCTTACTGCATGTAGTTGTGCCTTTGTGGGTGCTCCGGATTCCTCCCACTGTCACAGACATGCAGGTTAAGTAAATTGCTGACACTAAATTGACCCTGGTGTGTGTGTGTGGGTCACCCTGTGGTGGACTATCACCCAGTCCAGAGTTTCTTCCTGCCTTTTGCCCTATGCTACCTGGAAAGAGCTTCAGTCCCCTATTCCACCCTCCCCCCCACACACACACACACTTGTGCTCCCCCCCAACAAGGAACCCTGGTCTGGATTAAGCAGAATAGAGAATGGCAGGGCATGTTTAAGTTCAGTATATGAAAATACTTCATTGGTATTTTGTGAGATGTTTTACAGATGTTGCTTTGTGTCTCTTTGGTACTCAAGTTCAAAGTCTCAAAGATGTTCTGTAGTTTCTCCTTCACTTCACTTCTGGCAAAGTCTTTATTGGAGGTAAGAAGCTGGAGGACCTCAAGTGTGAAACAGATGCTATAACTTTAGAGTTTAAAACCCAAAATTGCTGGTTCAGTTCTTATATCTGATTGTGTCTCACTGTGTGTGTTCAGCTAAGTAAGTCCCTCCACCTGCTTGTGTTCCTGTTTTAAAAATGAAATAATCATTTGAACAGAGTCACTATAAGTGTAAAACACCATGGAATGCTGTTCACTGCTGAACTGCGCTACATAAAGTAAAGATTGCTTGTTTATGAAATGCTCTTGGAACATACGTGGAAGAATGGCTTCCAGAACAGTAAAGAATGAATGGGCCAGTGATGTCCCGCAGGGCAGAGCTCTGAGGTTTTTGAATGTGCAGGGCTGCTTGGGTCAAGAAGAAGATGGAGGGAGGAAGCTGACAAGGTGCAAATGCTCCTGGTGGGCTTATACCTACTGTGGAAAGCATACCCCCGGACACAGACAGACCGACACCAGAATGTCTAAAACACACTTCTTTATTTATTTTCACTGCACCACAATGCCTTCAATCACCAACTCTCTTCCTTTCTCTTCCTTTTCTCTTCTTCTTCTTTCTCTTTCTTGACCTCCTGTCTCCTCCTCACAAGCTTCGTCTCCTTCCTCCCAACTCTGGCTTGTCTACTGGAGGGGAGGCGGCCCCTTTTATCATGACCTGGATGAGCCCCAGGTGCTCCCCCTGACATCACTTCCTGGTGTGGCGGAAGGGTCAGGAAAGCACCTGGAACCGACTCCGGTGTCCTTGGGATTGCTTCTGGCAGCACTTCCTGGTGCGGCGGAAATGCTGCGATCCAGGATTTCCTAACTGTCCAGGCGCCCCCTGGCAGTGGCCACGTCCTCTCATAATGATGAGCCTCCCAGCTCCATTCCTGTGGCCCCCAAATAGACCCGGGCAGCTGCCCTTTCATGGCCGAGGAGAAGTATCGTCCAACTCGGGGACTATCCAGGCTCTATCACTTTCATTAAACATGACACATTAAAAATGAAGACATGTTCACCTTCTTTATAGCACTCTGTCACTCAGATGCTCTTCTTACTTTTCAAAGTCCCTCAAGCTCTAATCTGACACCTCTCTTTAAATAAATATGGCTATCTCCTTCAATGACTTGCTTCCTGTTTTTCACATTGATTGCGAGTTCCTTTTATTTTCTACCAGTGTCCTGAAGGGTTATTTTTCTCGTAATATTTTTAAGAAGCCTTCAGTGAATTTTGAAAACCTAAACTATATATCCATCCATTATGTAATCTTTATTAGAATGAGGAGAAAACCCAAATTAGGCCCTATAGGGAGTGTTTTGTCTTGGTAGAGTAATATATTGTTCTACTTTCCCCTTTTGTATTATTAATATGTAGCCTTTGTCAGAATGCCTCAAATCTCACAGACTTGCCACTGCTTATTAGGTATTATAGTATATAACTTCTCCCCACCTTCCCTTCTACATCTATAACCTCAGGCAATTAGGTGTAGTAAAAGACAAGCAGGAGTTAAGTTACAATTTGAACAATGTATTATTGATAATATTCATAAATAATAACAATATGAAAAGTATATTTGAATATTGGCAATACAACCTGATAAATGGTGATGTGTAGTTTCAGGCGGCACACAGACTTGTTAGTTACTTAAAATGTCTCAAGTTAAGGCATCATTTGTGGTCAGCTTTCTTCAGAACAGGTCGCATGCCTGTTTCAATATGGTTCCCAAGCTATGCTCTTCTTTGTGTTGTCCTTTTCAGTTCATGCATCAGTTTGGTAAGAGAAAGAGAGTTGAGGGAGTGAGCAAATTTATAAATGTTCTGTCCAACCTCTACAGCCAATAGGATGTCATGGTATTTAAAGGCTTCTGATACAAGCCAGTTCCAAACAGCCATACTTCAGACCAATGGGGGGATAGAACATCTTCACACCTGCCCCCCAAATCATATGTTAAGGTAAAGCTTGGCAGTTAGGTAGCCTGGCTTTCCTGCGGGGGTTGAGAGAGAGACTTTAGCAGAGAAACATTTACCACACTGGTTTGAGACACTTCCCCCAAACCCTATCGTAAAATTACAAAGAGACTCAGTCCTAAAGGGGGGAAGGGGTTCTTAAACCATCAAACCATTGCTGTTATTATCAATAACGTAACACTAATATTACATTGCTTTGCCCAAGTTACAAATAAAGATATACAAAATATTTATCAACTTGTATGCAAAATGTCACATTACAACAGGGAGCGAGTTAGAAGCCAAGAGGAAGTCCTAAAATAGTTGGGGTGGCAACCGGGTCAAAATCCTGTTTAATTTGCAACAAAAACCAAAGATAACAGACACACGAGGGAGCCTCTTAAACAGTAAATAAAAAAGCCTTTGTGGCCCTCTAGAGGTGCTTTCTGGTAGGTTAAGGCCTTAGAAGAGTTCTGGTCAGTCAAGCACACAGGTCCAAATGTGACACCACCTTCCCGGGAAGCATCTCTTTATATTGTCTGGACTGAAAGGAGCAGGACTACTTAGACTGTGATGCCCTAAAGGGGCAGTTTCTCACCACTGTGACGGAAAAAGGAGACACAACTATTAGTGACAGCACCCCCTCTCATTCCGGAGTGGTACTGCATACCTTAGATGAGTCTGGAAGGTGACCCTCTGGCGCGCATGTGTGGCAGACCCAATGAAATCTCTTAGGCTACAGTAGTAGCACCTGCCCTTTAGTCCAGAGTGTACTTTTTTGGTCATTTCTGAAGAGTGTCTGGAGTAGAGTTTAGTGTATTTGTGGTATGTTGGCAACAACTGTGCAAGCACCATAATTCTAATGGACTGTAGACTTTCAGAGTAATTTCTGTTAATTTCACACTTATTTTTGTGCAATAGATTTGTCAAAATGAAACCAAAAGTACAAATAAATGACAGAAATAAATGCAAACCCCCTAAATTAAGAATATCTATCAAACTATAGCATGGACTCTTTTTGTAGTTCAGGGTGGTGGTGACCCTTGGATCACATTATAAAAAAGCTTGGTCAGGAAAAGGTGATTCAACCCAACCAGCGTTGTATTTCTCATATACTAAACATGTCCAGGGAAGATGTGAGGATCTTCAGTATTTTCATTTCAGTTAGACTACAAGGTGTTATGTACTTGATGTTGATGTTTTTCCTGACTGTATGTACTCTGGACAAGTTGTTATCATTGAATTCCAGTTCCCTTTGCAGCTTCGGAGGTAACAGCAGACCCTAAAGTAAGTGGCATCATTAGGGGGGCATCCAGGGCTTTAGCCTCTGATCTCAGGTGTGTACAGCTCAAACATTCCAAGGGGGCATCCTACAGATGATAAACAGTATGAAAAGTCCAAGCTGGGGCTATGCCCCCAATAAGTACTGAAGCAGGTGATTCCTAAAGGGGTGCTATTTTAAAGTGGTAGAGTACTGAAGAAAACTAAAATATTCTTGTCAATATACTGTACATGAAGAAATTTTGAATATCAAAGAATTTATAATTAATGTTTTTGATTCCAGTTTTTATTGCCAGAGTATACATACAATATGCAATTTAAACACGTGAAGTGATATCCAATCCCTGAACCTTCTCCAGATTTCATAGCTTGTACATCCTATAGCTGTTTTTCATGCTCAGTTTCCTGCAGTCTGTGGCAGGAAGCACAGTTTGTGATCTTTACATAGTCACAGCCTTTCAGTTTGTTTGAATTAGGAATGAAACTGCTGCTGCTAAGCAGAGCCACAGAATCTTTCACCTTGAGGAGGATACTGGGATACATGACCAAAGCACATGTGCTGACAGAGCAAATTCTTAGGATTTCTTAGGAGTGCTATACTAAAAATTAGGTAGGGCAGGGGTCTCAGACTCAATTGGCTTCGGGCCACTGCTGGTATTGTCATGTCATACAGAGGCCACATGAATGTTCAAGTGCAAGAAGAGATAGTAACATTCTTTGAATCTCTTTTTATTTCCATTATAGCATACTTTTTCAAAATGCAAACTGCCCTCTAAATACATTACTTTTAAATGTGCAATTCTTTTTTTTTTTTAAATTTAGAATAAGCACGATTATAATATGCACTGCCCTCCTAGTGCGGCAGCAAAGGAAAAAAAATAATCTGGGGTGCGAGGACTGTTTCATTTATGTTAGGTAGAATGCCCAGAGGGGACTGGGCAGTCTAATGGTCTGGAATCCCTACAGATTTTATTTTTTTTCTCCAGCCGTCTGGAGTTTTTATTTTGTTTTTTCTGTCCCCCCTGGCCATTGGACCTTACTCTTATTCGATGTTAATTAATGCTGATTTATTTTGTTTTCATATTGTGTTTTTTATTTTTCTATTCTTTATTATGTAAAGCACTTTGAGCTACTGTTTGTATGAATATGTGCTATATAAATAAATGTTGTTGTTGTTGAGTGACCAACACTACTTTCCTACTACACCATCCCAAGTACAGAGACACACCAGTGACAGCAGGGTTAAGTAAAAATAATTATTGGAAGATGATACACCATTTTGTTACTTACTGTAACAAAAAACCCTATATACATATTGCACTGTAGCGCTTTCCACCCAACACAAATCACAGCACAAAACACTAAAACGCATATGCTACTAATACATAAATTTGAGAAAGAGAAAAAAAAGAATAATGTATTCATAGTCCTCTATACAGAATGACTATCTCAGTCTGCGGTGGGAAATGAGGTGCCAAACCATACCTTCTGTTCCTGGAAACGTACAGATCAACAGTTCCTTATGCAGATCCTCTCTCAAATACCATCACCAGAAAGGAAAAATAATTCATCCTGAAATGAATGAATGAATGTAAGGTTCACCTGACATTTTCCGTGTGGTGTCAGGCTCTTTCCCTCCTGCCTTTTCCTGTGATGGCGTCCACTTCTCTCTTGGCTCTGCGCTTCTCCTCTCCCTTTTCCCGCCACCTATTTACATACTGTTGGCTCCTCCCCCGTACAGTCTGTTGACCCTCCAAGCCAGGTGCTCCCCCACCATGTACAATTGGCCGGCCTTACAAATTAAGCCATTGTACTAATAACAGGAATGGGGAAAGGTACAAACTCACACTGACGCATACATATTCCAGACGACCGTTATAAAATTAACTTAAATAAATAAACAGAACTTTGCATTAACCTAACACATGCAATACCTGAATACATTTGAACTTGTATTCTATTTCTGTCCAGAAATCTGGCAGCGGTTTCTGCTCACACAGCCTTACCACATTTGCCCTAATGGAGTTTACAGTGGAAACTCTGAGTACAGCTTCAAGATTAGCATCAGTAAACCTACACCTGTACTTATATTGATTGAAGTTCATAGTTGAGAAAAGTTTCTAACACAGATATGTGCTTCCAAAAAGGCACATTACCTGACTGAACATATTGGACAGTTCTGGAAAGTATGGAGGTAATTCTTTTGGAAACTGCCCAGTCAAGTCTGCTTTTCCCATTGCCTCTCTGAACTTACGTTTTAGCTCACTATTGTACTGCAAGTCAATAAGTTCCATTTGGAACAAACTTGGAACACTCTACAGCTATAAAGGGGTCTGCAAACAGCTGGAGGGCCCTGGTTCAGCTCCTCTGTAATATCCACTAAGAAAAGCAAGGTCCATGACCCATTGTGGACCTTCCAACTTAGGAACATCCATTCTGCCATGAAATTGCTCACCTCTGTTCTCCACAAAAAAAATGTGAGCCAGCGCACCTCGGTAAAGTACATCACCATAAGTTGACTCAGTTTCTTCTAAAAAGGCTCTGAACTACCGATGCTGTAAACTTCTTGACCTGATGTAATCAATACATTTCAGTACAACAGACATGACACATTCAAATTTTAAGCATTTTCTGCACAGTGCTTGTTGATGAATAAGGCAGTGTAAAACTAATGCTGGATCACATTTTTCCTCTTCTAATTGTTTTGAACCAAAGCTACTTGTCCATTTTGTTTACCTGTCATGGAGGGGGCTCCATCTGTGGTGATGCCTACCAGTTTGCTCCATGGCAAACCAGCACGCTTAATCACGTCACACAGAAGCTGATATATATCATTGCCTGTGATACGGCTGTGCATCGGACATCGACTTAGCAATTCTTCAGTCACATCAAAGTGGGAATTAACACCCCTAATGAAAATCACTAGTTGAGCAGTGTCGGTTTTGTTGGTGCTTTCGTCAAGCGTGGAATATGAGGTAAAACCTTTCACTTTCTCGCGTAACTGATCGTAAATGTCATTTGATAACTTGCCTATTCGGTGCTTACTGATAAGGAGATATTTTTGAACAAGTCTGTGTTTTCTGGACACAATATTTCAGCGACTTTTAACATACAGTACTTAAGAAACTGCCCTTCGGTGAATGGCCTTCCTGCCTTAGTGATTAGCTCACTTACCACATAACTTGCTTCCACCACTCTATCAGCATCCTTCTTTGTTTGGCGAAAAAGTCTTTGCTGTAATTTCAGGCCTTTGTGTAGCTGTGTAGCAGGGATGTGTGGTCAGGGGAGGCAGGCACATATCATCATGAAAAGTAAAAAAAAACCTAATAATGATAACATAAAATAAATGTGCCCCCTGGTCTGAACTATAATTTTGTTTTCTGTAACATTCCAATAATTTTGCTCATTTTTATAGTTAAAATTACTGAATTTGCACATTTCCTGTTCAAATACAGGGGATAAATGCGAGGTTAAGCAGTGACAAGCCTCATCTCACTTTGGACTGCACTCTCCCTCACACTTGGGGTTGATGCGTGTGTAATGGGCTAGAATTCAGTATTCTAAAGAAAATTACATTTCTGTGTGTTGCTTAGTGTAATTTGATTAAGTATCTTATCCACACACAATGTGGTGATAAGAGAACTGTCTGCTTCCTTTGAAAATTAATGACTTCTGGGGACATTGGTTTCTAATCAAAGTACTTTTTGATAGCTGGCCACAATACAATTGTTAAACCAAAGTAAATGTGTTTACACCATTTGTTCTAGATGAGAAAATTGGCTTGCACCATTGTTTCACTGATTGCCATGTTGATCTATGCAGAAACTGAAGCATATACAGTATATATTTCTGGTAAAAGGAGAATAAAGTAGAACAGAGAAGTATGGTCTGAGACGCGGGACTTCTGCCTGTTTCTTTTATGCTTTTGACCATATCGCTGTCGCTACACCCTGTAGCAACAGTGAATTGTACCTGGCCCAGGTTTCCCTAGGTGTGAGGCCGGTAACACATGCAATCGCCACGTGCCTATTGCTGTCTCTCTGTATGTCGCCAATATAATGTATGCAGACACGTTTATTATACACCCTTACTTTCCACAGTCTGGCTAAAATCTTTAAAGAATGTGTGTGACATATTTAGTCTTGCTGATCGGATTTAAAACAGCAGTGAAAAGGCACAAGGTGAGGCAGACAGTACCGTGCTGCACAGAAGGGGGCGCCAGTAAGCCCAACAGGTGTTCATTGCTGCTGTTCTTTTACACAGAGATGCCAATAAGTTAGCGATATCAGAAAGTCAAGGGCACTGCAGCGGTCCATTTATTTTTATTTTTTGTTCTGACTGACTGCCAAAATGGAAGATTAAGATTTTTAAAACTAAAGGAAAATAAGAAGGACTTTTACAAGAAAGTGACAGAGATTTTCGTGGAGAAGGATGGGTGCATGGACTTCATTTACAAATAAAGGTAAGACCATAAGCGGTTTACAATTTTATAAAAAGAAATGGGATCAGGCTAAGAAAAAAACAATCCTATATTTACAGTAAAAACAAAATTTTGACCTTAAATAACATTTTCTTTTGTTTTTCTTGTTATCCTTTTGTTGAGCATTCAGTATTAAAATGTATTACTGTCAAGCATCAGAATTACAGTAAAAGCTTTTAAAAACAACCAAATATTTTAATTAAGGTCAAAACTGAAATCCGTTTTTTTTTTTTTTACACCACTCTATAGTTTCATTTGCATTGAATGAGTATGAATTGTGGAATTGGAACGGCAAATTTAGAACACATAGAGGGTGCAGAGCAAATGCGCTCTCTCCACTGTCTCTCGCCACTATAAACGTTCTTTCTTAGACAAATATGTACCTTACCTATCTACAGTATGTGTGTTTTAAAGAATGCTGATAAGATTTGAAACATAACCAGTAGTCAATGTGCATGCTGCCAAATGAATAGTGAATGAGCTTCTCTTTTGGGTTCATATATTTGTAAATCTGACTCTGAAAGAGTCAGTGCCTCACCAGCCATGAACCTCACCGCACATTACTGCTGCATAGCTAGTTTTTTCCCTCTCTTCTCCCTGATACTTATTATACTGTTTAGTCGAGTAATAATGTTTGAGATTATATTCCTTCAAAACAGTGACTTTTTCTTTGCATATAAGACAGGTGGCATTTCCACTGAATTCCACAAAAAATATTTTAATGTCCATCTTTCTTGAAATTGTCAGTGTTCAGCATCCACATTATTTTTTGGATTGGAAAGAGACATCTTTTTTTATTGACAACCAAGCAAATTAATTAAAAAAAAATTTACTTGCTTTCATTTTATCAAAAACTGCACATTTGCACCAAATGACAGAACTGAAAGATTTTTTAATTTGAAATTATTTTTTAATGTAAAATTATTACTTTTAAACTAGCTTGGACTTAAACGAGTAAATGAAGGAAGTAGACAAAAATAGTTAAATACATTTACCGTTCACGTGCTGGATTGCATTATTTTGTTGATGTCATATATGGGCCGGTGGGAAGGTGATGGGGGGCTTGAAATGGCCCATGGGCCGGGAGTTTGAGCCACCTGGGGTAGGGTCTACTTTTCCTAAGTTCTTTGTGCCATGGATTCCACAAGATTACTTTAAGACTCTGGTCCATGTTGGCATACTTGCATCACAGAATGTCTGCAGATTTTCCAATTGCACGTACCTGTTGTGAATCTCTCTACCACATCCCAAAGGAGTTCTGTTGGATTCAGATCCGGTGACTGGGAAGGCCACTGAAGAACACTGAACTTATGTTCAAGAAACCAGTTTGAAATGATTTTTCCTTTGTGACATGGTGCTTTATCATGCTGGAGGTAGCTATTAAAAGATGGGTACATTGTGAGCATGAAGGGATGCCCAAGTCAACAACAATACTCAGATAAGCTGAAGCAATCAGGTGATGATTTACTGCTATTAACAGGCCCAAAGTGTGCCAAGAAAACATTCTCCACACCATTATACCAGCAGCAGCAGCAGCCAGGACTGTTGACACAAGGCACATTGAGTGCATGGATTCATGCTGTTGCTACCAAATTCAGACCCCAACATCTGAGTGCCTCAGCAGAAAGCCTTCAGCTTTCAAGTTTTGGTGAGCCTGTTCCCACTGCAGTCTCAGCTTTTGGGTGTCATTTTCTTCTACTGTTGTAGCCCACAAAGATTTGACATTCTGAGATGCTTTTCTGCTCAGCACAGTGCTACAGAGTGCTTATCTGAGTCAGCATAGCCTTTCTACCAGCATGAACCAGTCTGGCCACTCTCCTCCAACCCCTCTCATCAATATGGCTTTTCCATCGGCAAACGCTTCTCTGACTTTTGTTTTTCGCGCCCCCCCCCCCCCCTTTCTACCTGGAATAATTCTGCGCCCCCTGCATAATATAAGATAGATGAGAATAACCCATGGTACAACTAACAAAGGTATGATACTCGTGTGGTGTCACGGTATCTTATCATTTTTACTTCCATAAGATTTGCATGTGTTCGGCTAACTTCGATGAAATATTTGCAATTTTTTTTTTTTAAAGTGCTTTAATAACTGTTGAAATGCCTTGTGTGGTTTTTCGTAGTAATTCTAATCCCAAAAACAAA
>JANRMT010062852.1:31317392-31335070 GCA_026402145.1 Polypterus bichir lapradei | reverse complement strand
GTAATTCTAATCCCAAAAACAAAGAATAAATTATTTATTCTTATTTCATTATTTTTTTATGTAAAGAAACGATTAAATATGTTTTAATTTTTAAAAATTTCGTAAATGAGGACACCGATGGAGTCAATCTGTGTGAGACAAACGTATTTTCGTCCGACAAATATTATACCGCTGTTAGTTGTATCATGAAAATAACCGCAGTAAATTATTTAACTCAATTTGGCAATATTGGCTATGCTGCCAATGTGGTGCAGTCGCGCCGCATTATTACCTGATCTACTGTTACCCGAATGTTCGTGACAGATACCGATATGTCTCGAACTTTCTGGATTGAAAATATGCAACTATAAAAGCAGCAGCAGCGGCACCACTCGTCAGTTATTCATTAGATCTATGCCTTAGAAATGTTTTATTTTAATTTTATTTATAATGCATTTGTTGTGATAAAAACATAAAAATATAAAAAATTAATTTTGATGTCTTGTTCATTTATTCAACGCCCCCCTTGTACAGCTTCAGCACGCCCCACAGTTTGAGAACCGCTGCCTTGGATGATGTTTGTTTTTTGCAGCATTCTGAGTTAACTCTAAGAGATCAGCAGTTACAGGAGTACTGAAACCAGCCCATCTGACGCTAACAATCGTACCAGGGTGGAAATCACAGAGATCACATTTTTTCACTGTTCTGTTGTTTGAAGTGAACAATCACTGAAGCTTCTGACCTGTATGATTTTATGCATTGCGCAGCAGGCACATGATTGGCTGATTAGATAATCGGCCCCAATAAGCAAGTATACAGGTGTCCCTTGTAATTTTTACGGAGTAAGCCAAAATATAAAATACATAATGTTGCAAGATGTATGTAAAGTAATGTACCATTTTCAGACCCATTTAATCCATTTCAGAATTGTAGGATTGGAACAGGTAGCTCTGTTACAGGGCCCACTCAGGCAGACAATCTCATCTCCAAAGGGCCCATAAGGCTATTAATCTAATCTACACGTCTTTTGGATGTGGGAGGGAAACCCTCAAACATACAGAGGGAACATGCAGATTTCATGAGCATAATGACCAATCACACATTTCTATCATAATTACCTTCTGTTTTTATTCTGTTTTTGTTGTTTTAGTGTGTTGTTTCTTCATCCAGTGGTTCTGCACTCATTTCTGTCATTTAAGTTTAGTTTCATTTTGACAAAGTTATTGCACCAAGATGTAAGTGAAATTAATAGAAATTTTTATCTCTACAGTCCATTAGCGTGGGATTTGTCCAACATAATACAAATACATAAAACTCTTCACCAGAAGCTCTTCAGAAATGACCCACCAAGTGCATGTTGCTCTGAATGGCAGGTTCTGTTGTAGTAACCTAAAGGCTATATCACATTCAATGGCTTTTCTAGAGATTTCCAGTCAAAGCCTTCATTTAGATAACCCTAGTGAATTGTAGGCTATTGGTGACCACTCACGTGAAGTTAGTCATGTCATTTTAAATCACGCAGGTTTTGCCTTTAGTTGTAGGGCTGAGCTCTTTGTGCATGAGAGCTGACAGCCAATGAATGCTCATCCAAAAGTACAATGCATAGAATGCAGTGACGAGGAATAAGAACCTCACAGACAGGAGAAAGGCTCATCTGTTTGATGTCTCGTGTTTTACATACCAAGACAGACTGCGATGAGATAGTAGCTGAACTTGCTGTAGCTGTTAACCATTTGTACAGCACTGGCTCTGTCATGTTGCACGCTATTGCCTGTCAGAAAAAGGGAAAGACATGACTGTGCTAGAAAGACATCCTGCAGGTTCTAAATTTGAAATGACCAATGATTTTCAGCCATTTGATGTGGTCCAGCGGTGAGAACAACTTGTTCTGCATGTCTGATATACCCTACAAAAGCATTTCTCAAACTTTACGTATTTGCGACCTGAGTTTTCATAACAGTTTTAATCATGGCCCCCTGGCATTTTTTAGAAAGGAGCCCACTAATACCAATTTGTTCATTTTTTAATTAATGATATATCATAGATGCATATTTTATTATACCTACTTAACTTTTATCAACATTTATCTAACTCTATATTTATTTTTCTAGTATCAGAATGTAGTTTAAGTTAATTTGTTTTGGTTTCAATAGATGTATTTTTCATATTTTCGATTCTTGTTTTCTTTTTTTCACATCTTCACGCCCCCCTTTTTGTTACTTCGCACCCCCCTAGGGGGGCCCTCCCAACAGTTTGAGAACCTCTGCCCTACAATTAGAAGTCACATATTGTGAAACTGGCTTACAGGAATTTCATGAGGGTCTATTTTGACTTTTCTTCTCATTCCTGAAATGACTACAGAATGGATGGATATGTGATTTGGATTTTCAAAATTCTCAAAAGACTTGATAAAAAAGCACTCTTCAGAACACTGTTGGAAAATAAAAAGAATGTAATCAAGATGGATAAAGAGAAGTATGAGATGAAGCATGTTACTGAAGGAGACTGCATGTTTGTTTAAGAAGAGATGTCAGATTAATGTAATTAATGAAAATAACATAGCAATCTCAAAGCTGTTTAGCTCATTTGGGTGTAATGCAGCAATCAGACCTGGATGGGGCAGCAGTCCATTGTATGACCCACTCACTCACACACACACACCCATACGGGGTCTTTCTAAGATTGAACTTGGGATGTGAGCAGATAACTGCAGTTCATGGAGAAAACCCTAATTGGACATGGGGAGAATGTGCAAAATCCAGGGTGATGGTGACCAGGCAAGACATTCAAATTCAGAATCATTGATTTCTTAAACAGTACAGCAGCTCTGTGCCAATCTATTGCAAGGTTACTGAAGATTTATTCTATATGTTTCCATGTTGGTTCTACTGTTCAATTGACTAATGAAATGTTTTTCAATTTTTGAACAGGATTGCAGAATGGATATCACTCACCATAAAAGCCAGCTAAACTCAGAGGTCAGTTGTTTGTATTCTCTTATATATTGCAGGGGGGGTTGTGTCTCTTAATGGAATGAACTATTTAAAATGATGATTTGCATTTTCACTTCTCTTTTAGTAACAATTCATATTTCAAAACAGTCTTTTATGAAATGTACATTTTTTCAACTTTTGAACTATAAAGCATTTCAAAATACTAACAGGTAAGTTGATATGTTTTCATCTATTATCAATACCTTTGATGGTACGATGGTATTGCCAGTAAACACTCAGGTCTTTTTTCAGTCCTTGAATGTTTGACACATTCCAGATTTATGGCCTACATCATACATTCAAAAAACAGCTTAACAGCTCAAAAAAAAATTTAACATTTGTCAATGCCCACCTAACTTTAGACATCAGTCCCATTGAGATGTCATGGTGGATGCTTAAACGACAAGTACTTGCTCAAAAATCCAACAAATATCACAGTTTTGGACAATGTAGGGGGGGAGACGGATCAATAACTAAAGAAGATGTCTAGGTTCCATTATGTGCATGGTGGCACAGTAGATCTTAATTATTTGTTTGTTTATTTCATTAGAAAAGGCTTTAGATAGATAGATAGATCGATAGATACTTTATTAATCCCAAGGGGAAATTCACATACTTCAGCAGCAGCATACTGATAAAAAAATATTAAATTAAAGAGTGATAAAAATGCAGGTAAAACAGACAATAACTTTGTATAATGTTAATGTTTACCCCCCCGGGTGGAATTGAAGAGTCGCATAGTGTTGGGGAGGAACAATCTCCTCAGTCTGCCAGTGGAGCAGGACGGTGACAGCAGTCTGTCGCTGAAGCTGCTCCTCTGTCTGGAGATGATCCTGTTCAGTGGATGCAGTGGATTCTCCATGATTGACAGGAGCCTGCTCAGCACCCGTCGCTCTGCCACAGATGTCAAACTATCCAGCTCCATGCCTACAATAGAGCCTGCCTTCCTCACCAGTTTGTCAAGGCGTGAGGCGTCCTTCTTCTTTATGCTGTCTCCCCAGCACACCACCGAGTAGAAGAGGGCTTTGTGTGGCATGATGGTATAGCTATTGTTCAATCCCTGGATGTTCAGTCTTTTATATGTCTTTTGCCTAATGTGGTACTTTATTAAAAAATAAACTATGGATAATTAACCAAAATCTGTATGAGATGTTGATGTACAGTATTTAGCATCTGAATGAATAAACACACAATGGGGGATCTGGAACTTCCTTGCATCCATCCATTCAATCTCAAACCTACTTAATTTATTTTAGGGTAAAAAGAATGGAGTGACCCTGACTAAAATGGGTAAAAAGCAGGAACTACTCTCTGGCAGGCTGGTAGTTCATCTTACATCATATTAATGCACACACACACTCATATGGAAGACCTTTAAGTTATTTAACCAAAATATGCACATGCTGAATATTACATCAGCATATTCCATATGTATTTCTATTTATAAAATGTTAAGAGTTGTGCCCATCTGTCACACAAATACTCATGGACCACTGAAGGTAACACCTTGATTTTGGTCTTCATCAAAAGCTTATGATATTATATGTGCTGGTGAAGCAAAGAATATGGCTATTGGCTCCCTCCCCAAAGTTATCAGGGTTTGCGTCTCGCTTATGACAACCTGCATAGGCAAACTGATTGAGAAGGTGACATAGCAGAAACTAAAAGAAGAACATCAATATCTGCTAGTTTGTCAGGCAAATTGCAGGAGATGATTATGTGATAGGAGAAAGAAGAATGATAGCTCTAGCATTTACTGTGTGCCAAGCACATGTGGTGTGGTAACCTGCTGGTACACATGAACTATTGGAGCTGAAACGTAGATCTTGAGAGGACCAGAGGTTCATGTATTTCCTAGTAAGACATAAAATGGTATTCTCAGTACTGCTCATTCCAATTCAGCCATGTCTTGGCAGCATCAGGTGTGTTTTGTTGTGGCAGGGACCTAAGTTGACCCTATTTTCTGATTATATTCTTTATTATGTAGGTCTTAACAGAATGCCCCAAATCCCATACTCAGTTATAATTGACTGATATTGTGATCAATACCTCCCCTTTCTTTTACATTCTATAACACCAGACAACTATATTGAGTACCAGAACAGGCAGATGAGAAAGTAACAATGTAATCAATTATGTGTTATAGATAATATGTCCAATAATAACAAAAAACAAATAAAATGAGTGTGACAAAAAATACTATTACAACTTAAGTAGCAGTTCATCTTGCATCTATAGGCTTACTATCACGTAGCTTTGTCTCTGGTTTGCTTTAGTGAGCAATGGATTGGCCTCCTCTGTGGATGGAAAGTGGCAGAGACAGCATGGTTTGTCTGTAGAGAGCAGCTAAAAGAAATGCATGGCTTTGCAGACCTTATTTATCCATCTCTATTGGTTCTTGACATGCCTCATGTAGAGTGGGGATGTCAATGATTCAGCTCAGGCAGACTCTGCCCCATTCCAGTCCATGCTTACTTCCTGGAGGGGTAAGAGATGGCCACCTATCCCATCCACTCCAGCCTTAATGTCCTCACCACCTGTATTTCCCCTGGCTATTTGGCTTGGCCAGTCAGTTCCTGCTTTGCAATTTCAAGTAGAACTACTTGCAAGTAGAAATCGTACCTTGATCTGGTAAGTCGTAGATAATCCCAAGCAAGAACTAGCTTAGATATCTCCCCTACATTTTAAAATATGATATTGCTAGACATAGAATAGCAAAACATATTTAACCGATATACTAGATATTATTATCGATTATAAGGCAAAAGGAAAGAACATGTCCAGCACAGAATACCTGCCTATCATAGGGCCCTCAGTCACATGAAGATGATACAGAAACTCAAGGTTCCTTAACCTGCACATCACTGAGTATGTGGGAGAACAAACCAAGGACCAACACAAACACAGAGAGAACATGCAAACTTCACATTGACAAGGACTGGGGATGGAATTAAAACCAAGAACACTGGATCCAATACCAGCAGCATCAACCAATGGCTACCTAGCTACCTTCTTGCCCATGTATTTATATATAGACAGACCACAATAAAGAGTTGGGACCCACCCCACCCGGTGATCCTGTATAACTGAAATGCAGTAGATCAAATAACCAAGCAGTAACTGCAAAAAAGAAAGCCTTTTTAGACAGGAGATTCACAGTGAACTGATTTCAAAATGGCCAAACTTAAAGTCCTATGTGAAGAGGTGCGTCAATGCGTCCTGACACCAGAAGTGATGTCAGAAGTGTTACAGCTGTCAATCATCCGGTCTGTAGAGGGGGGAAGATAAAAGGCATTAGAACACAGGGCTAACACCAGGAGAGATGGGTAATTACAATCATCAGAGCCCTTAAGTTTTCCCCTATGCACACAACACGTGACAAGACTCCTCCCCTCAGCCAAGACCCATCAGGTCCGGCAGCCCGAACTGTGAGGTCATGAATACGAGTGAGAAGGCATCAGCATTGACATGTAGAGAACCTTTACGATGGTTGAAGTTCCAAGAACCACCTGGTGACAAGTGGATTTGACTCAAAGTCTCACCCACTGGTGGGGGGCAAGGTCTGTCAATAGACTGAACTCATAGCCCAGGAGGTAGCGTCTCAGTTGGTTAATAGCCCACTTTGTTGACAAGGCTTCTCTTCCCACCAATACATACCGTGTCTCCCAATCCAGTGTTTTCCGTCTCAGGAACATGATGGGGTGTTTAATACTTTTGGCCCTTTGGCTCAGCACAACACCAAGACCTGTGTCCGAAGTGTCAGTCTGTATGGGGGCCTCTTTCTTTGTAAGATCGGTCAGAGAAGCGAGGGATAAACTAATGGTAGTGCCCTGATAAACCTAAGAAGGCTCGGACCTGCCGCTTGATCTTCGGATGGTGTCATTTCATGATAGAATTAACTTTGGCACATTGTGGTCAGACTGTACCTCTTCCCACTTAGTAGCCTAAATACTTTGCCACAATCAATTCAAAATAACATTTCAAGGGATTGATCCTGAGGCCTTCTTCGTTTAGTGCCAGGAGTAAAGCACAGACCTGCGGAACAGATATCCAATATTCCCCTGGGTTGTCGCCCATGTAATAATTCAAAAGGTGAGAAATCCGTGGAGGCTTGTGAGACCTCCCGATATGCAAATAGCGTGAGGGGGAGTAACTGATCCCAGTTCCTTCCATCCTCGCTGATCACCTTGAGTAACATTTATTTGAGCGTCTGATTAAAGTGCTGCGCTAAATCATCAGTCTGAGGATGATACACTGTGGTTTTAAGGTGCTTAATATTGAGTAACTTGGTAACCTCCCTGAACGTCTCTTGCGAAAGGCATCCCCGGTCTGGTTGGTAAACAAAGCACAGAAACACAGATAAAGGGTTAGGGCAACTTTAGGCAAACCTTGTGTAACAATTAATGTGTCATATAAGAAATGCTTTTTCAGACAAGAGTCCCAGACTGGAGAAAGATGGTGACAGTGCCAGTTATGAAGTCGTTGAGGCTGAAGGGGCAGGTTCAGGAGCCCCAGAACTGGATGTGATGTCATGAGCCAGTGATATGTTTTTTTTCTGCAGAAAGAAAGAAAAGAGAAGCATTATAAAACAGCACCAGCCCTTGGCTTGGAGTGGAATTACAAGTTGACAAGCCTTCTGGCTGTTTCCCAAGCATGTGTCTGTGACAATGATGGTGATTGTGACATGTTCTAGCTCTTTTTTAAATACCTGGGCTACTTGTAATGAGACTAATTTTCATTTCAGCTACAATACACACACACACTCACACACACACACACGGACAGAGTTTCTACTACTTTCTCCTTCACTTGTCTGTTCAGGCTTTCTTCTTGCCTTGTGCCCAAAAAGACTGAGAAAGGCAAATAGTTGACATTAGTGAACTGGATCAACAGATTACACAATGGATAGGTGGAGGGCTGCAAGTATGGAAATTAAGTGTAGTGTAACCAGTTATTGATTCCATCAGGGTATTTTCTTTTCAGATAATTACTTCCTTAAAATGTAAGGTTTTCATTTATATTAGGGTAATGGATTCCTTTTCTGTATTTTCTCTTTCAGTTAAAGATCTGATACCATTCAATAGCAAATGAAAAACAGTTAGTGCTGTTTTTCACTTTGGCGTTCTTAATAAATTAACAATTTGCTGTGATGATACAGTAGTATCATATTAAGTTTTTTTTTCTTTTGTTTTGTTATTTTCTTTTTCTTCAAGTCATCGCAAAAGCCACAATTTGAAATTTCATCATCATAACCAAACGGAAAAAGGTGGTTGGCGAGATCAGCTGCTAAACGTTCACTTTTAACTGGGAAATGCATATCTAGAAAAGGCCATTTCAGTACAGAGAAGCAACATCATTTGACTTGAACCTTTGCTGTCAGTTTTAGTAGAGCTGTTCACTTTGAAGCAGTGTGGCCATTTAGAGACTCCATTCCATCCTGCTTTGTTAAACTACTGATATTCACTTTGAAAAGATTTAAATTTCGAAGACAGGATTAGATGAGGGCAGGCCATGTAGTCTCACAAAGGCCATTCTTATCTTTTTCTAGTAATTTTGCATTTTTGAAAGAAGGCCCTTAAGGCTCTCCTTTTAGCTACACTCTTGTAAATTCTACTTGGACCAAATGATCAAATTATGTATGATAAAGACATGTTTTTTCACATTTATATAATTTAAAAAGTTTTCAATTCAGGCCTTATGTCCTTACTATCAAACATATTGTAAAGTATAGAAGCAGAAGACTTCTGTCCATTATTCTTTTTCTGGACCTGCTGTCAAGGAACATTGATGACTGCCTCAGCAAAAATGAAGAGATAAGAGAAACCCATCATGGACGGGGTGTCACATATGTGGCTTGTGAATGTTAAATGTATGTTCTTAGTTATACTACATTGAAGTAAGCATTAACAACATTTGGTATCATAATATGAGCAGTGACGTCTACACTTTTTGATAGAGCGCATCCCTCTTTATATCTGTATATTCAGTATACATTGCAGTGTATTCAGAAAATATTCAGACCCCTTCACTTTTACATATTTTTTATTTGTTGTAGGCTTGTGCTTAAATCATTTAAATTAATTTTTTCTTCATCAAGCAACACTCAATGCCCTACAAAGACAAAGCGAAAACAGGACTTTAGAGGTTTTTGACAATTCATTAAAAATAAAAAACTTAAATATCACACTTACACCGGTATGCAGACCCTTTATTCACTCTTTCATTGAAACTCCTTTGTAGTGATTACAGCCTGAAGTCTTCTCAAGTGTGACATACCAAGGTTCATTCATCTGGTTTTGGAGATTCTCTGCCATTCTTTTCTACAGATCCTCCCAAGCTCTGTCAGATTAGATGGAGGCCATCGGTGGACAGGTGCTTTCAGGTCTCTCCAGAATGGTTTGACTGAGTTCAAGTCTGGGCTCTGGCTGGGCCACTGAAGGGCATTCCCAGAGTTGTCCCTAAGCCACTCCTGTGTTGTCTTAGGACCAGTCTGAGGTCCTAACTACTCTGGAGCACATTTTCTTCAAGGATATCTCTGTACTTTGGTCTGTTTATCTGTTCCTCAACCCTGACTAGTCTCCCAGTCCCTGCCCCTAGAAAATAAAACAAGCCCACAGCATGATGCCTTCCCCACCATTCTTCACTGTTGGAATGTTATTGCGCAAGTAATGAGCATTGCCTGTTGTCCTCCAGACATGAAGCTTGCAATTAGGCCAGACAGTTCAATGTCGGCTTTATCAGACCAGAGAATTTTGTTTTGCACAATCTGAGAGTCCTTTAGGTGCCTTTTTGCTAACTCCAAGTAAGCTCTTCCATGTGTCTTTTACTGAGGAGAAACTTCCATCTGATCACACTGCCATTAAGCCCAGTGGAGTGCTGTAGTTATGGTTGTCCTTCTTGAAGTTTATCCCATGTCCACACAAGTTCTCAAGTGCTGGACCAGAGTGCCCATTGGGTTCTGGTCACTTCTCTTACCAAGGCCCTTCTTTTCCATTTGCTCAGATTAGCCAGCTGGCTGACCAACTTTAGGAAGAGACATTATTGTATCCAGTTTATTTCCTTTAAGAATTACAGAGGTTACTTACATTTCTTGTAGCCTTCCCCAGATCACACAATAACATCTTTAAGCTCTGCAGGCAATTCATCTGACCTCATGGCTTGGGATTTTATACAAAAGGTCTGAATATTGGGTCTCAGGGTAGGTTTTTTGCTTTCTTATCAACACCTCTGGGTTTTGCTCCTGTCTAATGGTTCATTGGATTAAATAGGTTGAACAATTTTAGGTTACTACAGTTTTCCACCCAAATCCTAATAATGGCAGACTATTAGAGTCTATCAGTAGAGAATGTTTCCTTTGAAGCACTGACATCCTGTCCCGAGTAGTTTCATACACCCAATATGGCTATAATCAGCAGCAACTCACTGCAACCATAAGTTAGAATTAGACAAATTAATGAAGGGATAGATGGAAAGAAATTCTCTTCTTTCAGTCATTCCTTATCTCTCTATTATAAAAAAAAAATCTTGGAAGGTTGGAAGGAGACGAGATGTGATTTTCTCAGAGAGAGACACTTTCACGTCCCGTGAGACGAGACTTTGTACCAAGAGATTTAACCAGAAATGAAACAAAGAGCAGATGACAAAGTAGAACGTCATAAAGAATTCAAAAGCATTGGTGTGGTACACATGCAGAACAGGTTAGAGATAATAGACGTACAAAAATTCAAAAGTCTCAAAAAAAGGATAGTAAAGATTGCATTACCGCAAACAAACGGAAATTATTATTCGGTGAAATAACATAACAGTGAAAAGAGATTGAATATATTGTTCGGATTTAAACTTTAAATCGGAGACTTGTAGATTGTATAATTTGTGTTGCCATCAGGGAATAAAATAGTAGTGTTTCTTCCCAATGAAGAGGCATATCTGTGAGAATTAAGATTTGTTGTTTGGTGAAAGTGAAATCCTATGAGGGAAATCATTTCTCATTTGTGTGAATGCTATTGTCAGACACATTTCTTGTAGAGAGAAAGAAGCAATATTCACTCCCGGGCAGTTATACATTGCTTTGTCACGATGTGATTCCAAACACGGAATCAAAATTCAATGCGATATTGATGAAAAGGTAAAAGCGAAAAGAGATTGAATATATGCATATAGGTGATATGACAGAAGTGCACTGTAAGAGATGCAGATCACGCGGCATGGCAGCAGCAGCAAGCTAGCAGCTGGTCGAGCAAAGAGGAGGTAAAAAAACCAATATTTGTTTCTCATTGTATCACCATTTAAGAGGGGATTTCTGAGGAGCGACCGCGTCTCCTTGGGGTGCGTTCAGCCCCCCTCTTCAAAACGCAAGCAAAGGGCCCCCCTGGCAAGCAAAGTGTAGCTCTTCTGGAACATTTTTGAGACAGGGGGACCATCAATGCACAGTAGTCAGAGGCATATTATAAACTTATCAAAAGTTTGCAGTCAACATAAAGACATGTCATTTTCTAACCACTTTAATCCAGAAAAGGGTTGCAGGTGGGAGAGCTGAAGTCTATTCCACCTATAACAGGAAACAAGGTAGGAACAAACACTGGACAGGGTTCCAGTCCATCATTGGGGCCAATTTTGCATGACCAATTCACCTAACCTGCATGTCTTTAGGCAGTTGGAGAAAGCCAGAGCACCCAGAGGAAACCCAAGCAGAAACGGGGAGAACATGCAAACTCCATGCAAGGGGAACCGGGGATGTGAAACCTGGTCTCCTTACTGTGAGGCCCTACATTAAGGCCTACTGACAGATATTCAAAACAGCTTTGGCATTTTCAGAATATTATCATCCGTGCTTGTAACTGTATTTTTTCTTTCCTATTGTTGATGATGTTATTTGTGTTAGAATCACCGTGGTATCTAAAAAAAGCTTTTCTGTTCCAGCATTGTTTCAGTATTATGTTGTGATATGGCAGTCACTGTGTTATGTTTAAAGATAGGATGGGAATTAATTAAAAATAAAGGAAAGGCTCAATTTTAGAAAATATTTAAGAAAATATGTTTATGAGTTTCTGGCCCCCAATAATTACTGTAAATCTTCTTTTGTATCTTTAACGAATGTTTGCCCAGTTGATTAACCCCTGGTGTTTTGGTATTAGTTTCTAGTTAAATGATTGCAATTTCTGCCACTTGGAAAAGCAAAGAATACATGCAGTATTTTTGTGAAATGAAGGTACTCATGGATCACAAAACATAGTTTGCCTTTGTAAATTCTTGCGTTTTAAATCTCCTTCACATTGTAAGCTATTTTGAAAGCAGAGAACACTAAGCAGAAACCCACAAAAAGACATCAGGTAATAGTAACCCCTCAATTTAAATAATAAACACCTTTGGAGCGTCTCAGAAGTCTGCTATTATTCCACACCTCCATCTTGCTTCTTCAGACAAGCTTCAACACCAAACTGATGTGCACCAAATTCTGGTCAACTTCATAAGGAGGAGCCAGACAAATACAGATGAATGCAAGAGCAGATCTAAGCCACAGGTGGCATAAACAAATTAATGAATGAATTAATAGTACAAGATCCTAGCACACCACACAACGGATCCAAACAGTCTGATCGGGTTAGAAACCAGATGAGTCTATAACTGAGTAGTCAGTTGGAGGTAAATCTTCACAAGTAGGGATGAAGTGAAGCTAGAGAAGAAACAAAGTAAGAGTGATCGTGGAACAGAGGTTCTGGGGAGGCATCTGGGGCTGGGAAAGAGAAGAGCCACCCACTAACTAAAGACAAGTATGTCACCCTTCACTGGTAAGCCCAGAATGTGGCTAAATGATTTGCTTTTCTTATGTCTAAGACACTTGGCTCTTCCTCTAATCACCACTTCCTTGAGTTTTTGGTTAAAACAAGACATAATGGAGATATCCTTGGTGTTCTTGTGGATCAGCACAAGGCCAAGGTGGTGCTTTCATGTCACAATGTGCAATGAAAGTGTTTTGGAAGACGTATTTTTTACATGTAGCCATTCTTGCTGCATTTTGGTGGTTCCATTATCTGTTTAAACGGGTATGGCAGGGGTTGGTTGCAAGTCTCTGTGGGGCTTTCATTCCTTTTGACTTTTTTAATTTTGTCTATTCTGCTTATGCATTCACAGTGTCCTTCTGCACTGCACCAGATCAGCAGTGTGGCAAAAGAAACCTCATGGTTTATGAGTAAGCAAGAATTATGCATTATGGTAAGATGGACTTCAATTCTAATTTTTTGGTGGATAAAAAGCAAAAACAGTCTAAATAAATGCACCCTCGTCCATTTAATGCACTAAAAAAAGTTTACAAATAGAGGCTGCAAAATATTTGGTCAAAATGATACCAATAAAAAGGGCACAATTATCCCCAAATGAGGGAAAACATGTAATCACCATTATATTATTGAAAAACTGGAAATGCTGACATTGAAAGTAATTCTATTTTCAAAGAACCTTATCTAACTTGAAACAAAGACAAAAAGATGCCAGAGAGAAGGCAGATGACTCAGACTCTTTAAGAATATTATCTTCTTCTTTTGTTTAATCTTTCTTTTTGTTTTTTTTTTAACTTTTTGTCCATTAATTCACACATATGGTGTAAGATTTCAAAGCTGGCCTCTAATTTAATTGTTAATTGAACATTATTCCAGCCTGTCATTGAAAGAGTTAACGTGTTTTATATTTGTATTTTGGTGCATTTGTTTTTTATTATATCATACCTGTTTTATGGATTTATTGATAATTTTTAATTATTTTAATACAGCTATTTTTTTTGTTCTCATCAAATTTCTTCCCTTGTCTGCACAAAGTGGTGGGATGCCTTGTGTGACTGCTATTGTCACGTGCTTGATGTCATGGGAGGTGACAGTATAAATATGATGGCATTTTCTGTTTACTTTACTTTGTGGTAGATCCATGTCTCAAAATCAAGTTCTTTATTAGCAATACCTGTAGTTGGCTTCTATGCCAAGTAGGACCTAACATTGGATTCTGTTCCCTGGTCATTTTTAAACTCCTTTTCTGCTTAGACTTTGACTCTTATTTTGCCCTTGTGCTTTAGTTTCCTTTTCTTTTGAACCTTCTAACTTTGACCTTTCCTTCCTGATTACTGTTTTTGGTTCATGTTATCATCTTCTGATTATTTCCTTTTGATCTCGCAATAAGCCTCAGATACAAGGGGACAACAAATGTACTGCTACCAAGATAAACCAAGGACCTCCTAATGACAGGTCAATAAACAGTGATGCAAAGGTTTCGGGAGCCACTAGGAGCTCTCAAGGACAACACAATCTAAAAGACCTAACACTGATCCCAGAAGTGATTTCAGTAATGCTCTGGAAGTGTGACAAAGATGGAGAGTGAAGAATAGAATGGAAGAGTGAAATTTAGTTTGAGAATGGAGGATGACATTACTGAAGCCACTCAGCTAGAAAGGTAAAGAGGAAAGAAGTGTGAGAGAGACAGAAGGTGAAGGTTAGGACAGTCCTTGGTGGTACTCGGAAACTTCTACACCTCCAGGTAATTCCAGTCACATACATCTGCAGCTTCACTCTGTAGGCTGAACCTGCTATGTCTGCAAGATTAAATTTTTTGCTTGATGTTGTTCATTTTCTTATTTTCTTCATCCCTCACATGTACTCTTTAAGTTAAGTCAAAACTTTTTTTTTCTTTCTATAATAAAAGATTTTTGGTATTTTTATTCAGGTTGTGGTGACCCTTAGTAACATTTTGGTGTTTCCACTGCAATCATTTCAGTTCATTATATCAATGATCATATTTTTCCCTCATGTGATTTTTCTTTCAGGAAAGTACTGACCTTTATGAATGGTGGGATACCAAAAAAGGTAGTGTATGCATTTGTAATGCAACTCAGTTTTAAACAGCTTGTTTGCTTATACTCTGTCTCTTCCTGTAACATTTTAATAAGTTATTTGCTCTGCATTAGGAATAATAAGTAGAATTGTGAGATCTTAGGCTTGGAGATGTAAAGTCAAGAATATTACTATGTCATATATTTTTTAAAAAAGGAAGCTTTTTATCCCTCTTTCATTTATTTTTCAATAGTCATATGTTCCAGAACAAAGTTACAGTGAGCAAGAACCTATCCTGACAGCAGTAAGCATTAGGAAGGAGATAACTGGACCGTTGATTAGTGGCTGTGCTTATGGAGACAACCTCAGCCAGCCAGTATACCAGATATCTTGTTTTTGGGCTGTCAAAGGACAGGAGATTCTCCATTTTGAATTCCTGTGCAAGGCCAGTAGGTTCTGGAGTTCATTAAGGTTATGTTAACTTTGTCATTTTTGTATTCTGTGATTTTAATTTTTAACTTAGAAATCAATGTTTAAATATTTTTTTATTCACATCTTACAAGGACACTGCATTCTTTCCAAATACGTGCCTTGGTGTTTGATGGCATCATGACGGCTGTTTTGATTAAGAATAAGCCTTCTATCCGTAACTTGTCTGAACTCTTTTAAAAATAGCTTGAAAATGTTTAAGATAAAAAATTAATTGATGTCTAATTTAACAGATATAACAGAATTTAAGGTATCTGACATTGGCCCACCTAAGGATTCTGAGCTATCTTTGCCCTTAAAACTAAGGGCTCATTTATACTTCACTCTCAGAACGCGTATGTGCACGCATCATGGCTGCCACACGTTCCCAGCATTCATTTGACGCGCCCTCTGAGCAGGTCCTCAGAAATTAACGGTATGCGTGTGCGAGTTGCAGTCCCAGCAAAAAGTCAGTGTGATAAAAGTTGGAACGTGACGTCAGAGTCTATGTTTACTGTCTACACGTGACAGAAAGCCGCTTTGAGGATCCTCCGGAATCGATGTGCACGCTTCGATGTTTGATGAATGGTTCAATGTGGTGAAGCAAAATGGTGACCTACAAATGCATTTGTGGTGCTTTTATATTCAAGAGTAGCATATTCCCCAATGTAATGACACGATACAGTTAAAAGTCTCACATACCATCTTCTGTGCCATCTTTATTTTGCACCTTCATAACAGCAACAGAATGTACAGCGCTGTATTTGAGTCACAGAGAAAAAAATTAAGGTGTATTTTATGATTAAAGTGGAAATTTCAGCTTTAATCTTATAGTTAACTTTATCATTAAAGCAGACCGTCGAAAACGTCATCTTAAAACCGACCCAGTTGTTAATCGCTACGAGCTTCTGGGGCTTCCTCCTGACCTGACAGCAGCGGCAAACAGCAATAGATCACCACACAGAACACATTAAATTTATGATACTCCAACTCTCTGCACATTTAGAATCCTTAGATTTATACTTGATATCACTTTCATGATGGAATGCATTAAAGTATGTATGCTACATTTTACAGATAAATCGTTAATTTCATTTAAATAATGAATACTGTTAATAATTACACACATAGGGGTGACGCGGTGGTGGAGCGGTAGCACTGCCTTCTCGCAGGGAGTATCGTCCCTTGTGTTCCCTGTTTGGAGTTTACATGTTTTCCTGCTGAGTTTCCTCAGTGTGCTCTGGTTTCCTTTCAAAGATATGCAGGTTTGGTGACACTAAAATGACTCGAGTGTATGTGAGTGATTATATTCACCTTGCGATAAGCTGATGCCCTGTCCAGGGATTGTTTCTGCCTCGTGCCCATTGCTAGCTGGATTGGGTGCATCCCCAGATTGATGGATTTAATCATTAAACATCCTTTGCAGAGATACTGTGGCAAGGTGTGCCGGGTTTTATGTTTGTTGTAACAATTACAGCTTCTATCTGACTAGGATACAGCAATACATAATAAAAGCATTGTAATATTTGTCTCTTGCTTTCATTTCTGCTATTTTTGATCTCAAACCTTTATGGCATACCGGAATAGATTTTGCTGTGAAATTAAAGAGGGTTTTGCTGTACATTTATAATGTGGTAAATGCATGGTTGCTAATTGGAAAAATGATTTTAACAGTTCAGAAATGAGTATGATGCATCTGAGGTTAGTCAAGGGCTGCATCAGCATGAGTCTGCGAAGAAAAAAAAGTTAAAGGTTATTTCCATACTAAGAAAGATAAGAAGGTTAAAGACACAACATCTCGGCTGTTTAGCCTTCATCGGATATGCAACTGAAAAGGAAAGAGGTAACGTACTGTATATAGGAGGTGAAGATGAGGAAGGGACAGTCAAATAAAGTTTATAATGAGTAGACGATCTCATTTGAAAGAGATAATGAATTTTAAGGTCCTAAATGTGGAAAGTGTGACAGTGCAGCATAAAGTGGTGGTGATGGACTCAGAGACCAGAATCAGCAGGACAATAAAATCAGAGCAAGAAGCACCAAGGATAAAGTGGTGGAGATTAAAACAGGAAGGGCTTAAGAACAGGTTTAGGGAGAACATTTTGAATGAAGTGCAGTCATTTGAGAATGTGGGGGAATGGTGGGAGAAGAATAGCTAAGACAAGTTGAAGAGGTGTTGAGCAGGACAACAGGAAAGAGCCTATCTGGGGACAGGGACATTGTGGTGGAACAGAGAAGAGCAGGATATGATAAAGGCTAAGATGAAGGCAAAGAAGAAATGATACCAATCAGGGAAGAAGGAAGATGGAGAAGGGAGGATCGTGTATGGCTTTTGTTTTTACCTGAGAAAAAGGTAAACACAGGCATCCCAAAGACTCCAATTAATGTCTTCATCACATGTAGGTTGTGATGTGTTCGTTTCACT
>JANRMT010062852.1:31264156-31312392 GCA_026402145.1 Polypterus bichir lapradei | reverse complement strand
CATCATTGCTGGTCTTACCACAGACGTAAAAACTTTACCTTTAACTTTGACAAAAATTCTTTGATCCCACAATACTGATAACCTTCTTCCAGTTGTTCCATCCACACTGAACTCTATGGGTTACCTTGAATTGAGTGTATCTCTTCACTATTAGTTTTTAAAAATAAATAATAAATCTGTAGTCATGCTAACAATTGGTACTATAAATACTGTATATCAATAATATGAAACATCCGTTCTTAAGCAAAATGTCTAAGTGAAAAGATTCTATACAAAAAAGACACAAATACATTAAAATATATTGAAATATCTATCTACTCAAAAATAAATTGTATAGTATATTTTAACTAGAATTTACAGTAGATTTAAAAGTATCATGAAATAAATATGCTTTATAGCATATTATCCTCCTGTTTTAAAATAGATTGAGAAATACATTTTTATACTTTTAGAAATATATCGCAATAAACAAAAATTTCAATAATTTACATTATTTGCAATATATTTTGGAACTGTGCCATATATTGTAGTATATTTATCTTTGATTTGGGATTTTTTTTTTATTTATTTGATATAATTTATTAATCCCCAAGCAGAAACTGTTTTTTCGCATGACCTTTGGGGGTCAGAACGCAGGGTCAGCCATTGTACAGCACCCCAGAGCAATTTTCAGGTTAAGGGCCTTGCACAAGGGCCCAATGGAGTAGGCGGTAGCATTTTTTAAAATATGTTTATATTGATAGCAACATTTTTCTTAAATATATTTTTAACTAGGGGGCTTTGCTTGGAGCTGCTCAGTGATGGCTACTGTGTTTTTAACTGTGACTTCCCATTGTGTTTCCTACAGGGAGTGCCAACTTGAGATCTAATGAAGGTTCCAACAAGGAAAAAACTGTCAGGTAATTCAAGGCACTCCTCACATGATTCATTATTTACAGAACGTAAATGCGTCTGGAAAAATGATGGTTAACAATAAAACTGGAGTTGGTGAATATTCCTTGATGTAATTTATGAATATCTAAATTAAAATTTATTATTTCCCTTTATTAATGTAATCTAAATATATTGAAAATGTCAAAACTTCCAGAGTCATCATTTTTCTTGAGCAATCTACAGTCAAGAAAATATGCAAAATTATGTGGTTGAAAATATTTGTCCTAGGATGACTGTTCATGTCCAGACATTATCTGTGTGGAGTCTACACAATCTATCAGTACCTGAATTCATTTTTATCTACAAATTCACACCCCAAGACAAATGAGTGTTAAGTTTTTTGGTGATTCTTATCTAACCCTTTTGTGGAAGTGTGTGTGTGTGTGTATGTGAATGAACCTTGACTATGGAAAAGAAATAAAATTTTACACATTTTAATAATGTCTATAAGTTTATTTGTAAACAGCCTCTAGATGTTGGGCATACCTTGGGCATATATGTCTTTTTATATTTTTTGTAGGAAGAGGTGTTTTTCGCTTAATTAATGCATTAAGTGATTTGAGGTTGGTGTAGGCTGGAGCTGTGTATAAAGTTTAGAGTTTCAAGTTTAGCTAATTGGTTGTTCATAATTGGACCTGTCTGAGTGTGAGTGTGGTTCTGTGTAAGTGCATTGCTGCTTTGTCCAGAGATGGTTTCTGGCTTATGCTCAATACTGACAATACTGACAATACTGACGGGCAGCAACTCTCAAATGAATAATAGGATTAAATTGATATACTTTATTAATCTCCCCCGTGCACCCTATTGATCATCGTTGAGATGTTTCTGCACCTTGTTTCAAGTCCACCTGTAGCCAATTTCCTTAAGGGAAAAAATGTCTTTTTTACATAACCTTTGGAGGTCAATGCACAGGGTCATCCATTGTACAGCACCCCTGGAGCAATTTTCAGGTTAAGGACCTTGCTCAAGGGCCCAACAGAGTAGGATGCCTCAGAGTCACTACTCCATCCAGATGGATGCTTGGGCATTTAAAAAGGGGGATTAAAATATAGTTTCATTACTTTGGCTTCTGGTTTTCATAGAATCAAATGAGCCTTCATTTAAAAATGAGTAGGACACTCACTTTTGCTCAGAGTGGCACAGTGGTGGCTCCAGGAGATGAAACTTGAATTTCAGCCTGTTTTTTTGCCTATAGCACCTTAAGAAAGTATTCAGACTGCTTCATTTGTTTCACACTTTGCTATCTTACAGCTTTATGCTAAAAACATTTAATTTTCTCCCCACATCAAGCAATACTCAGTACCCAGAATAACAAAATGAAAACAAGATTTTAGAAATGTATGCAAATTTATTAAAAGCAAAAAAAAAAAAACTAAAAACAAAAATGACATCGACACAAGTGTTCAAATCCTTTACTATGACACTTGAAATATGGCTCAGGTGCATCCCATTCTATTGATCTTCATTGAGCTGTCTCTGCACCTCATGTAGAATCCACGTATGGTTAATTCAATTAATTGGACTTGATTAGACAAGACACATCTGTCTATATGAGGTCCCACAGCTGGCAATGTGTATCACAGCAAAGACCAAATCATGACGTTGAAGGAATTTCTTGAATAGGTATCAAGGCATAAGTCTGTTGAAGGCTACTTATGAATTCCTGCTGCATTATAGGTTCCCAAGAGCACAGCTGTCTTCATAAATTTTAAATGGAAGAAGTCTGGAATAACCATGACTCTTCCCAGAGCTGGTTGCCTAGACAAAATGAACAATTGTGGGAGAAGGGCCTTGGTAAGAGAGGTGACTAAGAACTTGATTATGACTCTGGTTGAGCTCCAGAGAACCCATGTGGAGAATGGAGAAACTTCAAGTATTATTGCAACAATCCATCAGTCTTGGCTTTATGACAGAGTGGCCAGAGAGAAGCCTCTCTTCAGTAAAAAAAAACACATGGAAGCCCTCTTTGAGTTTGCAAAAAGGCACCTAAAGGACTTTCCAATTGTGAGAAACAAGATTCTCTGGTCTGATGAAACTGAGTGTGAGGGTAAGTTGTACGTTACTGAGCTGATTGTACAGCTGCTGGCCTAATTCTTCAGATAGAAAGAACTGCAGCTACACCAGAGAGTAGATAACGCCCTTTTTCAAGCTTGCTTCAAGTACTTTAATAGATGTGTATACGTAAGTGTGTGTGGTATCTAAACAGAAATAAATAAATACAAGAAGTACACAAAAACAAATGGAATACTTATATGAACATAACTGATTAAATGTCAAATTGGAACATTATTACATAGTATTCAGGAAAAGCAACGTTAAACATCAGCTCCTCAACCTTTACGTATTCTTTAAGCAAACCAATAGGTGGCACTATTACCCAGAATAAAGGTACAGCGTAATGCCCAAGACGACATTCATTTTACATTTAATACTAAAAAAATCAACATATTTTAACGTCATGGAGCGAAGTAAATTACAGCGCATCTCTCCTTAAAGGTCCACAGCGCACAAATTTAACATATATGTTCATTCATGAACAGTAAACATAGCCATAAGAGAGCATTTGTATATTAGAACATTAATATACTGTAAGTTGCAATATTGGGTAAGATATTAAGCTACAATGAACACTGCAAAAAGGAGAACTTACTTTGTCAGTAACACACAACACACAGTTACAAAAGGTAGCAGCAAACTATAACTTGAAAAGCAAAAAGGAAGGTAGAGTCTGTGAGCACGTTATTGCATGTTCAATAGTCTTGTGGGGTGTGTCTTGCCCAGCTTAAGCATGAAGCAGGGAGTTTTGCACACTAAGATTAGTATCTTGTCTGAAGGGAAGCTGGCACTACTCATCACCAGTGCAATACCATTCCAAGAATGAAGTATGGTGGTGGTAGCATCATGCTATGGGGTTGATATTCAGCTACACGGTCTGGGGAACTATACTAAGTTGAGGGAAAGCTGAATGAAGCAAAGTACAAAAATTTCCTTAATAAAAACCTGCTCCAGAGTGCTCATGACCTCAGACCTGGCCAACAGGACAGTAATCCAAAGCACAAAACAAAGCCAACACTGGAGTGGCTTAGGACAACTCTGGGAATGTCCTTGAGTTGCCCAGCTATAGCCCAAACTTAAACCCAATTGAACGTCCCTGTAGAGACTTGAAAATATCTGTTCACTAATGGTCTCCATCCAGCCTGACAGAGCTTGAGAGGGTCTGCAGAGAAGAATGGAGAAAATTACCAAATCCAGGTGTGTAAAGCTTGTCATGTCAAACCCAACAGGCCTCTAGGCGTTAACTACAGTACTGACACCGGGGCTGCAGTGAAGCACTGAGTAAAGGGTCTAAATACGTGTGGCAGTGGCATGTTTCAGTTTTTTATTTTTAATAATTTGCAAAATATATCCTAAATTATGTTTTTGCTATGTAATTCTGTCATATTGATTGTTGCTTTATGTCCCTACTAGGATCAGCTCCTTTTCCCAAAACCTTTAAATGTATGGATCAAATTAATCCAATATAGCATATAGGACTTTCTTCAATTTATTTAGCCACTTGTCACAAAATATTATGTAGGTAACTGAATTTCATTTTTATTTCTTTTCTAGCGATTATGAAGACACTACATATGACGTGTACAAGGCCCTTCTGCTTTTTGTTAGACTCTTTGCTGACCGAGCTGAAACCTTACAGAAGTACATAAATGAGCTACGCAGCATTGCAGATGGAGCTGACAAATTTCACAAGGGAGCGACCATTGCCAGCATCGCTGGAGGGGCTGTGAGTGCAGCAGGAGGCATTACAACTATTGTTGGATTGATCCTGACTCCCTTTACATTTGGAGCTTCCATTATAGTCACCGCTGTTGGTCTAGGAGTAGCTACCGCAGGTGGTCTGAGTAGTGCATCAGCCAACATTTCTGATACTGTAAACACTTCTATAGATCGAAAAAAAGTAGAGGCGATAATAGAGGGCTACCAAGAACACATTAAGGATGTGGCAGAATGTATGGATTTTGTTAACACTGGCATAGAGAATATCAACAAGTTGAAGAGTTCTCCTGAAATACAAAACATGTTCCAAGCAGGTGCCAGAGCTAGCAAAGGTTTTGCCAATATTGCTGAAATTGTCCGAGTGGTCCAGTTGGCTCAAGTAGCAGGGGGTGCCGTCAGAGCAGTTAGAATTGCAGGAGTGGCAACCGGCATACTAGCGGGTCTCTTCCTGGGTCTCGATGTCTTCTTTATTGCAAAAGACTCCATTGACCTGCATAAAGGTGCCAAGACTGAATTTGCCAAGAAAGTCCGTGAAGTGGCGGACGAACTGCAGGAGGGTCTGTTGCAGCTGAGTAAAATCCGGGATGAACTGGAAATATCAATGGAACTGGAATTAATGCCTTAATAGATATGCATTCTGTACAAACATCACTTTTTTGTAGTCAGTCATAGGCATAATCCTTTTGTTTGGAGAAATCGGTCAGTTAAGCATTTACATTTTTCAGGTATTATACGGTTTTACAGAATCAGTTTTTAGCGGTATCTTTTGATGTGTTTATCGCCCATCCCAAGAATGTGCCGGCTGAGAACATTGCTGTCATTTTAATGGATGCCATAGGGTGTGAGATTTATATAATGAACATCTGATTGTTTGCTAAGGCATTGTCATTGTGGTTCCTACTGTAGATATCCCTCGAATTAAATGGCAGGATGGTATTAACTTTATCACACTATACGTTAGAAGAGCCTGAGTTTATCCTTCATCCACATTGATTATACCTTTTTAGGCATCTTTGTTCACTCGGAGCACCATTATATATCACCAAGTCAACAACATTAAAGTCTAATATGGTGACCATGTGGTATGAGGTGGATGGCAAATACTAGCTTCCCAGTTGGAAAGTTCATGTGAATGCTATTCAAGCTATGAGCTCCAAAAGGTTAGACAATTTGGAGAATTACCAGAATTGAATTCTCACCTTATTCACGATATAAGCACTAGGTGAATCACAAATTAAATTTTTGTGGTGATAGAGTATTTGAAGCAAAAAAATATGAGATGTAATCCTAATTTGCTAATTGAGAGTATTCAGGAGCATATCAAGAGCAAATTTGAATTGCCTCCAGAACTGCAACTGAAAATTCATAAGCAACACAAACCAGTGTAAAGCTGAGATGCCATAAATGGTAGCTCCAAAAATTCCTGTAGAGCACATAAATGGCACAGACAGTAAGAATATATGAAAAATGATGATGAGAAGAGGCCACTCGGTCTAATATCGCTCATGAGCCAAGTGGCATTCAAACCTAAACTGTGCTTATACAAAAGCTTATCTTAGTTGTATAATCAATTAAATAATTACTGGTTTATTGAACAATGCAAAGACATTAGTTTATGTACATTTGCGGAAAAGATAGTTTTCAAAAACAATTCTCTCAAATATTGTGGCTCCTCAAGGCTGTGTTCTGTCTCCACTGCCATCTGCACTGTACTCAAGTGACCTGAAACAGAACACTGACCGCTGTTCCATTATCCTGTATGCTGATGACACCATAGTGACGGGATGCATGTCTAGGGAGGATGAAAGCCACTACTTTAGTGGTTGTTTAATAAATTGGTGCAATAAGTAACATCTTACTCTGAATGGAAACAAGGCTAAAGAAATAATATTTGACTTTAAGCGACAGAAATCTTCACATTTACCCATCTTTGTTCTGAAGGGGTAGTTAGAAATGGTGCCTAAATATAAATACTTAGGAGCTATCCTGGATAATAATCTTAATTGGAATATTAATACAATATATATATACTTTAAATGCAGTCCATTCTTATGTCTCCTCCATTAATTCAGGCTATTTAAAGTCAACAAGGATCTCGTGCTGTCCTTTTATCATAGTGTGATCCACTCTGTCAACACTTTCAGCTTCAATTTAGCAGTCTGACAAACCAAACTTTAAAAAAAACCTCCAGCAGATTACCAACGATGCAGCTGAAATTACAGGAACTGACATACTGTAGATGGTTTGGTAAGTGTGTGTCAGGGGGCAATACTGAAAAATCTGGAAATCATCTCAGCCGATGAACTTAAATTCAGTAAATCTGGGAGGAGAGTTGCTTTAAAAACCCACACAAATCGCTCCAGAAACTCCTTTCTTCCAGTGCCGTACATCTTTTTAATAAGGAATATCGGAGATAATAAAAATTTCCCAAAGTGTAGAGATTTTCATATGTATTATATCAAGGCAAAAACATACCATCAGAGTACAAGAGGCAGTTATCACAGAATTTGTTTTCAAATGATGTCAATATTTTAGAACTTCTTTGTAAGTTTTAACCTGTCTTGTCTCAATTTATTTATTTTTAAAATTTTATTCCTGTCTGTTGTTAGATGGTTGGCACGGTGGCGCAGTGGTAGTGCTGCTGCCTCGCAGTAAGGAGACCGGGGTTCGCTTCCCAGGTCCTCCCTGCATGGAGTTTGCATGTTCCCCCCTTGTGTGTGTGGGTTTCCTGTCCAAAGACATGCAGGTTAGGTGCATTGGCGATCCTAAAATTGTCCCTGATCTGTGTGTGTGTGTGTGCCCTGGCACCCTGCCTGGGGTTTGTCTCCTGCCTTGCGCCCTGTGCTGGCTGGGAAAGGCTCCAGCAGACCCCTGTGACCCTGTGTTAGGATATAGCGGGTTGGATAATGACTGACTGACTGTTGTTGGATGCAGCTGAGGAGGGAAATTTCATGTTTTGTTTTGTGTGAACATGACTAAATTAAAGCCTTGAACCTTGAACTGGCAAGACAAAGGCACATTTCAGTGCTATAAATTAAAACCGACAAGATCCATGTTTAGACTTATTACAGATGAGCTGGGCCAGGTAGAGTAGGAATTGTGAAATTGGAGAATCTTCATCAAAAGACATGAGATATTGCCTGTTTAGGAAAAAAAAAAGTTGAAGGTGGATGATAGAATTGTTCTAACCTGAGAGTAGTACTGGGGTGGTCCGGTATGCTGCTTTCCACTAATAAATAGCTCAGCTCCTGTTTTCACTTCCTTTTTATGACCACAGATTGATGGAAAAGCTCTTAACCTTCATGTCTCACTCAGTCTCTGCTTCATATTTTAAACCCATACTGATGGAAATTCCTTCGGTGAGTTGGTTGTGACATTGTGGTCACTAATTAGTTTAGACCTCGTTGTCATACTGGCGACAAGATGGCAGTCAACGAATTGTAACTCTTGATGCCTTCTTTAAACATTACTTTGGTTTGTTTAGATTTGTTTTGCTCAGTCCTTGTACAGAATAGAATTGTACGTTCACTCTGAGCAAACGAGCACTTACTGTACTGACAGTGTTCAAAATGCCCCAGAGCTGGTGATCTATGATGATCCAAATAATTTAAACAGAGGAACCAGAAGAAAGCATTAAGTAAATACTTAAACAAGAGTATAAGAAAATAGCAGTGGCATAATGGCTAAGCCATCAGCCTTAGAGATGAGGGTTGTGGGTTTAACTTCCACTGTATACACATGTTTTAAGGGATGAATAAATCTAACCAATATAACATTTTGAGTAATTATTCACATACTATTGTAGGAGTCGTAGTTATAGTATTTCCAATTGTGCAGACTGCAGTGAAGTTCTTACTTGCCCTGCCCACCACCATGTGAATAAGACTTTCACTGTACTCTGTACACATAACAAGACACCCATTAGAAATTAAGAGGAAGTTCATTTAAGACAGAACCTTACTCTCTCTGTGACAAAGTACACACATATCCATCAATCACATCTTATGTAATTAAAGTGCATTGTAATGCCTTCTTTAGAATTTTACTTTGTAACAGAAAAAACAGCTTGATTCAGACCATTAGTTTGGTTCTTCTTCCTAGAATTGGTGAACATTGCCTAAGTCAACAGTGCGTTTGGGGACACCTAGTGGAGACTAAAGTGAAGTACATTTAAAATGAAAATAAAGGCGCACTTCATTACACAAAAGGTTGTGAGATTCAGTAAGTAAATGTCGAAGCTTTGAGATTGAGATGATTTTTGAAAGCTTTCCAGATGATAACTTACTCTGTGAAATTAGCTTTTAATTACAAGTAAAAATATGTTTTATTTCTTTTAATTATTAATGCATTCATTCAATTTATTATAGCACATTATATACTGTGTGTGTTACATTTTATGAAGATTTTTGCTATTAGAAAATCAAAGAAGCTTACTGGACTTAAAGTAGCCTTTCTTTTGGAAACAGCAAATTGCTGCAGAGTCTAATCATAGGTTACTAGAAGCTAATTATCATGTTTAATTCAATTCTCTGCTTGTGTTCTCATTAGTATTCAAAGTGTGTCAAGGTTATAAAATGTACAAAAGATACTTACTAGTTATAAGCAAAACAATATATGTAAAAATTCTGTGCTTTGCAAAAAAATTCTCAAAATAAATTGTCTTTTGCTTACAGCGAAATCTGTGCCATATAAGAAAAAAGGCACTTAATTCCTTTGTGGAAGCATTTTCTTGCATTAATTCAGCCAATCTCTGCCGATCATTTCATATTTAAATAAGGGTCTCTAGTGAAAGAAAAAAAAATTCACTGGAAGTGTGCATATCCTCAAATAAGAAAAGGGGCTTGAAGGTAATGTTGGGTGGTTTCCCATGAAATGAGATTTGTTTTTGCAGAAAACACGTCAGTATGCTTGATGGTGTGTTTCAGTGTATTTTCAAGTCAAAAGTATGTAGACTGTCACATAAACAACATTGAGTTTACTGGCGTAGTACAAAATATATGCATTACCCAGTGGAAGAACAGAACCCAGGTAAAAACAGAAGAGTGGATGATGTTTAGGGAGCAGGACCCTTTAGACTGTTAGTTAGGGGTCAGCGGGACCCTTTAGTCAGCTAGTTCTGCAAAATAAACTGCAAAATTAACTTTAGTGACAGTGATTCTTCAAACTGCATGCAAATCAAAACTTGCCTATTGTGCTCATCTCTTATGTTTCCTGCTTTCATTTCTTTGGAATGGAAAATGTGAGATCCAAAAATGCTTTGACAAAAGAAATTTCCCAATATTTGTAGATGTTTAAAGGAAAATAATTCTTTTAACTGGCAGGTCTGTAGATTCTGTGAATTAAATTCCCATTCTTCATAAATGTCCTATTCCAGTGGTTCTCAACCTGTGGGGCGGGCCCCCCTAGGGGGGTGCTAAGTAACAAAGAGGGGGGCGCGAAGATGTGAAAAAAGAAAACAAGAATCAAAATATGAAAAAACATCTGTTGAAACCAAAACAGATTAACTTAAACTACATTCTGATACTACTGTAGAAAAATAAATATAGAGTTAGATAAATGTCGATAAAAGTTTAGTAGGTATAATAAAATATGCATCTACATTTCAAAAAAATGTAAGGGGGGGGCCCGATTAAAACTGTTATGAAAACGCGGGTCGCAAATACTTAAAGGTTGAGAAACGTTGTCCTATTCAATTGTTGCTTATGCTACGTTTTTCATCTTGGCTTACATGGAATAATCCTACTGTATGTCACCTTCTGTTTCAGGCAAGTTTATGAATATGTTGTGTTCCATAAACTAAGTAAAAATCTAAATTTACTCACTGTCATCTTTGCAAAGTAACTGGACTACGGAGACCTTTTAGATTTTGCTTTTCCTCTTCCAGTGTAGTTGCAGACATTTCTGTATTTTTCTCTTCTTTCTTAATTTTCTATTTTTTGGATTGGAAATTAGAAATAAGAACTGGAACATCTAATGTTTAAAAATTAATGAATAGCTTGTTGCCTTAATATAACTGTAATTATATATGTAAATAGTACTGATTTTCATAATATTTCAATAAAATTAAACTTTATTTTCTACTGATATTCACTTAAATGATAGTTGTTGTGATTTTGTTGACTGCTGGGTGTCTACAATTTTAATTCACTTATTATTACAGATGGAAAAAGGAAACATAACATTTTTTGAAATGGGAAAACTCGTTTTATCTTGTGCATTTTCAGAAAAAGTTTTTTACATCTCTTTGACCAGAATGTTGACTGAAGCTTTACAACTTACCAAGCACGTTAATCAGAAGCACTTTAATTGAATAAAGTCCCGGTACAACAATGACTGATCAGGTCACCCTCAAAAAGTCCTCATGAAACAGCTAGATAAAAGTCACACTTAGTCAGATTCCAGAATGCTTCAGATTTCACTAGAAGTAAGTGAAATGGCCAATGAGATTGCCAGAATTTTCAGACACTATTCATTAAGCTACCATGGAATGAGGACAGATGAATATCCAGTATCTGGTGCCATTGAGGGACAACAACAGAGCAGGACTAATACATCTGTCTGGTCCACCTGAGTGATCATTTCAGATCTGCCACTACAAGTGACAGGTCAGACATCATGCTGCTGCTCTTAGGGCAAGGATGAATCCATTTCAAGCCATCAAGATGCTCCATGACTTCAACTGGTCCTGGAGTCAGGTAGGTGCCCAGAAATAAGTGGCCATCCATCACAACTCCTAGATGTCTGATCCTGTAGAGGGAAAATACCAGGCCACACACACACTGCTACTGTGGTTTGCAGTCCTGAGGAATGAATGGTAATGTGCAGGTGCTGCATTGCCCTGCTATATCTCCTGACCTTTTCCCAATGAAGTACCTTTTTTGGATGCCCTGAGATGGAATAAATATCAGAACATTAGAATAATTTACAACAACTCATCAGCCCTATACACTTAAACTCATCAAAGATAATATAAAATCTAGCTTTGAAGGTCTCTGAAGTTCTACTGTCTACCACACTACTTGATAACTTACTTTATGTGTCTATGGTTCTCTTTGTGAAGAAAAACATCTTAATATTTGTGTGAAATGTACCTTTAACCAGTATCCACCTGTGACACTGTCCCCCATGTTCTTCTTGAATTAATTTTAAAGTCACATCCCAATCCATTGGACTAATTCCCTTCATAATTTTAAATACTTCAGTCATATCTCCTTTTAATCTTCTTTTGCATAAAGTGAGACCCTCAGCCTACCAATGGACAGCAACTTTATCAGGCCATCCTCCAATAATGGGCTGCTGTAGATCCAGATGCTCTTTGGTTCCAGGCAACAGAGGTGTCAAGCTGTTGTGGCCTTAGGAGATGGTCAGACATGAAATATAGGACTGCACGGTAACTGTTGTTAAAGTTTACAATTATTTAGTTTTGCTCTTTTACCGTTTTACTTCCCTTTTATTTTCATTTGTTTACTTTAACATAATGAAGGTTGAAATTTTAGTTAAAAAGCAAGAGTTATCTTTCTTTTTTCCAACAATATGTGTAAGTGGGTGGCAAATCCAGGAATACATTTGTGTGGACTTTGCATATTTGCTGTGCTTCTGGGTGTTTCCCACTGGTAAGTCTGGTTTCCCTCCCCAAATCTCAGAGATACATAGTACAGGTTAAATTCGTGGTCCGTACTGATCCCTACTCTCTCTTCTGTTTCTTTTTTTGGTTTCTTTGTGGTGGTGGTCTGCGCCACCTCCACCTACTCAAAGCTTCATGATGCTCCAACAATGATGGATGGATTAAAAGGCAGAATTCTACGTGACCATCATCATCAAGTCCTTCCGCGAGAACCCTAAATCCAAAGAGGACTGTTTCATTTATGTTAGGTAGAATGCCCAGAGGGGACTGGGCAGTCTAATGGTCTGGAATCCCTACAGATTTTATTTTTTTTCTCCAGCCGTCTGGATTTTTTTTTTGTTTTTTCTGTCCCCCCTGGCCATTGGACCTTACTCTTATTCAATGTTAATTAATGTTGACTTATTTTGTTTTCTTATTGTGTCTTTTATTTTTCTATTCTTTATTATGTAAAGCACTTTGAGCTACTATTTGTATGAAAATGTGCTATATAAATAAATGTTGTTGTTTTTGTTGTTATAATTGGGTCCTGTGAGAGTTTAGGTGTGTGAGTTGACTCTTCAGTTGATTGCTACCTTGACCAGATTTGGTCATTTAAACTGAATTAAATACATTTGAGAATGTTTTACTCTTTTCTAGTGGTGAGCCCGAAAACACTGTCAACTGGAAAATGTTTAAAGCTCAACAATAAACTTAGTAATGAAAAAATCACTTGCCACCGTTGAGTGAGAGTGTATTGTGATGAACTGCCATCCCATGCAGGATTAATTTATGCCTTTTGCTTCTAAAACAGGCCTTCTCCATGACTAACATATAATATGTACTATTCAATGTACAACATACTTATCCCTGTACACCCCCCAAAAGAGTTTAAAAGAGTGTGATGATGGATGGGTGCAACATCTTTGTGTTGTATTTTTTCTTTCTAGAGCTTTATAAAGTCTGCCCATTTTGTTTCTGTTCTAGTAAATTATCACTAGAGGGCAGCAAGCACTAGAGCAATAACAAAGAGAAAGTTTAATTAATGACCACAGGACACAAATAAAATACCAAAAGTGACTGCTTATTTGTTATGAGCTGAACTTTATAACAGAGATGTCCCCTATATAAATATTAAATACAGTGCAATATATCTGAAAAAATCTGCATAATCTTTCAAATTACATATAAAATACATGCAGTTCAAATACAATCATGTGAAAAAGAAAGAATACCCCATGAAATGTTTTTTTTTTTTTTTCTAGCATATGTGGACATATAAAGATCAGTCATCAGTCAGTCATTATCCAACCATATCCTAACACAGGGTCACGGGGGTCTGCTGGAACCAATCCCAGCCAACACAGGAAGAAATCCAGGCAGGGTTCCAGCCCACCTCAGGACACACACACACACATCAAGGACAATTTAGGGTCGCCAATGCACCTAACCTGCATGTCTTTGGACTGTGGGAGGAAACCCACGCAGACACGGAAAGAACATGCAAACTCCACACAAGTAGGACCCGAGAAGCGAACCTGGGTCTCCTAACTGCGAGGCAGCAGCGCCACCACTGCGGAACCGTGGTGCCATAAACCTGTAAATATCATATCATCATTTAAATAGTATCTATGTATGAATGAGATATAATTAAAAGAAAAAAAAATGACAATGAAAATTTTACTTTTCAATAACTTATTTAAGAAGAAAATGAATAGATATACATTTTTGTCAGTGGAAAAAGTAAGTCCTTCCTTGGCTCTAACTGGTGACAGTGCCCCTTCTACTGTAGTAGGTGTTTCCTCAAACTATCTAGCAGTCTCTGATATTGACTGGGAGAGTTTTTCTACTTAATGCAGATTTTAATAATAATAATAATAATAATAATAATAATAATAATAATAATAATAAATTCACTTTATATGCCCGATATAATTTCTATTTATGAATTATGAATTTGTCATGTTTTGAATACCACAATTTGTTCAGCTGTTTGATGTTTGAGGGGTATCTTGCACGCAACAGCCTGTTCAAATCCACCCACAGCATCTTGATGGGATTTGGATCTGGACATTGACTTGGCCCTCATTTTCTTCCTTTTTAGCCAATCCTTGGTAGATTTAACTGGCTTGTTTAGGGTCATTGTCATATTGCAAGATCCACATTTGGTTGAACTTCATTCTTCTTACAGAGGGTCTTCACATTGTTCTCAAGCACCCTTCTCATACAGTGAAGAATTTCAAGTGGATTCTGGGATGGTGAGCTGCCCAGGCCCTGATGCAGTAATACAGCCCCAAACCAGAACATTTCCACCAGCATGCTTTATAGTTGGTATGAGAAGGGCTGTTGCCACCATTAAGGCAAATTAGGCATTTGCTTAGGGTGCAGATCTTAAGTGGGGGACACAGCCACACAGGTTAGCTACTGAACAATCAGTTGGTTCACTAATAAGCTTGCCCTAGAGTGCAAAATAACCTAGCACTCACATGGGGCATGAGTGTGGTCTTTTTAAAGATTGTTAACAGAATGTGTAATAAAACAGTTCTGAAAGCCCTGCGTGATAAGAAAACAGAACTGAAGACAGGGAAAGATGCCTTGCTAGGGGTGATTGAAGGTTTCTATGGGGTTTTGTTCTCTGAGTAGGCAGGGTTAGAAGATAAGGGGGAATTGTTACTTGAAAAGCTAGATAAGGAGTTGTCAAAAGAGGAAATGAAGGGATTGGAAAATGCAATTATCATGACAGAATTGAAAGAGGCATTAATGTCATTGCAAAATGGAAAGATTCTATGAATGGATGGGTTACCCAAAGAGTTTTATTTTGGTTTTTGGGAAATTTTAGGAACCATACTGGGAGAGGTAGTTACAGAGGTTTTGAGGGAAGTTGGATTATCAGACACTATGGTGATAGGGACAGTTTGTCTTCTCTATAAAAAATGAGAAATGTCAGATTTAAGAAAATGGAGGCCAGTAACTTTACTGTGTGTTGATTATAAACTAATAGAAAACGTTTTAGTAAATCAGCTGAAAATGGTATTGTCAGCTATTACAAATCTGGACCAAACCTGTGGAGAGCAAAGTAGAATTTGGCTCTGGTGAGAAATGTCACTGAGTGGGCAGAAAACATGAATATGCCTATGATCTTGTTTAACCTTGATCAGGAAAAGACCTTTGATTGAGTGAATCACAAGTTTCTGTTCAGGATGAAGGAAATGTTTGGTTTTGGGACTCAATTCATTGGGTAGTTATAAACAACGTATATGGGTATGGGAAATAAAATATGTTTAAACAGGCATTTCAGTAGATGGATAACACAAGGGGCAGCAGTGTGCCAAGGCTGCCCACTCTCCCCTTTGTTGTATGTTATGCATATAGAACGGGTAGAAGAGGAGATTAGTAAAAGGAAGGGTATTGGAGGCCTAGTCTTGCCTGTGAGTGGAGGAGTGAGGCTGATGGTATATGCGGATGATACTATATATCTCTATTTATTACAGACGATAGAGATTTTGTTAAAATCTATGATATTTTACAGTTTTTACAGGTGGCAACAGATTTCAAATTAAATTGGAATAAGTCCATTGTGATGTACTTCAAGGCAAAGAGAGATGCTCTTTGTGGTCTCACAGTTAATATGTCTTATATAAAGATCCCAGGAGTTAACTTTTATAGGATAGGAAGTGGCAAGAGAAGCTGTTACGTCTAAATAAGAATGATAGAGGATAGACTGAATTTCTGGAAAGGGAGAACTTTGACTTTTAAAGGGTAAGGATTCAGTTGTGAATACAGAGGTGCTGTCTTCATGTATGTATTTAGGGATGTTTTTTTCCTTTGCCTTGTTATTTGGGGGTAAAAGTTAAAGCAATGTTGTTTCGTTGTGTGTGGGGATGCATTTATGAAAGGATAAGAAGAACTGGTATGGAATGAAGTGTGGAAAATGGATGTAGAGATTTCACTGAAAATCTGAAGATGGAATTCATTTATTATGCATTTTTGTGCAAGGCTTTGCATTAGGCCATTGTACATAAATTCCAGTATTTTGTGGCTCTGTGGTTAACATTAGTAATGAGGCCTCTGACAGTGTGGTCAAATTTGATACCAAAGACAGAGGAGATACCAGGAAGCTATGAATATGCAGTACAATTGAAAAAGTAGTACTAAGAATTTGCAGATGTTGCTTTGTGCTGCAAACAGAAGCTTGTATAAGGTTGTTAGGTGTACAATGGAGGAGGAGAAGAGTTTGACAATAAAATTTGAAATGGGAGGTATGGACAATGGTAAAAAAGGTCAGGAAAATACTTTAAAGGACTTTAACTGGTTGAAGGTGTGGGGAAGATTATGTGTGAGGGACAGGATGTTTATACAAGGTTTGACAAAGACATGGAAGTGTCCAAGGCCAGACTAAGACCAGACTGTGCCCAGGAGGAGACAATTAGACTTGTGTTTTGAGAGTGCATTTGAACACAAGAACTGTAAACAAATGTGGGAGGATTATTACAGACGGTAGAAGATTCAGTTCTTTTATAATATGATTTTATTTTGAAAGGTAAGGGTATGGCTGGGAATAGCAGAGGTTCAAGGGAAGACTTTTAGAAATGGCTTATTATTATTAGCCTGGCAAAGAACAGCATATGAGATGTCAGGTAATTGAATGATTAATGATTAAAATAAATGTGATCAGAGATGTTCAGTGGGCAAAAAATTTGGATGTGAGCGTCAGTAGGCTTTGCACCCTAGGAACCAAGTTACCTGAACTATTCCATAACATTTCAGTAATTATTTACTACTCTGCTGCTGATCTTTCTGATTATAAAATAGGTCATTACGATAACAATTGACAAGAAGAATTCATAACTAATTACAGAATTACGGTATTTGAAGGTTCCTCTAGAGTGCCTCTTTCTCTTGTACAATTTGGCTCAAAAACTAATAAGCACCTCGTCATCTCATAACAGACTTAAGTTTCGAGTTTGGTATTTTTCTGTCCAGCCATTTTAGCTCTAGACCGTCCTCAAGAAACTGTGACACACAGACATACACCCATCATCGAGATCTCTGTGTCTTCGGTATCAGAGGACCCTAAAACACTGAGATCCATTGAAAACCAGAGATCAAAATTTTTAGTGAATCTACAGCTTTCACTCCTCCTCTATAGACAGTAGGTTATGGTGGGGGAGGGAACAAAGCAAAAAAGTTTGGAAAAGGAGCTAGAAGGGATAGTTAAGAGTGAAAATGAGAAGTGGGGATTAGCAGCTGCTAAAGAGAGATGGAAGGGTTTGTGGATATTGGGGAAGAGGAAATAGGGCATTTACCGGGAATTGATTCAAAATCAGAAATAAATGTGTACAGTATTGACGTTTTTTTGGAAGGATGATGGTTTTTGGTTAGGAGAAGAAAATGGGAAACTGAATGTTCTTTAACAGGAATATCTTTGTTACATGGTGTAAAAGAATTGGTATTAAGTTTCAACAAGAGAAAGTTGCTTTGTGGATTGCATTTTCCATCCATCCCGCTGAATCCGAACAGGGTCACGGGAGTCTGCTGGAGCCAATCCCAGCCAACACAGGGCAGGGTGCCAACCCACCACAGGACACACACAAACTACAGCCAATTTAGAATTGCCAATCCACCTAACCTGCATGTCTTTGGACTGTGGGAGGAAACTGGAGCGCCCAGAGGAAACCCACACAGACACGGGGAGAACATGCAAACTCCACGCAGGGAGGACCCGGGAAGTGAACCCAGGTCTCCTAACTGCAAGGCAGCAGCGCTACCACTGCGCCACCGTGCCGCCCGGATTGCATTTTGTATTGTGTAAATAAAACTTACTTAAAAAAAAAAAAGAAATCTATGGAATATCATTAGTGCCAAATTTAAATAAACAAAATGGCAATCGTGAAATAAATAATGCCATGCAAAAGTACAGCAATAAATATAAACGAGTCAATACATTGTGAAAAAACATAATTAAGTAAAGTCACCTAATTATTACGAAGTAAAATGTGATTATTTTATATTTTGTTATTATATTATCACAAATTATATTTCACAATGGCATTTTTTAAAGACCTTTTTATTTCACAGTGTGACTTTTTCAAATTGCACATTTCTAAATAGCTCTTTTAAAGCCCATGCTATTTATTTCAGGAGACTTTTTTCATGATGGTTGACATATGAAAAGGTGCAATTTTTTGCATATTATACAATATATTTCAGTATACTGCAAGATATTGTAATATATTTACCAACCACTGCCTCCTTCTCATAATGACCAGTCTCCCCACACCATCCCTAAAACATCAACAGCTCCTGCATCAACTGGAATGGCCAGTGACCTCTGATCATCAGTGCAGACTATCCATAGCTGAAGACCAAGTAAGGAGACAACTGAGAAAGCTACACACAGGAAAAGCTGCTGGACTAGATGGAGTCAGTCCTTGAATTCTTAAGACCTGCCCTGACAAACTTTGTGGTGTCTTCTGTTACCTGTTTTGTTCGCCCCTAAGACATTAGAAAGTGCAGCTGCTATATAAAACATCCTGCATTGTTCCTGTTCCAAAGAAGACATGTGCCTCTTTACCTAATGACCACAGACCAGTGGCACTTATATCTCACATCATAAAGACCTTTAAGAGACTAGTTCTGGACTATATTAGTCCTCTTGTGGTGGACCACCTGGACCCACTGTAGTTTACCTATTGGACAAAAATGGAAGTGGAGGATATAGTTATCTATCTGCTCCACAAGGTTTGTTCTCACCTAGGCAAAGCTGGCACCACTGTGAGGATGATGTTTTTTGATGTCTCCAGTGCCTTCAATACCATCCAGCCATCCATGTTAAGCGGTAAACTCAAAGATATGCAGATGGATGAGTCTACAGTGTCCTGGATAATTGACTATCTGTCCAGCAGACCACAGTTTGTGGGACTCAATGATTATGTTTCTGATATGAATGTGAGCAACAAAGGAGCACCACAAGAGACATGTAAGCTTTCCTCTTCACTCTTTACACCTCAGACTTTAAATATACCACCAGGTCATGTCACTTGCAGAAATTCTCAGATGATTCTACACTTATGGGGTGTATTGATAAGGAGGATTTGACAGAGTAAAGAAGTCAGGTGGAGAAGTTTGTTTCTTTATGCAAAGAGAATTGTCTGCCAACCAAAGAACTGGTTATTGACTTTTGCCACACCAAAGAGCCCCTGTGTCTGGTCACTATTCAGGAGTGGATTTAGAGGTGCTCCAGTCCTACAAGTACTTGGGGCTCCACACTTTACAGGTTGGACTGGTCTCAGAACACAGAGGAACTACAGAAGAAATGGCAGAGCAGGCTCATTTTCTTTAAGAGACTTTGTTCCTTTAATGTGAAAAGAGACATCCTTCACATCTTCTACAACTCTGTAATGGCCAGTGCAATTTTCTGTCTTTTCAATTTTCTTGCTTTATAGTCATTCTGGTGTGTGTTCAGACCAAAGTGTGAATATTTATTTATTTACCTAGCTATATATTTATATATTTAAAGAGCTTTTGTAAAAAGCCAAATTTCCTCATGGGGAAAATAAGGTTCTGTCTAATCTAATCTAATCTAATCTAATCTAATCTAATCTAATCTAACTGAAGTATATCATAACAGTCATTTTTCCACCATATTTTAAAATATATCAATATTGGTAGTAATATACACTTGTTAAAATACATTTTACCCATGATTCTTCTTCATAAGGGTTTATAGCATTAATAGTGATACACACCATTTTCTGACATGCTGAGCTGGTTTGGGACAATATCGTGTGGAAGTGGTGAACAAGTTCATGACAGGGTGCCAGTCTATCTTATGGTGGACTCATACAGACACCATCTTATAATTATCAATTAAATTAATAAGTACATCTTTGGGAATGCTATAGGAAAACCTACATATGAACATGGGGAGAAACTGCAAACTGACTGTGACTGCCAGGCTTTCAGGCACAAGACTCTGAAGCTTTGAGGCAGCAGTGCTTAACACTGCACCACCATGCTACCTCAATTTTAATAATGAATGAATGATATTTTTGTCATGGGTGCTACACAGATGGTAGATTGCAAAAACAATCTGTTGAGAAATTTAGAATCAGTGTCTTTTTAAAAGAATGTTTTTGTCATTTTTTTCTTATAGCTGTTACTCATTTTTGCCAAGTTTTAAATAGTGAAATATTGGTTTGCCTGAGAGCCTCAAGAAGCACATGGGGTAGACATAATCACACAGAAAGTGGAAGAGGCTGCTGAGAAGGGGGCGCCAGCGTGAACAGTGTTGTTTGAATACAGCTTTCACTTAGTTAGAGGGGTGTCCTGAGGAGAGGGGTGATCTACAGGAAGGAGATCTTCAGAACTGCAACTCAGAATCAGTGCCTTCGGAGGAGACTAACAATTAGAGACCATCCTGTCTGTCAAGCTCATTTGGTGAGCCAGTTTCTATACTTTTTTTTAAAAAAATGTCTAAGGGTCTCTAATACCGTGAGTCTTAACTTTGCTTCAGGTTTCCTGACTCTTTCTGTTAAATGGTGTTTCCAGTCTTCTGTCTGTAATGCACTTCCTTGTGGTGTCCACCGGGTGTCCTCATGTGTTCAAGTCATTATTAAATTGAAAGAATTCTGCTGAATCAACTTCACCATTGTCTGAGAATTTTGGAGACATAACCATCTTTCTTCAAGACTTAATGCCAGGGTAAGACATGTTATTTAGTCCTGGGAAGCACACAGGACTCTAAATGCAGTCTGACAGTATAAACTAACATAACTTGCCTTTTAAATTATTTCTTCACATCATCTACAGGTCTCTTTCTATAGCTCCACATTAAGTTTCATTTTCCACGCAGTTATGTAGTTTTCATAGTTGTTTAAATTATTGCAAACTACTTCATATACCTCTTTAGAATTTAATCTCTTCTGTTAATTTGAAATGCTAACAAACTTTATAAGAATCAATATAATTTATATAAAAGCACACTCTGATAATGAATCAATAAATGACTAATTAATAAATGAATAATTTATTAATAAATAAATAAAAAGTAACTGTTATGACCTTCTGAAGTAGAATGCCATCCTCTTACCTTGAGATTGATGCAGCTACCACGATTCTTAATTAAATATATTATGTTATGTTATGCTATGTTATGTTATGTTATGTTATGTTATGTTATGTTATGTCTGGAAACCCCTTGATGACTTCAGCCCAGATCATTCTCCTTTTATCACCCTGTTTATTATCTGCCCAATAATCAGCTCACAGTCCAGTATGGTAAGTGGCTGTATCTGCCAGTGGCTCCAAACATCAATCTACGTTACCCATCATGCTATTGTAGTCAACCACAACACAAGGTTTACTAACATGTTTGTTGCCTTTAGCTTGAACAGTGATTGTAGCTGCATTATGCACCATACTAAGAAGACAGACATCTTTCTTGTCTCTCCATCTGATAGCAAGCACTTTACCTTTTTGCCAAGCTGCTTCTGCACCTTGCTGTAGTTTAATTCTCCCAAAGTCTTTAAGCATGACATGACAGTTGTGATGCACTGTTCCATTTGCTTCTGTCTTTCTTTGTAACAAGATGTCAATTAACTCTGGCAAGTATAAAAATGTCTATAGTTACACAGTAACCATGATCGAGCAAAGCATCTAGCAATGTCAGCACAGACGATGTAGCAATGCTGGAGTGTTTGTATTTCTTGTCAAACTTAGTCCCTTTTCCTGTATATAGACCAGAATTCTAGATGTATCCAGTGTTAGATGTGGTACTTCATACCAAATCTTGCTCTTCTTGATGCAATGTACTGTATCCATGACACCCTGCCCTTATAAGCCATATGACAATATGCACTGGAATGTAAACTTTCTGAACATTTGCCAAAATGGCCTGGTATATGCCACAAATTTTCTTCAGTTTTGGTTCTGGGTGGATATACTGATCAAAGTCTTCATTGCTGGCAAAGTGCAGATATTTCATAATGAGTGAAAGCCTACTCTCAAACACAGTCTCTCCAATGAATGGCACTGCCAAAATATTGTTCTTGCACCATTACCATTACTGCTCAGGTTTTCCTACAAATCCTTGCAATATCAATAAGCCTAAATAGACCCAGATATCATGTGTAGCTACTGGTTCCCAACTGCTTTGAATGGGAAATTTACCCGACATCACTGTTGAGCATAACGGTTCATCTCAATAACAATTCTTTTGAACACATCAAGAAATAAATCCAAGTGAATAAGTGGATCATGGCTGTCAATGTTCACTTTTATTCCTGGCTGCCCCATAAAATCAAAGTAAGGTGGTGCTGGTTTATCTGAAGCAGGTTCAACAGAAACCATACACAAGCATCACATTCAGATTCATCAGAATCACTTTCAGTTTCACTGTCCACTTCAACTTCATTTCGTTATCACTGCTGATGAGAGGCTCCTCAATATCACTGCTTGTTATCACTGTCAAGAGCACTTAACACTTGGGCTGCTGAAAAACATTTTTTACGAGATGCCATTATTACTCCTCAGAGAAGAGGAACGTATGCCATTGCCTGAGTAATGCTTGGGCCTAATGTACAAAAGTCTGATTACGCCGTCTCTTGCATCATCACGCTCACAGGTTAAGCGTGAGTGTGTGCACGTGTTGCTTCTGTATCTGATACGTGAAAAACGCTGTACTTTCAGGAGTCTGCATGCACCCGCATTTATTCAATTGTTTGTTGACTTTGTGTGCATCTGTTTGATGTAAGTTATGCTTTGCTGTTTATTTTTATAGAAATAATTTTCTGCAAGTAATGGTAAAGCTCGTAACGTTGTTTTACTAACAAGTTCAGACAACCCTTTATGTCAAAGTATGTTCAGTTTAACGTTCAAAACTGTATAAGTACATTCAGAAATGTTGCTTCTTCTATACTAATAAAAGGCAAAACCCTCACTCACTCACTCACTCACTCACTCACTCACTCACTTATCACTAATTCTCCAACTTCCCGTGTAGGTAGAAGGCTGAAATTTGGCAGACTCATTCCTTACAGGTTACTTACAAAAGTTACGCAGGTTTCATTTCGAAATTCTACACGTAACGGTCATAACTGAATCCTACTTACGTACATATATACGTCCATAGCCTACAGCTAGGTCGCCATGTGAGGCGGCGTTGCATCCCCCATCCCCACGCCTCCCACGTAATTGGCTGCCTGCCTACATAAGGCCGTCCGTCGCTCCGGTCTCTTCATTCTTTTCCTTGCTTCGCCACGGTATTCATGTCTCCCTGCTGATAACTGCAGCCTTTTTATTTAATCCATGGTTTCTCCGATGTTTTATTGTTCCTTTATTACGATTATAGTTATTGTGTAGGTATTTTAGACTTAGTTTACTGTTCAAGTACCCATTTCCTTTACTGTTCCAACCGCACCCCCATTAACATGTCTATTGAGGTGATCACCATCAATCAAAGAACTGTCACTTACCAAGTGGTTTCCATGCCTGGAGATGCCGCCTGCCTTTTACATTCTCTGTGTTACATATTGCACGGCCATATCAGGCTCACTCTTTATATCCGGAGGAACATTGTGTCTTATGTGTTGAATGACTGGGACAGGTTCAAGGTGTGGACTGATGACGGTACAGGAGATAATTATACTACACAGGAGCACTAGAAGAGTGAAATGCTTAAGCCCTTCACCTATGGTTCTGCATGTGAGTTGATGGCTGCCGCTGAATTGTTCGATTGTCACTTTCAAGTGTACTGAAATGGCCAAATATTTTACACCTTTGGAGAACCGCCAATGGCTCTTAAACATCTTAGATTCACAGGTGACGATTTGAGTAGTGGACACTTTGATGTTTATGAATGTTTCAACTCTCAAAAGCTGAATGCGAAGTTATCGATGAAACCGGTTATATGCTTACAACGCTTGACAAATGCCGAATGTCACTTCAACACAACAAGTCCTGCAAATACTAACGTAATTGAAACAAACCATAAAACTCAAACCCATTATGACATCAGCAATCCAAGCTGTGAGAAAACAGTAAAAAGGAGGCGTGTCAGACGTCGTGGTACATTTTCTGATGCAGCTAGAGGGAAACAACTTCGTGACGCTGCCGCCAAATACTCACAGAAAAATCCACAAGTTAATAGACACTCTGTCGCTAAATACTCGCAGGCAAATCCACAACTTCATAGTGACGCTGTCGCTAAATACTTGCAGGCAAATCCACAAGTTCATAGAAACGCTGTTGCTAAATATTCGCAGGCAAATCCAGAAGTTAATACCAGGAATGCCTGTTAAACATCTTAGATTCACGAGTAGCGATTTGGGTAGTGAACACTTCGATGAATGAAACCTGTTATCTTTACAACAGTTGACAAACACGGAATGTAACTTGAACACAACACGTCCTCCAAATACGAACCTGATTGAAAGAAATAATGACAATCAAATCCTTGATGACAGCAACACTCATAACAGTCACAAAACAATTACATTGACAATCATGTTACGTTATTTTAAAATGTTTCCTTTTCTTTTTCATAACTTCTTTAACACACTACTTCTCCGCTGCGAAGCGCGGGTATTTTGCTAGTTATCCTCTTTAATAAAACCCCTGTGTGCGTCCAAGTGTCCGTGTGTGTGTGTGTCTTCTGGTGAAGTGTGCATGCGCGGGCCGAGCCGTGCATCGCACTGTGCCCCGTCCATGCGCACGGCACCGTGGACGCACACACTGGAAGCTGGGCACACAGTGAATGGGCTTGCCACGGCCGCGCATGATAAAAAATAAAGGACAACATTGCTGGGGAATCGGCTGATTGGGTAGTAGCGGCCGCACACATAAAATCCATTGCTGGGGAGACGGCACACATACAATAATCAGCTGCACGCCAGCACAGATTAAAATACTTGCTGGGGAACTAAACAGTACTTGCTGGGGAGATGCCACGGGCACGATTATCAGCTACACATTAAATCAGTTGCTGGGGACACACTGCTGATTGCCCAATGTTGTGACAGAAAATTAAAGTCATATTATGGACAACAAAGCCAGTATTACTGTCAGAGAAAATTAAAGGCATTTAATGGAAATACAAACCAGTATTACTGTGAGAGAAAATTAAAGACACACAATACAGTGACGCATATTACAGCCACATACAAGCCAGTATTACTGTAAGAGAAAATATTACGGACGTATCTACTAACAACATGCCACCCAAAAAAAAGGAAACGTCAAGTTTGGACAAAAGACACGGACAATCAAATCCTACATAAGCAACATCTCCTGGAAGAACGGTCAGCTCAACAAGTAAACATCAACAAAAGAAAGGCTGAAAGACAAAGAAAAATACGAGCAAATAGATCGATTGAAGAAAAAGAACATGAGTGTCAGAAAAACGCTAAAAGAGAAGACTCAGAAGAGCAAACCTTAGAAAAAGTTGGCATTTACTTGCCAGAACCAGTATTCAGCCACGGTCAGTTATATATTGCATTATCAAGAGTTAGATGTTTTCCAGATGTTGTTGTCAAGGTTGTAGATGGTCCTGATCAAGGCAAACTGTTGCCAAACTCAGACAGAATATTTACACGAAATGTGTGTAATGAAATTTAAAAAAAATAGAAAATTTTTCCTAAATATCTTCTTCAGATAGTGTGTCTTACAGATTGTTACAAAGTTTTACACTAAGACAATATTAATTATACTTACTGTGTTTTTATATACATTTCTATTTTATTTTTATTATTATTTTACTTTAGGCTTCTTGCAAAAATGTTTTTGACAAAAAAAATTAAGACAAGAAACAGAATGAGGTCAAAGTCCCTTGCCATTGTGGAACTGGACCTGGACACAGACAGACGGACATCGTTTGTTCACCCAACACACGTTTATTTACAGGAAATATTTACAATTGTTTTAGTGCACGTCCCGGTGCCTCCAGCACCGATTCCCCAAAGTCCAGGCCTCACAGTCTCTAGTGACTTTCCTGGCCGCCTCCACTCCTCTCTCCGAGCTCCATCCTCTTCCACCCGACTCTTGCTGATGAAATGAAGGGAGGCGGCCCCTTAAATACCAGCCCGGATGGGCTCCAGCTGCTTTCCCGGCAATCCCCCGCGGACACACCCCCGTGTGGCAGAAGTGCCGGCTGCGCACCCGGAAGCCCTCCGGGTATCCCCAGTCTTCTTCCCCCCAGCACTTCCTGGTTTGGTGGAAGTGCTGAGGTCCAGGGTTCTTCAGGCACCGGAGCGCCACCTGGCGGTGGCCACGGGCCCCTACAGGGTTGGGCTTCCAAGCCCTATACCTGTGGCCCCCAACACAACCAGGGCGGTCGCCCTCTCGTGGTCTGGAGGAGGCACAAGCCCTCCTCCGGTCCTCCTGGGCGTCCCGGCTGGGCTCCAACCCCAGCCACATGCGACACCATTTAATATAGACTGTTCCTACTAATGTTTATGCACTACTGTTCTAACGCCCGTTATTGTAACGGGCTTAATGTCTAGTTAATATATAAGAGCTTCAAGAAAACAGACTTGGTAATAGTTGCTTAAGTAGTGATTTGTCTGAGTCTGTACAGTGCTAACGTATTTTGTAAGTTTTATTTAGTGCCTTTTGTCAACAACAGCACGTCATAGCGCTCTGTTAATTTCTGCTGCCACTACTGACCTTTTGGGCATTACCTGTTTAGCATTCTCTGAGCCTTTATTTTGTGAGTTATTTTATGTTATTTTATTTGTTCTGTTTAAGAAACCACACATAAATATTTGTCTGCAAATAAACATTTAGTTCTAGAAAGCCATTGAAACTATTCCTTCCTTTGCAACGTTCAACAGTTAATTGAGATCTTTCTACCTTAATTCTGGTCTGCCTCATCCTTCTTATTGAGGATTAGGATTTGGTGCCACAGACACACACCAGTTTGACGCACGCTCTGTTTAACACCTAATGCTTATGCAGACTCACCTATACCGTTGCCCAAGTGATGCTTGAAACTGACACTTTTAACACGTTTTTACTGTCCAAGTAAAGCTCAAGTCTACCTCCGGGGAGATTGAGTAATTTGGTTGTCACATTAGTTTTCAAACCTGCCACATTTATAATGTTTAAAAGTAAATACATTTTCTAGCAGAGTCATCTTGTTTTGTTATCAGCGCCTCTGAAATAAGCACCCACATTCACAGGCTGCTGGGTTACATCTCTTGGGAGACATCATCTGTGCAATGACTTACAGTATAAGATGGAGTATTCATTGTGCAAGTTTGTGGATACAACCTAATACTTAGCATTTTTGGTTGAGCATTTTAAAGAATTTCCAACTAAGATTTAAATATAAGGCCTTTATTTACTATTTTTTGTTTCTAACGTTCTCACTATGATTCTGTAATTATGTTTTTCGACTCATATTGCATCGTTTTACACTGTAGTGTTGTCTTACTGCTTGTAATCTTGGCTAGTTCTTTTATGGATCCGTCTTCTGATTTAATATTTCTGTTCATAAAGCCGGCTGCTTTATGAAACTAGTAACTACTCCATTCTGAAAAGCAAAGATTTGACATGCGCTACAAAATTATGCTTCATTCTGTTTGCTCTTGGCTTAGCTCTGTCGTACTTTGTAATGATATGCAGTTATAGAACAGCTTTGGCATTTTAAAAAATGGAAGACTTTGCTTCGATAGAAAATATAGGATCATTTGTCCTTTTTGGATTTATTTTCACATGTACACAGTACAATAAGATTTCTGTTTGTATGCTCAACCAGCACACACCACTCCACTGGTATGGTAGCATGAATCCCATTCCATAGTTTATGCAAAATAAAAAGTTACAAAATCTAATAGGCAGTGTAGAGTGAAACAGTCAAGATTCGTTTTGTATACGGTTTCACGAAATTGATACTAAAATTCATTTTGCATATGATTTTGTCTTTTTTGTGAAACTCACCAAAAACAGTTTTTTGGGGGATGGAAAGAAACATTACTCCTTAAGGGTTTGGCAACACAGCACACTCCATCAATATCTCAGTAAGGGTGTAGATGAAAATAAACAGGGAGGCAAGTGCCTTTTTGAAATTTAACATGGCTAAACACAGCCCACAATGAAACTAAAGATGTACTCTTAGACAAAGGGGGTAATCCAATAGGACAATGAAATTGTCATCAAAATCAGTTGACTTGAAAACACTGTCGCTGCTGCCTTAAACAAGTTCCCGTTTTGGCTGGAAATATTTTAAAAATTGATCATGTCATCCTCCTATAAGCCTTACAATTCCTAATAGGAATTGTAGTCCCTGTGTCAGCACTGCCATACTGTTTCATAAAAATTGAAAATTCAAAGAGAAAAGGTTTCTACATATACTAAACATCATTCTTCTTGGATCATTGTGCACATTTCACTGGTTATGAAACAATATTGTTTTACAATTGTATTTATTTATTTTTTTGCAAATTCAGTCCTGTTCAAATTGGCTTAAAGTTCATCTATAAAGACTCAGCAAATTCTAGATTATCTGCCAATCCACCTAGAGAGTTTGGTGATTGGTATCTTTATCAAGTGTTTCTATTTTTTTTTAGTTACGCTTAAAGTAGCCAGGGCCTGGGTTAATATGGCCCTTCCATTCCCATTTTCTAGAGATGTGAGTATCGTTTGTCTACTTCTTCTTGAGGTCTGTATCCAGTAACATCAAGTCAAGTTTTAAATAACACTAGAGTCCTAGTGTCCACCACACTACTTGGTAACTTATCCTATGTGCCTGTAGCTCTCAGTGTCAAGAAAAAACTCCTATTGCTTGTTCAAAATTTACCCTTCACAAGTTTCCAACTTCATCTCCGTGTTCTTGATGATCTCATTTTAAAGTCTGTCTTCATCTGTTCATAATTTTAAACAGTTCAAACAAGTCACCTCTTAATCTTCTTTTGCTTAACTGTTTTAATCTTTCCTCCTAACTCATTCCCTGCAGCCTTTGAATCAGTCTGGTTGCTCTTCTCCAGACTTTCTCTAGCATTGCCATATCATTTGAGTAATATGGAAACAAAAACTGCACACAGTACACCAGATGACATCTTATCAGTGTGTTATAAAGCTTGAGCAGAACCTCTTAGGACTTGTACTCCACACATCAGGGTGCTATATAACCCAATATTCTGTTAGGTTTCTTAATGGCTTCTGAACACTGTCTGGAGGTTGATACTGATGAGTCCACTTCGACTCATAGGTCCTTCTTGTAAATGGTACTTTCAAGTTTCAGACCTCCCATTGTGTTTTTAAATCTAACATTCTTAGTGACTACGTGTAATACTTTAATTTCACTGACATTAAATGTCATCTGCCATAAATCTGCCCAAGCCTGTATGATGTCCAAGCTCCTCTATAAAGATTCTACAAATTCTAGATTATCTGCCAATCCACCTAGAGAGTTTGGTGATTGGTATCTTTATCAAGTGTTTCTTCTTTTATAGTTTGTGACAGATAGGGGGCGCTATCACTCCCTTGAACCCCTGTCCAAGACTCCAGACACCAGATAAAAGTCCAAATGTTTTTATTTTTATGCCACAGTGCACAAAGCAACCTCTCCTCCACTATACTCATAAATCACAATAATAAACACAATAAATCAATCCACCACTCCCAGACGCATTGCCACCCTTCCACCCAGCTCAGCTCGCCGTCTGGGAGCTCCCACAGTCCTTTTATACACCCTGACCCGGAAGTGTTCCCAATCCCCAGTCCATTTGATTCTTTATCACTTCCGGGTCAGGTACAAGTCCTTTTCTTCACCCCGGAAGTACGCCATTTCTGTCATCGCTACTCCTATGACACACTTCCGGGTTATAGGGCACATATGATATGGAGTCCTCTCTGCAGTTCCCTCTTGCGGCCCCTGTGGTATCCAGCAGGGCCGTGTATAAAAACTACATAGTCCATGATTCCCTGCTGGTCTTCGGGGCACCTCCATACTGCAGGGAGGGCTCCATCTGGTGGCCTGGGGATATTGGCCGCGATGACAAGCCGGCCATATACCACAAGTTACACTTATTGGCATTTAATAATCCATTATTATTTTGTTATGATGCTATCCTTCCATCTGTTCATTTTTATCCCACCTTTTTCCACTTGAGAGTTGAGAAAAACAGAGCCTATCCCATATTATTATATTACCTCCTGCAAGAATTTTGTCAAAATTTCATAATGTAAGCTTAAAAAAGCTTTGGCTTTGTAACTTACTATGCCTCATTTCCGTCTTTCATAGGCACACATTTATGCCTCCGTTTTTGAAGATTTTTCATCATTTTCAATTTTTGCATTGCAGTAAGTCCTGTTGAGCCAGTAATTGAAACAAATTTATTTTTACAACTTGGTCCCAGAAGGGAGGTTTATAAAACAGTCAAAATAAGCACAGCTTAGCCCCAGCATGGTATGTAAATAATGGCCGTGTACGCTGTGTCTGGAGAGATTTCCTGGACTCTTTTGTGCTTTTCACATACATCTATAAGAAATACACTAAGTGCCCTAAACCCCTCGGCTGGTGGGCCGTCAAGGGGGTTCAGAGGGTTAAGTAGATGAGCCACATTTAAAGTCAGGAGATAGGCGGCCTTCTTGACTAATACACTCGTTGTGTTTGCTCGAGTCAGCTGTGAGCTGCAATTCCTTTATTATTTTTTTTTTCTTTAATTAAGACAAGCTTTGGCGCTTTCCCGTCTGCAAAGCCGTTTGTTTTCTTTTTCAGCCTCTGGCTTTCAGAGGCACAAGTTAAGTAAAGCCAAGCTTGTAGGGCTTCAATTGAAACCATTTGGCGAGATTTATTCCATTCATCCCGACAGCAGAAGATATGAATGTGGCCACCGTTTAGCCCATTAGATGTGAATCAATACTTTTAAAAACATGACACGTCTTTTCAGAAATTTGGATGACTGTATTTTTGGTCTGTGGATGCAATTAGACTGTGATGTGCCAAAAAAAGTCACTAAGCTTCTCACTTTATAGTGCGCAGCTGTACCAAGGTAGCACTTGTTTTTCAAATTGGTAGATGATCACTTTGAATATGCAACAAGAGTTAAAATTAATTAATTAACAAAAATTGTAACAAAATACATTTATTGCAAAATTTCACAAGTCCAAATTTCTAAATCCTAAATACTAACAATAATCAAAAGCTATAAAATCCAAACTGTTATGTGATCAAAAGACCACTAACCTTAAAGTAAAAGGAGACAAAGGGCCAGAGACAAACTAACCCCCCAGTGAAGTGGCTGTGGCAGCAGATGGCTTATATCACACTTAAAGGTAACTATGGATCGAGAGTTAGTTTAAGGCCCAGTTCCAGATTTCAACTCAGTCTTCAGGAAATGTGACGCAGCAGGGCGTTACCACCTACTCACTTACTCTTCACCAATGTGTTTTAACATTGCAAAGAATGAAAAGCGTACTTTAGACCACCAAAGAGCAGTGTCCGTATTTATCAAGCATCTCAGAGTAGGAAAACAGTATTAAGTGCCTCAAAAATCTCTGAGCAACACAAATGTGGTCCTACTCTTAGGTATAGGAATAAAATTTTGTAATCAATTTTATTAATTTAGGAAACTACTCCTAACTTCTGCAGGATTTAGGAGAGTTTGTGAGCTGTTTAACTCGCTAGAAATTGCAAAAAAAATGGCATCCATGCAGAGATCACCACACACATCCCTGAAAAGACAGAATGTTTTGGAAACGGTAGACAACAGTCTTGAAAGATATGGAGTAATGTTCATAATAAATCTTGCATGTTATGTAATTGCTTCATTTACAATGAGGAGCCATGCACCGTCAACCGAAATGAAAGAATGACGTTCCTCGTAAAATGCAGCTTTGCAATAGCGATGATTTGGGTATGTCACAACCAAGAATTTCTTTAATTTTACACCAGACTTTGAAGCCCTTACAACATGTGAGGTAATGCGTAGTCTTATACATTTCCCTACCAATCCACATGAGGTAATATTAAGGAAATTTGCATTCATGTAAATCAGAACGCACATAAAGATCATTGCCCCAAATGTGGATGAGTGTGCATATGTATCAACAGTATCAACACACAGGTGGTCCTGGATGTAAACCGTCCTGTAGTGAACTGCATATTACTCAGAAGATAAGTGGGGCAGGATGGGTGATTGCCAGCAAAATATCACACAGGTGTACTGAACTCAGCTATCCTCATACCCCAGGAACACAACGGCACACAACTCTGAAAGACAATCAGGAAACTGGAAGGGTAACCATGACTTCAGAAACAATGCAAGAATACTATGGCTAGTTTAAGTAAATGGTACTTTACAAGGTACTTTCAATGGGCATAACACCTCACCATTCATCCTTCAAACCATTTTGTAAACTCACTATATTCTGAGAGGGTCTCTGGCAAGCTGGAGCCTATCCCAGCAAGCATAGGGCACAAGGCAGGAATAATACCTGGAGCTTCTTCTTCTATCAGCTGTTTACATGAGGGGCTGCCACAGTGGATCACCTTGTTCCACATCTTCCTGTCCTCTACATCTTGTTCTGTTACACCCATCACCTGCATGTCCTCTCTCACCACATCCATAAACCTTCTCTTAGGCCTTCCTCTTTTTCTCTTGCCTGGCAGCTCCATCCTTAACATTCTTCTCCTAATATACCCAGCATCTCTCCTCTGCACATGTCCAAACCAATGCAATCTCGCCTCTCTGACTTTGTCTCCCAACCGTCCAACCTGAGCTGACCCTCTAATGTACTCATTTCTAATCTTATCCATGCAAATCTTAGCATCTTTAACTCTGCCACCTCCAGCTCTGTTTCTTGCTTTCTGGTCAGTTCTACCATCTCCAGCCCATATAATATAGCTGGTCTCACTACCATCCTGTAGACCATCCCTTTCACTCTTGCTGATACCCATCTGTCACAAATCACTCCTGACACTCTTCTCCACCCATTCTCACACTTCCCTCGTACATATCTTGTACAACTCTTTTGTACTTCTCTGCCACTTCCATCTTCCTCAAACAATATCACAACTCCTCTCGAGGCACCCTGTCAAATGCTTTCACCAGGTCCACAAAGACGCAATGCAACTCCTTCTGACCTTCTCTGTACTTCTCCATCAACAATCTCAGAACAAACATCACATCTGTGGTGCTTTTTCTTGGCATGAAACCATACTGCTGCTCACTAATCATCACCTCCTTTCTTAACCTAGCTTCCACTACTCTTTCCCATAACTTCATGCTGTGGCTCATCTATTTTATCCCTCTGTAGTTACTACAGCTCTGCACATCCCCCTTATTTTTAAAAAATTGGCACCAGTACACTTCTTCTCCACTCCTCAGGCATCCTCTCACTTCCCAAGATTCCATTAAGCAATCTGGTTAAAAACTCCACTGCTATCTCTTCTAAACGCCTCCATACTTCCATAGGTATGTCATCTGGACCAACTGCCTTTCTTCATTTTCTTCATAGCTGTCCTTACTTCCTCCTTGCTAATCCTTTGCACTTCCTGATTCACTATCTCCACATCATCCAACCTTCTCTCTCTCTCATTCTCTACATTAATCAGCCTCTCAAAGTACTCTTTCTATCTGGTCAACACACCCTCCTTGCTTGTGAGTATGTTTCCATTTTTATCCTTTATCAACCTAACCTGCTGCACACCTTTCCCAGCTTGATCCCTTTGTCTAGCCAATCGTTACAAGTCCATTTCTCTCTCCTTAGTGTCCAGCCTCTCATACAACTCATCATACGCCTTTTCTTTAACCTTTGCCACTTCTTTCTTCACCTACACCTTATCTCTTTGTACTCTTGTCTACTTTCTGCATCTCTCTGACTATCCCACTTCTTCTTCGCCATCCTGTTCCTCTATATACTCTCCTTTACTTCCCCATTCCACCACCAGGTTTCCTTTTCCTCCTTCCTCCTTTTTAGATGTCACGCCAAGTACTCTTCTTGCTGTCCCCTTTAGTACCACTGCTGTAGTTGTCCAGCTGTCAGGTAATTCTTCACTGCCACCCAGTGCCTGTCTTACTTCCCTCCTAAACTCAATCTTGAAGTCTTCCTTTTTCAACTTTTACCATTTGATCCTTGACTCTGCCCTCATTCTCCTCCTCTTCTTTATCTCCAACATCATCGTACAGAACATCATCCTATGCTGCCAAACTACACTTTCCCCTGCCACCACTCCTTCAGATTGACTCTTCTGCATAGGATGTAATCTACTTGTGTTCATCTTCCTCCATTCTTGAACGTAACCCTATGGTCCTCTCTCTTCTTAAAATACGTATTTACCACTGCCATGTCCATCCTTTTCACAAAATTCACTATCATCTGCCCTTCTTCATTCCTCTCCTTGACACCATACCTACCCATCATCTCCTCATCTCCTCTGTTCCCTCCACCAACATGTCCATTGAAATCCGTTCCGATCACCACTTTCTGTCCTTTGGGTACACTGTCCATCACTTCATCCAAGTCACTCCAGAAATCTTTCTCATTTATTGCACACCCATCTTGTGGGGCATATGCACTAACAACATTCATCATCACACCTCCAATTTCCAGCTTCATAATTATTACTCTTTCTGGCAGTCTTTTCACCTCCAAAACACCCTTGACATACTGTTCCTTCAGAATAACCCCTGCTCCATTTCTCCTCCTATCCACGTCATGATAGAACAATTTGAATCCACATCTGATCCACCTGGCCTTACTCCCCTTCCATTTAGTCTCTTGCATGCACAATATATCAACTTTCCTTCTCTCCATCATATCTGCTAACTCTCTCCCCTTACCAGTCATACTGCCAACATTCAAAGTTCCTACCCTCAGTTCCACTCTCTTTACCTTCCTCATCTCCTCCTGCCTCCGGACTCGTCTCCTCTCTCTTCTTCTCCTTCTTCAGCCAACAGTAGCCCAATTTCTGCCAGCACCCTGTTGGCTAACAGTACTAGTGGTGGCCATTGTTAACCTGGGCCTCAACCAATCCGGTATGGAAATTTGTATTGGTGTCCGCATATTGATCTGGCAAAATTTTACACCGGATGCCCTTCCTGATGTAACCCTCCCCATTTATCCAGACTGGGGACCGGCACAAAGAAACATGCTGGATTGTACATCCCATGTGGCTGGGTTAGGAACAATACCTGGAGCACTCATTGTTAAATAAACATGTCCATTTTTGAGATTTACTTTCATTCCATGTGTGTCTTTAAATCTCAGTGCTCATTACAGAATTATTCTTGATATTGTACTGAACTGGTAACAATTACGTGTGACTTATCCTATATAATAATGTTTTCTTTCTTCTTCTACTACTGCTTTGAATATTATTATTTATTTATTTATTTATTTATTTTTGGATGCAGCCATAGCATTAGTATCAGAAGCCTACAAAACTTCATCACAAGCTCCAGTTTGCAACTCAGGGTGTGGTGAAGTCATGAAGTCATTCATTCTAAGAGGTGAACTCCTAGAAGGGTGAAGGCGTAGGACATTTTGTAAATTCTGCTTTGAATTAGTTAGTTAGTTAGTTAGTTAGTTAGTTAGTTAGTTAGTTAGTTAGTTAGTTAGAAGCTTAATTCGGCTTTGGCATCATCCAGTGCGACATCCAGGATCTTCAGGTTTTTTGTGAATGTACACCTACCTGTGAGGCATTTTACCCCCTGCGGCATCCATATCATGGCCATTTTGGGAATTCTGTGGTCCTCCACAAGTCTTGTTTGGGCAACTGTGATATGCAGGCTATAAATTCACTTCTTTGGAGCACTTCTTGGTTCGAGATGTGGTCAAAATATTTATTCTTCCGTATCTATCAGAGACATTGCTGCTGGAGCACATTGATCCTCTTGGTGATAGCCAGTGTTATCTTTCAGATTTTGCTTAGATGGCCATAGAGATCACAACTGAGGCTAAGAGTCGAGGCTTGATATTAAGGAAGATTGTTGGCAAAGACGAGATATTTCGGATTTTCTGGAAAACAGCTAATGCTTTTCCAATCATACACTTCACAACAATCTCTATATCTCTGTTTCAACATTTGAAGCTGTCCAGGTATGTAAACTTCTCTACTTTCTCCAGCCTTTCCTTTCTCACCAAGATTCTATTTACGGTGCCACTGTCAATGAGGTATGACAAATTCATATCCTAGTGTGACTATTAATGTAATTCCTTGGTGTAATTCTGAGACAGTTGATAAATGCTGCTAATTTTACATTATGAACTAATGTCATTTTTTATAAATGGTTCATGGTGGTTTAAGTGGCTTTTTTGGGGTCAAAGTCATTGCCAAAAGTTTTGCCTTATCCACTTTAACACAATACCTGAGTGTGTTGGTGTGTAGGCCAGCATGTCCTTTCTAGCAATGGTTCTTGCCTTTTGCCGAATGCTAGATCCAGCACCCCAAGACAATGTATTGTAATGGACAAGAATTCAAACAAATGAACAAATGATGTACATGTGATTAAATAATAGTGTTTCTGAATCAGTGCTATTTGAGCCTAATACACCCTATTTTTTTTTTTTTTTTTAATATAATTAACTATCTGCGTATGGTCTCTGGGACAAAAAACAACCCAAAGATTACCTAGCAGTTTTACTATATTGGTGAACTAGCAGAGGCATCAGCTGAGTGGGCAGTAACTGGTTGTATTTGTCCAAGACAAACGTTTAGTCGAGTGCAGATGTGGCACAGATTGAGCAAGAGATGCTGGAACCTGCCTCAGACAAACGTATGGTAGCTAATTGTGTGAACGTACAATGTGCATGTACCACAAAGCTGAATGAGAATTGTGGTGTATGCAAGCGCTGAGAAAAATTTAAAAGTGCATGCATTTGCCATATCGCTAAGTGCAAGTTAGACGTGTATAAGATTCTACATCTTCTGTAGAATTCACACCAACTCCCAAGGCTGTGACTGAGTATGAGCAGACAAGACTGCTCCATACGCACACTCATATTCTCATAGTGAGAATTTCGGTGCATGTAAAATGTAAAAGTGTATACATGCGCCATCTAGTGGTTGTGGTTGAGTGTGAGCAGAGCAGACTGCTCCACACACACACACACACACACACACACACACAGATTTTTCATTTTATTTTATATTATTGTGTCTACTGCTCATCAGGTTCCTGTGTACCACAATCCTTTATTTGGATTAAAAGTCTCCAGAAAATGGATGGATGACTACTTGATAAGAGCATGTGTCTGCTGTTCAACAGAAAAACATTACAGGTTCTCTTATTCATTACTGTCATGGAGGAAATGTCTTCCATATGCATGAAACCCCAAAACATATACAGTACTTTTGCTATTTTTTGGTACACCTATTACATGGATTCTTATACAAAACTTTATTTTTTAATTCACCCACATACATTGCTCATCATCACAGTTGCTTATTTTCCTCATATCCCTCTCAGTTTCTAGGAGCTTGAGGGTTAAGCGGAGTGAATACGTCACTAAACTCCATGCTATGGTTTTAGTGGCTGGGGTCAGTGCATGCCCTCTGTGAGACAGGAAGGGAATTGATTTCAAGCTTTGTGTGTGTGTGTATGTGTGTGTGTTTCAAAGAACAGCCATTCTTTTGTGCCACAACTAGGAGAAATAGCTCAGGCCCATGAGCAAACCCCAGAGAAAAACACCCATTCCCGCCCCCCAACCCCATCGACTGGCTGCATATGTAGTTCTGTGGGTTGGAATATCCATTTCCTTGTGTCGTTAGCCCGAGGAGATTGGGAAAGCCGCCGCAAAGCTCCTGCCAGCCCCCTTCCCTCTCTGCCTTCTTAGGTGTTGAGTGATAAAGAGGGGATTCCCTTCATCCACATGTGTTTGTCAGTCTGAATGGAGGAACATTTGAATGGAAACTCTACAGTTTCTCAAACTGAATATTACTGTTATGTAAAATTAAAAAAAAGGAAACAACAATCAGACTCTTGTGAGTGCACATGTACGTGAAACAAGGCTTGATGCCAGATATTTTGCTTGCACAGTATATGTTTTCTTACTTTTAATCTTTGTATCCATCCTTTTTCAGAAGGTTTTACAAGACTTGCAGTCTGTTGATGAGACACAGAGGCAATTTAGGCTTGCCAATCCATCTAATACTCAAGTGGATACAGGAAGGACATAAGAACACTATAGAGCCAGCCCTTCAGTCCAGGAGCTGAACCAGAGGGTCCAGAGCTGTACAGTTCAATGCTTGTTAATGTCATACTGATTCGCTGCATACATTTGTCATTATATTACAGAAAATACTGCATGATTTTGCATTTTTCTGTAATTATTTTATGTTTTTAAATGGGTGGGCATAACAGAAGAAAAATCTAACAGTCTTACACTAAATAAACTTTTGATTTCAAAATTTTGACACAATCAAGTTATTTTCTCTCTTTTTCTATACACTCATGAGCAAATTATTAGGAATACCAGTACACCTTCTTATCCATGCATATATCTGATCAGCTAATCATGCAGGAGCAGTGCAATGCATACAATCATATAGACACAGGACAAGAACTTCAGTTAATGTTCACATCAAACACTAGAATGGATAAAAAATATTATCTACATGATTTTGACAGTGACATGATTGTTGGTGACAGGCAGGCTGGTCTGAGTATTTCTGTAACTGCTGATCTCCTGGAATTTTCATGCATGACAGTCTCTAGAGTTTACTTAGAATGGTGAGATAAACAAAAAAAAAAACAGTGAGAGGAAGTTCTTTTGATGGAAACAGAGGTCAGAGGAGAATGGCCGGACTGGTTTAAGTTGACAGAAAGGCTGCAATAACTTAGTTAAGGGCTCTTTGGGACTGTGGTGACCAGAACACATCTCAGAATGCATGACATGTTGAACCTTGAGGTAGATGGGCTATAACAAAAGAAAACAATGTCAGGTTCCTCTCCTGTCAGCCAAGAATAGAGAACTGTGGTTGCATTGGGAACAGGCTCACCAGAACTGGACAGTTGAAGACTGGATAAACATAGTCTGGTTTGATGAATCTTGATTTCTGCAGAAGCACAAAGATGATACAGTCAAAATTTGGAACCAACAGCTTATATCCATGAATGCAACCTCTCATTTCTCAAGTTTCTAAAGGCAACTTCTAACATAATAACATATCATGTCACAAAGCAAAAGTCTTCTCCAAGTGGTTTCATGAACATGTTACAATGAGTTCAGCATTCTTCAATGTCCTTCCCATTTAATGACTCTGAATGAAAAAGAACACCTTTGAGATGAAGCAGAACACAGGATTTGCTGTTAGAATGTGCAGTTGGTAAATCTGCAGAAATTGTGTGAGGCAATCATGTCAACATGGACCAGAAACTCAAAGGAATGTCTCCAAAATCTATGCCATGAAGAACTGAGGCTATTTTGAGAGCAAAGGGAGGCCCTACCCTGTATTAATATATAGTGTGCCTAACAAGTTGGCCTAGCAATTATTGTTATGAGGTAGTTTTTGGTTTTATTTTTGACAATTATTAAATTGTTTAACTTAATTCAATACTTATTAAATTATATATATATATATATATATATATATATATATATATATACATATACAGTATATACACTCACCTAAAGGATTATTAGGAACACCTGTTCAATTTCTCATTAATGCAATTATCTAATCAACCAATCACATGGCAGTTGCTTCAATGCATTCAGGGGTGTGGTCCTGGTCAAGACAATCTCCTGAACTCCAAACTGAATGTCAGAATGGGAAAGAAAGGTGATTTAAGCAATTTTGAGCGTAGCATGGTTGTTGGTGCCAAACGGGCCAGTCTGAGTATTTCACAATCTGCTCAGTTACTGGGATTTTCACGCACAATCATTTCTAGGGTTTACAAAGAATGGTGTGAAAAGGGAAAAACATCCAGTATGCGGCAGTCCTGTGGGCAAAAATGCCTTGTTGCTGCTAGAGGTCAGAGGAGAAAGGGCCGACTGATTCAAGCTGATAGAAGAGCAACTTTGACTGAAATAACCACTCGTTACAACCGAGGTATGCAGCAAAGCATTTGTGAAGCCACAACACGCACAACCTTGAGGCGGATGGGCTACAACAGCAGAAGACCCCACCGGGTACCACTCATCTCCACTACAAACAGGAAAAAGAGGCTACAATTTGCACGAGCTCACCAAAATTGGACAGTTGAAGACTGGAAAAATGTTGCCTGGTCTGATGAGTCTCAATTTCTGTTGAGACATTCAAATGGTAGAGTCAGAATTTGGCGTAAACAGAATGATAACATGGATCCATCATGCCTTGTTACCACTGTGCAGGCTGGTGGTGGTGGTGTAATGGTGTGGGGGATGTTTTCTTGGCACACTTTAGGCCTCTTAGTGCCAATTGGGCATCGTTTAAATGCCACAGGCTACCTGAGCATTGTTTCTGACCATGTCCATCCCTTCATGACCACCATGTACCCATCCTCTGATGGCTACTTCCAGCAGGATAATGCACCATGTCACAAAGCTCGAATCATTTCAAATTGGTTTCTTGAACATGACAATGAGTTCACTGTATTAAATGGCCCCCACAGTCACCAGATCTCAACCCAGTAGAGCATCTTTGGGATGTGGTGGAACGGGAGCTTCGTGCCCTGGATGTGCATCCCACAAATCTCCATCAACTGCAAGATGCTATCCTATCAATATGGGCCAACATTTCTAAAGAATGCTTTCAGCACCTTGTTGAATCAATGCCACGTAGAATTAAGGCAGTTCTGAAGGCGAAAGGGGGTCAAACACCGTATTAGTATGGTGTTCCTAATAATCCTTTAGGTGAGTGTATATATATATATACTTATTACTATATATATATATATATATATTGTGGTGAACGGATGAGGGCGGACCAGGAGAGGGACTACACCTCCTCCTGACCATCAGAGAGCAGTCACCCTGGTTGGTATGGGGACCACGGGAACAGACCATGGAAGCTCAACCCTGTAGGGACCCATGGTTACCGCCAGGGGGCACCCAGATGCCTGAAAATCCCTGGACGTCAGCACTTCTCTCACACCCAGGGGTGCTGACGGAAGGATTACCAGGGACACCTGGAGTGCTTCCGGGTGCTCGTGCGGTACTTCCACCACACCAGGAAGTGCCACAGGAAGCTCATCTGGAGCACGTCCGGGTAGACATAAAAGGGGCCACCTCCCTCCATTCGGAGGCTGGAGTCGGGTGGAAGAGGACAGAGCTCAGAGGAGAGGAGCGGAGGCAGTCAGAAAAAGAGGCATTGTAGAAAGAGGTGTGTACTTTAGGGTGATTGGGGCAGGGACACTGGATTGTGCGGTGTTGTAAATAGTTTGGAAAATGTACAATAAATGTGTGTGTGGTTGTAAACCATCAGTGTCTGCCTGTGTCCGGGCTGGTCTCCACAATATATATATATATATATATATATATATATATATATATATATATATTGTGCAACTTGGCCCGGACAGAGACAGACGGACATCATTGTTGCATCTAACACACCCATTTATTATATTTACACTATATACAAATTAGTGCACAACCCAGTGCCTCCAGCACCGATCCTCCAAAGTCCAGGCCTCACAGTCCAAATGCCTTTCTCCTGATCGCCTCCAGTCCTCTCTCCAGCTCCGTCCTTCTTCCACCCGACTTCCGCTACTGAATGAAGGGAGGTGGCCCCTTATATAGGAACCCGGATGGGCTCCAGCTGCTTCCCGGCATTCCTCCGCAGACACGCCCCAGTGTGGCGGAAGTGCCGGCTGCGCACCTGGAAGCCCTTCAGGTGTCCCTGCTCCTCTTCCCCCCAGCACTTCCTGGTGCTGAGGTCCAGGGTTGTTCAGGCACCTGGGCGCCGCCTGGCGGTGGCCACGGGCCCCTACAGGGTTGGGCTTCCAAGCCCTCTACCCGTGGCCCCCAATACAACCAGGGTGGTCGCCCCCTCGCGGTCTGGAGGAGGTACAAGCCCTCCTCCGGTCCTCCTGGGCGTCCCGGCTGGGCTCCACCCCCAGCCGCCTGCGACAATATATATATATGTATCTTTGATATTTAAATGATATAAATGGTTACATTTTAATAATAATTATGTAACCATTTTATTTTAGGTATAAAAGGTCTGTCTGAAAACAGACAAACTTCTTTAATAGGGTGCCAAACGGCCAACATATAAGCCTTGCAATAGTGATTAGATTACTGGTGTCCTCAGCCTTTAAAATTATGTCAGAATTATTAGTCATTGAGCACATGCAGTAGACTGAACTTGTCTCCTGTGCCTTTTGTGATTTTTTTTTTACTATCATTTTGTTTCGCAATTTTGTTTTGTTGTGGGTGCCGGCATTTTGTGCATTTATTGGTTGTTCCCCTGAAAAACCTTTCCTGGTAGCACCTATGGATGTGCTTAATGTAATGCCAGCTGAGCGACTATATAAAGGTTAGCATATGCATCCTATAATTATCTGAGACTGGATACATATGCATATTTTGGTTACAACTCTAGTTAAGATTTATTAGGATTCTCAACATTTATTTCTGGCTCTAACACATCAATTTCTGATTAATCTGCACATGCAGTGGGTGATTTTAGCACAAAATGCAGATGCTGATTTTCTGAGTCATTCTGAATTTTAGCTACATTAGCTGTTGTTTCACATGCAGTACGAGAGGGGTTGTGATGCCCAGTTGAATCTTGTGATTGGGCTATCACATGATCTGAAGAATTTCTGTCATGTCAGCCAAATCTCGTAGTGTGAGCTGTTTTTTCTGATCTCACCATTAAATTTTCTAAAATTCATTGTGCAGAGACAACAGTACATTGTACATTGGGTATTACCGCCAAAATGATCATTTTCACCTTTTTGATTTCAAAAAGATAACAACCACAGCAACACACATACAACTAAATAGCCAATAAGAAAAGTATCTTGGGAAAAGCTTACTGGAAAAGCCTGAAATAAACAGAAACAATGGAAAATTACAAAGATTACGTACAACCGATTCTCTTTTTAAAATTAACAGACCATATTGTCCATGCCTCAACTATCCACTTGTCCAGTTGCGTTTTTCTTTTCTTTGTAGTTTCAGAGCACAGTATGGCAAAAGTCTGAAACAAAGCTCTTTTCTTTATTGACATTTTGAGACATCTATGGTCATATTGTTTCTTTTTTACTTTCTCGTATACAAAGTATAGAGAAAGTATGGTAATCATGAAAAAATTCAACTTCAAAATTTTGATGAATCATGACGTTTTAGACCTCCCTGAGTCTGAAAATACAGTTTTTTGGAATTCTGTCTCTGTGTGTCTGTACGTGTGTGTGTGTGGATATACTGGATTTTTTTAATTCATGCAGCTACGGAGTCCAATTTATTCAACTTTAATAAAAAATGTTCAATATATTATTAATTTGATTTGATTTGTTGTTGATGGTTCTTTAATGTACATAATATAAAATATAATCATTGTCTTGCGGTTTACTCCTCAAATATCCATCAACATATCTGACTATACGAGAAAAGCCTATGGAAAACCACTCCCAATGTTTTTATTGGGCAAAGCTTTACTGAAGTGTGTCAATGAGAAAAGTTGCCTGTCAGGGCCAAGTACACATATATTGTGAGCACCCATGTCGTGACATGTCAGTCGGACCAAACCATACAGTGTGAGCACATATTCGAGTAGTGACACTATCATGCAGTGTGAGTTAGTTGCTTGATTTCTAAAGATCAGACAGTGTATGCCCAGCATTTGTGTTTAATCATTGACGACAGTGATATTAGACTTCTTAGTTATGTCTTTGGCCTATTTTACACTATGTTGTCTCCCCTGTCCTCTCTCATAAAGAACATTCATAAAGCTTTATGTTAATGAACCTCACAACAAGTGACAGTCAAGGCCATGACCCAAGCAACGAGTCAACATGCCACAAACACCTCCAACAGAAAAAAATGGCACAATAAACAAAAAACAATAATAAAAAATCTAATTTTTTACCTGAATAGAAAATTGAGAAACTAATAACACATAGTATATGTATTGTCCGACACTAAAAGCTATCAGATTACCTCAAAATACAGCAAGAAAAATGTATTTAATATGGAAAAAAATTATACATTTTGACATATTTATCCTTATAATCAAGAAATTAGATTTGTTTGATTACCTCAATTTTACTGGAGCAATTTTGTTAGAAACAAATACATTTTTTTAAAGGGATAGTAGCTGCACCAGGGTTCAAAGCTGCATGATACATTTTTTTTAGTTACCCACTTCACAGGCTTACATTATCAACCAGATAAACACACAGACAGGCATTACTCCCAACCTGGCTAAATTGTGCTCAGGAATGCCAAATTTGTGTCAATGTTTTGTAAAATTGAATTATGAATTTTGACTCTGCGCCAATACTTTACCCACATTCAAAAATGTATGGTACGTATGGGAAAAGTAATGAAATTAAATTGTAATTGAATAAAGCATATCGTTTTTTCTTGCACTTACACAGACAGCCGTCGCACAAACCTTTGCCTTTACGGGACCCCCACTGTATATGAAAAGAGCCTGTGTGGGGAAAGAGATCTGCTGTTTATGTATGAGACGTGGGGCAGGAAAGAAGGAAAGTGAACGGCATGCAAGAGAAAGAATGACAGAGAACAGAGTCGGCTGGACTGTCAGCTGTCAAACGGGAGGAGGCGAGCCACGGCGAAAATGAGAACACACAAGGACACACAAGTCTGCACATCAAGGAGTAGATTACTTAATATCAGCCCAGCTTCAAGTAAAAAGTAGATGTCTAGTTTAGTGCCCCCAGTATGTTTATTATTCTTGCAAAATTTTTTGGGAAAAGGGAATTGTGGAATTTGATGTAATTTCTTCTTCTGGTGAACAGATGAAATATTTTCAATTAACATGAAATATTTACATTTCATCAAGGTGGCACAGGAGCACATTGATTTACTTGATAACTGACAGGTGTAAAGATTATTTCTGGGCCAATAATTACCTATATGAAATATTCATGTTCTCCCATTTATGGTCCATTAAGGCAATTAGGCTTTTCTCCACATGATTGACATGTAAAACATTATTACATACTTACATACACACATATACTGTAAGTGTTCAACACATTTGAGCAACACATGGTAAGAACAGTTTTACTGAACAGTCAGAGAAGGGAGATCATGTTTTACCAACATGCTGGAATTCTATGAGGATGCAACAGAAGGGTATGTGGAGGACAAGATCTTATGTATCTTGACTTTCAGAAAGCATTTGATAAGGTGCCACATGAGAGGTTGGACATCAAACTAAAAGAAGTGGGCCATTGTGTGTAGATGGGTGCAGAATTGGCTCACACATGAAGCAGCGGGTGATGGTGTGAGGGAACTCGATGTTAAGAGTGGTGTTCCACAGGGGTCAGTGCTGAGGGCTGCTGCTATTTTTAATATATATAAATGATTTAGATAGGAATATAAGTAACAAGCTGGTAAAGTTTGCAGATGATACCAAGATAGGTGGATTGGCAGGTAATCTCGAATCCATTGAGTCATTACAGAGGGACTTGGACAGCATACACGCTTGGGCAGATTTGTGGCAGATGAAATTTAACGTCAGTAAATGTAAGCTATTACACATAGGAGTTAAAAATGTTAAGTTTGAATACACAATGAGAGGTCTGAAAATCGAGAGTACACCGTTATGAGAAGGATTTAGGAGTCTTAGTGGACTCTAAGCTATCAACTATCCAACAGTGTTCAGAAGCCATTAAGAAGGCTAACAGAATGTGAGGTTATTTAGCACCCTGATGTGTGGAGTACAAGTCCAAGGTGGTTCTACTCAAGGCCAGAGAAGAGCAACTAGGCTGATTTCAGGGCTACAGGGGATGAATTATGAGGAAAGATTAAAAGAGACGGCATGCAAAAGGAGATAAAGAGAAGACATGATTGAAATGTTTAAAACTATGAAGGGAATTAGTCCAGTAGATCGAGACTGTTATTTAGAAAAATAAGTTCATCAAGAACACATGAAGTGAAACCCAACCATCAATGCACTTGTCATTCAGCCATTTTTGGTTGGTTGTCTTGTGAGCTTTTGGTAAATGGCATAAAAAATCCTAGATGGGATTTCATAAAACAACTTTACCCTGCTCACAGATACACCAATCACCTTGCCATAGCTGTATGCCATGCGCTCCTTGTTTAAAATGACATGCAATTCGGCTCTCTGTCAGTTATCTGAGCCATTTGGGCAGGTTTACCAATTTATTTAGGGAATCAATTGGAGTTTATTAAGTGGTGAGTCACTGAGTCTAGTGTGCCTGGAGAGGAATACTCCACCCAAAAATATATATTTTTGTTATATGCTACTTAGCTAATGCAGCTTGTAGTGGTAGCTGAGAAAAAATTGTAATCTAGTGTTTTTGTGGAAAAAGTCATAATAAGGTTTTTGGTAGAACAGGACCCAATGATAACCAATGCTGGACATCAGCAAACAAACAAACAAAAAAAAATCTCATATTATTAGTGTTGCTTAATCAACACACCCGTTCATCTAGTCATATGTATGTATTTTCTACTTAAATATTTGTAAATGTGTAACTTTGGAAAAAAATAATAGTCCACAAGTGCTAGGCCCCTTCACACTTTTAAACTGAAGACAGGACAATTGACCAATGAGTAAGCATTCAGTGATGTTTGCCATTGTGTGTTGAGAGATACTCAGTTAGAGACAAAGGGTGATTACGGGGCCAGATTGACTAGGCAATGGAGCCCAATTGATTTTCAACATCAGGATATATCCTTCTCCTTACAATGGATGCTCAATGATCTTTAATGATCACAGAGAGTCAGGACTTTGGTTCTATGTCTCATTCTGAAGGACAGTACCATTTTTACAGCACAGTGTCCACATTACTGCACTGGGACCCACACATAGATCACCGGGTAAGTGCCCCCTGTTGGCTTCTCCAACACCCTTTCCAGAAGCAACCCGAGCTTGTCCTAGATGGTCTCCCATCCATGTACTCGCCAGCCCCAAGCATGCTTAGCTTCAGTGGCTAATGTGTCGTGAGTGTACTAGTGCAAAATGGCTTGCATTGCTTCATCCAGATGGATGCTGAGCATTGGTGGTGGTTGAAGTGGCTCCCCACAAATATGCAATGTTGAACAGTTTTCCCGCTGCCTCTACCAACTGTATGGGGTAAGTAACATATTAAAAAAAATATACCATTTTTGGGTATAGTATTCCTTTTAAGTACTCTTTATTTTCTGTAATATGTTGCTTTGCAATTTTACTAGTGAAGCTGCTGTGGTGGACGGTTGGGGGATCCCCTAGAAGCACCGGGAGAGGGCAATACCTCTCCTGGACCACGAGAGGGCAGCCGCCCTGGTCTGCATTGGGGCCACTGCTAGGGGGGGCGCCCGAAGAACTATGGAGCCTTGGACCGCAGCACTTCCACCACACCAGGAAGTGCTTCAAGAAGACCGTCAGAGAGAACCTGGAGCACATCTGGGAGCATTATAAAAGGGGCCACCTCACTCCATTCAGGGAGCTGGAGTCGGGAGGCAGAGGACGGAGCTTATGACTGGAGGAGTGAAGGTGGCAGAAGGAAAGAAAAGGAAGAAGAAAAGAAGGACTGTGAGCTGAATTTGTTGTGGTGGTTCGTGCACTGTGCATTAAGAAGGCAGAAGGCAAACTAAAAGCGTGTGTTTTGGATTTGGCTGTCCCAGTGTCTGTCTGTGTCCGGGCCGATCTATTAAAATTGGCATTTTCTTCAATATTTTTCGCATTTTCTTCACTTCACTTTACCTTAGTTTATTGCAAGGGGGACAAAAAATAAATTGGTAATAAATTCAGCTGTCGATAGTGTGGGCTCCAGAAGACAGATAGATAGATATGAAAAGCACTATATGATAGATAGATAGATAGATAGATAGATAGATAGATAGATAGATAGAT
>JANRMT010062852.1:31223494-31252455 GCA_026402145.1 Polypterus bichir lapradei | reverse complement strand
CTGGGCATTCTACCTAACATAAATGAAACAGTCCTCTTTGGATTTAGGGTTCTCACGGAAAGGCTTGATGATGATGGTCACGTAGAATTCTGCCTTTTAGTCCATCCATCATTGTAAAGACACCCATGAGCCTTTTTGACAGGCAACAAAGTGTGTTTTGCCCAAATCAGTTTTCTAGTGAAAGTCCCACCAAGAGCATTTTGACAGCAATCCTTTCTATATACAGTACATGGAATTGTGGTCTGCCTTCACCAAAGCACACAGAAGATTCAGACTCTGTACTGACTGTGACTCGGCACAAGATTTAACACTAGGAGGCAAGATCTGTGAGTCAGTAGCAATAACAACTGTGCCAAGACTAGGGTAGGACATTAAAATGTTTATTATATATATTCAAATAAAATTAATATATCAAGCTTTTTTTTCCCACTGGGAAAACTTGAAATTGATATCCTTCAAATGTATTTCATAGTTTCTCAGAACTAGCCTCAGGTCTCAAAGCTGTATCAGCTATGTAGACCAGCAATACTCTCTCCATCTACCTTCCAGAAGAGAATGTTGCTTTATTTTGAATACATTTATTCCATAATAAACCCTACTAGGTACCTTTCTCTTGTCAAGTGAACATTTTCAAGAACCCCTAGAAAGAAGGTTAAAGGAGGAAAAGATCATCATTGATCGGAAAAAGACTTAATGGTTCCTTCCTTTAGGCAATGCTATAGTGGTGCTATAAAATTCAGCACGGAAAAATAAAATCTGAAAACGAGAGACAACATCTAAACAGACATACCTGGAAATCAACTGAAGTAATGAAATGGAAAAATGAGATCTTACTGGGCATTTTAGCCTTTTCACCGCAGAGTTAGTCATCCTGATCAAAAGCACAGTAAGTATTCTAGTGGGAGGCAGGATTTCCTTTATTTCAAATTTGATATTTTATGCTTCACTCACTGCACACACCCAACAAAATGAAATGTGGCACAAATGAACTGCTAATTGATGGGTTTCAGCCCTTGGCTAGATCTCATCTTGTGAAAGGGAACATTAATACTGGAAAGAAATATTTGATTATTCAAGGGAAAATTGAGTTTTTCCTGACTGACTGTATATTCAACATAAAACGAGCAATGTATTTATGCATCAACAAATAGTCGAAGTGAGATGGACTGTAAGTTCCGCTTCAAACCCATCCTGTCATCTGTAGTTCGCCTGGGCCTATCAGTATCTGTTGCCTAGCAACACAAATTGCAGTCATGTGATGGAAGAGTCAAGGGAAATAAAAGAGGGAGTCTGACTGAAGTGCTTCTTCTAGCATTGTATCCTGTGCAGATACTTTCAGTAGGGTGCTTCCTCAAAGTTTTCCCTTTGCAGATCTACTGTTTTTTTGACTATATATATATAGATTGAAAACCTGCAGCACCCGCAAGGTCTCCCTGGTCAAAAAGGCACATGTACAGGCCTGTCTTACGTTTGCCAATGAACATCTGGGCCTGTAATCCATTAATCACTCCATTACGGCATAGACTGTTACCAATGGTGTTCTTGGTGACCGTGGTCCCAACTGCCTTTATATCATTAACAAGCTCCTCCCGTGTAGTTTCAGGCTAATCCCTCACCTTTCTCATGATCATCCTCATCCCATGAGGCAAGATCTTGCTTGGAGCTCTAGACCAAGGGTGAATGATGGTCATTTTATATTTCTTCTGTTTCCAAATAATCACACCAACAGTTGTCACCTTCTCACCGAGATTCTTGCTAATGGTCTTGGAGCTGATTCCAGACTGGGGCAGGTCTACAATCTTCTCTCTAACATCCTTTGACAGCTCTCTGGTGTTGCCGATGGTGGTGGAGAGGTTGGAATGGAAGAAATTAATTCTGTGGACAGATGGGCTTTATACACATAACAAGTTGAGATCAGGAGTATCTGGAATTGATTGATTGATTGTGGCACATATCTGTGGGAGCCAGAATTCTGGCTGAGTTGTAGGGGATCAAATACTTATTTCTCTCAATGACATGCAAATCAATTTATAACTTTTGTGTAATGTGTTTTTTCTGGATTTTTGGTTGACATTCTGTCTCTCTCCATTAAAATGAAACTACTTATTAGATTAGAGACTGTTCATTTCTTTGTAAGTGTGCAAAATTACAAATTGAGCAGGGAATCAAATACTTATTTCCCCCACTGTATATATATATATATCCATCATCCAACCTGCTATATCCTAACTACAGGGTAACAGGGATCTGCTGGAGTCAATCCCAGCCAACACAGGAACAAACCTCAGACAGGGCGCCAGCCCACTGCAGGGCACACACACACACCAAGCACACATTAGGGACAATTTAGAATCGCCAATGCACCTGACTTACATGTTTCTGGACTGTGGGAGGAAACCGGAGTACCCGGAGGAAACCCACGCACACACAGGGAGAACATTCAGGGAGTACCCGGGAAGCGAACCCGGGTCTCCTAACTGTAAGGCAGCAGCGTTACTCACTGCACCACCGTGCCGCCTATATGTGTATATATACAGCATTATATGTTTTACTTGTTATGGCTTCTCTTCTTCTTGCTATTCCAGGTCTGTAGCCAGGCTTGCAGTGGAGATCTGCTGTCCAATCCCATGCCTGGACATTGACAGATCGGGGCCAGTGCTTGGAGTTGAGCTGAATAAGCGCCTGTCTCTGAAAGTGTGGTCAGGCTACACATACTTAATAAAAATTTGACAAAAATAATCCAGGCAATGTTATCATATTTCTGCACTTACAGCTTTTAGAATATTAAACAAAAAAAAGCAACCTATTATTAGAATTCATTTACTGAAATTATCAGAGCATTTTTTAATTAGTTGCATTGTTTTGATTCTTTTTTCTTTTGTTGTCTTGCAATGAATTATGGTTTTCCACTGCCTGCGCCTTAGTAGTTAGCCTTACTTTACAAGTGAGCCCCTGCCGTAGCTCTTTGTTCAGACTTCTAAATATTCTAAATGCTCAGGTTCTCTGCAATGCCTTGTGCTATCTCCTACTTTGGTTAACAACTATCTTTTTTGATTACATTTTTCTTTGTCATTGTGAAGAAGGACATGTTTATTTGTGTACAGGCTTTTTTTCCTGTTTGTTGTCAAGTCCAAGTTTTCTTAGTGATCAGCATTTGTCACATTAGAACCATCTGGTGACTTTTGTCACCTTCCATCACCCGTGGCTAAAGTTTTTGATCAATCAACACCTGAGGGTCAAATGACATCATCTGGTAGTTGCCTTAAGGCCATGTCACATTTTCCAGCTGTTTTCATTTACATAATCTTAGTGAGTCGGAGGCAGTCTGTGGCAAACTCCCATGAAGCCACTTGTGTAATGTGATATGTAGCGTGACTGAATCCAACTAATCCACAACTCACTCTGACAAAATCAATCCTGTTTGATTTTGTCTTTTGTCATGGGGGTGGGTTCTGTGCGCATGAGAGCTGACAAACAATTACTGCTCATCTGAAAGTATAATACATATAATATAGAGATAAGAATTATGAAACATGGAAGCTTTGGATCTCAAAAACAAATTAGAAGATCATCTGACTGATGTCTTGTGTTGAATGCACCATGATAGAATGGAAAAAAATGATAAAGGGGCCTAGATTACAGCTGAACTTGTCGTACCTCTTAGACCTTAAGGCAGCACACAATTGGCAGCTAGAAAAATGGGCAAACTCACAATTCTGCTGGAAAGTTGGCACATGATCGCTAAATGTGACATGGCCAGTGATTTTCAGTCATTTAAATTGACATGGTCCGGTGATGAGATCAGCAACTGTAGTTAGTAAGTCTGACATATCCACCGACTAGAGGTCACATAATGTGATATCAGCTTTCAATGCAAACATCAACATCTAGAGGAGAATCACAGATTGTCAGTCTTGATATAACAAATCTGAATGAATCCATTTTACATGTTTCCATTGGGAACTATTGTTAGAAAATACAATGTTAATTTTCACTTGTATGCAGATGACACCCAGTTATACCTTTCTGTCACACCAAATGCAGTTTCCCTGATGTTGCCGTTAATTAGATGTGTTAGTGAGTTAAAGGAATGGGTAGATGTGAACTTGTTGTCTTTGAACACAGATAAAACAGAACTGTTAATCATTGCAGGGAATGATGCTGATCACAACAATATTTTGTTGTTATTTACCTCAGCTGGAACCACCATTAGTTTTAATGAATCAGCCCACAATCTTGGTGTTATCTTTGACACTAGCATGTCACATTAATGCATTTTATAAATATGCAGGATATTGAGAAATTAATTCATGCATTTATTTCTAGTAGGATTGATTACTGCAATGAAGTGTTCACTGCCTGCTCAAATTGTTCTTTATACACCTTTTAGTTCATTAAAAATGGTGCTGCAACAATAATTACAAGAACAAGAAAATATGAACACGTACTGTTACTTCAGTTCTTAAGATCTCAAGATGCCAACCTGCTTATGATCCCAAGGATTAATAAAATAACAGTGGATGGTAACAGGGTCCCGAAGCTGTGGAATGGTCTTCCTGCTACTATAAGAGGTGTTCCTTCAGTCTAAGCTTTTAAATTCTGGCTGAAAACTCACTATGTTAGTTTAGCATACCCTGAGTAGAGCTGCTGATTAGTTATGTATACTGCATTTCCATTGTTAGTCATTAGTACTAAAATATAAGTAATATGATATTTATAAACTGTTACTAATCCTCCACTGTTCTGTTTCTGTTCTTGCTATCCTCTTGTGGCAATTGGTGCCATTGCTCTACTGACAAGTTGTTTGGCTGCCTATGAAAAGGTCACCTGAAATAAAGGAGCACTGGAATCATTGGGTAGGGAGGATCTTTCATCAGATTGGCTGGCCCAGCAGTGACTCAGCTGTAGAATGGCCAGTAGGAGGAGGCAGCTTGTTGGTCTCCAGGACTCTGACTGAGTCTGGCTTGTCTGACTCCTCTTCTACAATCTGGCTGTGGTTCTACAATTTGCTAATGGACATATTTTGTTGCATTTCATTTATGTTAATTAGTTTATACTATTTTTTACCTATTTCAACAAATCTTCATCTACATGTCATAATTCTGTATTCAGTGAGTGCTATAATTTACAAAGTATTATTGCATTTGAGAGTTGTTGCTGCGCTCTGCACCTGCACTTGGTAAGGATCGCTGTGCCAGAGCAAAATAGTTTCTACTATTGTATTTCTGAGGTGGCCGTGATAGATTGGCCATCTAACTCTGTGAAGAGGATCACTTGTGTTGTATGTTGTGTGTTGTGTGTTGTATTTATCCCATTATGTGACACCCATTGCATGTCCAATGTAAGGAGGTATCTCTCTCTCTCTAAATTGCCTTTCACAAGATTTCTTCCATTTTCAGCTGAGGGAGGATGTGAAGGACTGTACATTGGGCATCTACCTGCTTTGGGCAGAGTACCCCCCTGTAGAAGCATCCTGTCTGGCAAGCCCCACTATGGCGCATCATGGCAGTTGTGGTCCTATTGGCCTGCTCTGTCAGGTTCTGTGGGGGCCACCAGGGGGAGCTGTTTTGACAAAACAAGAACATATGTAGCCCTGCCTGATGTGGAAATGCTTCTTTGAGGCAATTGATTAAGAACTGGAAGTACTTCCAGGTCTGGAGTTAAAAGAGGGTCCTCCACTCAGCTGAGATAGTCAGAGTAAGGAGAGGAGCTGGACAACTCTCCTCTAGGTGAAGTGGAAGAAAATAGATAGAGCAAAGGAAGTGGCTGGGCCATCAGTATTATCGGGCTGTGCTGTGTTGTGTAAGAGCCGCTAAGACCCTGAAGGAAGGTAGCCTGTAAAACATACATTTTAAATAAAAGTGCTAGACTCTCACCCTAGGACTCTGTGTGGTTGTGTCTGGGGTCTGGGGTGCTGGTGTGCCCCCAGTTTCAGTGGAGAAACAGTAGAATGAAAGTGATATTGATTCACAAGAGAGTGTGAATATATGTGCAGGCATGGCTGGGAGCAATGCTGATACTAATGAGTAGTATTGTGTACCCTTGGAGAACTGGTGAGGAACACATTGTAATGCTAGCGTACTAGTATGGCATAATTGGAGAAGGCAAGCTGGAACAACTGGGAATAGTTGTGCATTCTCCAGAGGCAGTACCTAATGCCTGAGAGTGATGCAGTAAGGAGTATTCATAGTCTGAGTCTCTCTGAACCGAGTAGTCTGCTAAAGAAGTGTGTTTGAAGTCTGCAATGTTCTTGCGTATTGTGGTCTGACCTTAATTTGAAACAAAATGGAGACAATTACTTAGCATGTGCAGAGCCTATAAATAAAATGGTTGCCAAAACCATATAGCCACTGGTTACATCACCATTGAACCCATGTATGGTGTTATATTCCTTTAAAGCAAAGGCAAGCTCAAATGATCTTGGAACGAACTTTCAAGGGTGGCAGAAAAATGAAGGACAGAATTTTTTGGAGTTGTCCTAAAAAATATTCAAGAGTCAGGAATAAGTTTGAAGAGGAGAGAGGATACCAAAACAAAATGGAAAACCAAAACTTAATGCCAGACAAATCTCTTCTTACACTTGATTATTTTAGGCATTCTTAACAAAACATATGGCAGCTGGGCACATAGAGGCAGGTCCAGGTTGATGGATACTGGAGATGATGTTGGCGGAAGAGAGGTGTCAGTCTTCCAATCTGTAGAAGGAGGAAAAGAGAAAACATTATCACACATCAACACCCTCTAGATTGTTGGACAAAGACCATCACCAGGAGCTCTTAAACTGTCTCTCATGTGAATCCTGTGTGATGCAGCATTAAGTTTTAAGGAGTTCTTAACAGTAGTACATGCCACCAGTGACCAATTCTTTAATTATTATAATGTCTCTAATAAATGAACTCAAGGTTTGGTAAAAAAAAAACAACTTAAGAAATTGTAATCCAGACAAAAGTGCTGTAATTGTCAATCAAACACAATCTTAAGACAATATTACAACATAAATCATAAACACTGAATATAACACTTTACATTAAATACATTATTACATAATATTGTGGCCTACAGGGGGCACAACAGCTCCCCAAACCCAACACAGACAGACATGAGGTACAAGTCCAGCAGAACACAAGCTTTTATTTGATTGTGGGAAACTCTTCCCTGACAAGCACTTCTCACCACAGCCAACGCAGTACAATAATAAAGTTCAAAATAAAGCAGTACACAGTCCTTTCATTTCCTTCTTTGTCTTTGTCAACTGCACCTCTCATCCTCTCTCTCTATCCACCTCGACTCCTCTTCCAGCAAGCTTTGTATTGTCCATCATAAGTCTGGTTCCTGGAGCAGTACTTCTGTGTCCTGTAGGCTTGGTCTGGAAGCACTTCTGGGTAACGTGGGATCCCAATGAAGGAAGGTTCTGCAGAACCCAACAGGGCAGAGCCACCAAACTCCAAGTCCCAGCATGTCCTGTGGGAATCAGGTGTGCTGTAGCAACCTATGGGGACTGCCATATTTTTCAAACAGTCCTTCCATTAAGAAGTTGTCAGACTCTCTACAAAAAAAAACACATTAGGAACAATCATGCTAGAATCTCTCCCTGATCTGCTGGTACAAGTACTAAAGGTTCTGAATACAGCTGGGACAACATTTCATTCAGTGTTTACTAGTAATACATTTTCTTTGACCTCAAAAAATCCTTGGCACTTGAGGGTTTTAGAGGTCAAGGAAAAGTGTGGTGTGAGTTTTACTGTTAAATATCCATCCATCCATCCATCCATTATCCAACCCGCTACATCCTAACTATAGGGTCACGTGGGTCTGCTGGAGCCAATCCCAGCCAACACATGGTGCAAGGCAGGAAACAAACCCTGGGTAGGGTGCCAGCCCACCGCAGACTGTTAAATATGATTTTCACTATTTGGTTTTTTAATGATAATATTGAATGATTAATGTCCTTGTTAGCTGTAGCTGTTAACTATTAGTCTGTGCCTTTAGCACTGACTTAAAGCATTTTAATTAAAGCCACTTAATCTGTGACATGGTCCCACTGCTGTTTCTCTGCAAGTTTAAGTACTGATAAGGAAACAAATTAAGTCTAGCATAGCAGAATTCTGTCTCCTGGGGTCCATTTATCAGTAACTTACAATGGCATGACAAGTGAAGCTAATCACATTCTTCTGTAACTGACAGTGCAACCAGCCTCTGTAGTTCAGCCATTTTCCTTGTACTGAGTGACTCCACGAGCATGTCAAGCAAAGATTTTGTTCTCATCCTAAATCGGCATTGTGAATTTACCTGACAATGGTCACATTTGTTTCTCCGTTTCATGCATTTTTAACATTGTTCTATTTAAATCACATCTTTCTGTGATGAAATTTTGAAACAATTATTTTGACAGTTGCTTGCTGTTGTTAGACAGGATGACCTGTAGTGGCTTTGACATGTCACATTATTACTAGGCTGGTGTGAAATAACATCAACAACAACATTTATTTATATAGCACATTTTCATACAAACAATGCAGCTTAAAGTGCTTTACATGATGAAGAAAGAGTAAAAAGACAAAATAAATAAGAATTAAAATTAGGGAACACTAATTAACATAGAGCAGTTTGCATGCTCTCCCTGTGTCTGCGTGGGTTTCCTCCGGGTGCTCCGGTTTCCTCCCACAAAGATATGCAGGTTAGGTGCATTGACGATTCTAAATTGTCCCTAGTGTGTGCTTGGTGTGTGTGTGTGCCCTGTGGTGGGCTGGCACCCTGCCCGGGGTTTGTTCCTGCCTTGCACCCTGTGTTGGCTGGGATTGGCTCCAGCACACCCCCGTGACCCTGTGTTAGAATATAGCAGGTTGGACAATGACTGACTGACTAATTAACATAGAATAAAAGTAAGGTCCGATGGCCAGGGAGGACAAAAAAAAAAAAACTCCAGACGGAGAAAAAAATAAAATCTGCAGGGGTTCCAGGCCACGAGACCGCCCAGCCCCCTCTAGGCATTCAACCTAACATAAATGATCATAATCAGTCCTTATGGTTTTCAGGCTTCACGTTGATGAACTTGATGATGACGGTCATGTGGACTTCTGGCCTTTAATCCATCAATGTAGGAACATCACGGTGATTGATCAGGTGGTGGTGGTGCAGATCACCACCACAGCAAACCAGAGAAAGAACAGAAGAGAAAGTAGGGGTGTGTACGGATTTTGGAGCCACCATGAATAGTTATGATAATTAATTGAATATACAGAGCATCAGGATTAAACTAAGATGAGGCTATGAAAAAGCCATGTTAAAGTAATGTGTTTTCAGCAGTGTTTTAAAGTGCTCCACTGTATTAGCCTGGCGAATTCCTATCGACAGGCTATTCCAGATTTTAGGTGCATAACAGCAGAAGGCCGCCTCACCACTTCTTTTAATTTTTGCTCTTGAAATTCTAAGGAGACACTCATTTGAGGATCTAAGGTTACGATTTGGAGTGTAAGGTGTCAGACATTCTGAAATATAAAATGGAGCAGATTATTTAAGGCTTTGTAAACCATAAGCAGTATTTTAAAGTCAGTTCTGAATGACACAGGTAACCAGTGTAGTGACATCAAAACTGGAGAAATGTGCTTGGATTTTCTTTTCCTAGTTAAGATTCTAGCAGCTGCATTCTGCACGAGTTCCAATCGATTGATGTCTTTTTTGGGTGGTCCTGAGAGGAGTGCATTACAGTAATCTAGCCGACTGAAAACAAAAGCGTGAACTAATTTTTCAGCAGTGTTGCAGTGTTATAAGAGGTCTAACTTTTGCTATATTTCTTAAGTGAAAAAATGCTGTCCTAGTAATCTGATTAATATGTGATTTAAAATTCAGGTCAGCATCATGCATTTCCTGGTTTGTCCAAGTATTTAATTTTTTGTGTGTATCATTTCGATATGTGCTTTGTAAAACATCTCTCTCTTTTTGACCACATCTTTTGGCCAACGTTTTGGCTCAGTTTACATGTACATGTAAGTTTTTGACTCTCTTACTATGCCCACAACTTCAATTTTTGATTTGGATACTGAAGTTGTTCTTGAAATTCCTATTATTCTGGCATTTGACCTTGGCTAGAATATAATTTTCTGGTTCAATTTCCTTTAAAAACTTCTGGCCACTTACGCATTCAGTACAGAAGGGAGCTGTCTGCCATTGAAATTATATCCAAACATCACCACTCTCTGTTGTGTTTTGTAGTCCTGAGCTGAGCAGGTGCTGAACTAGGGTGTGATGCAGTCAATGAGGATGGACTTCACTGTGTATCTTTTGGTTTAAGCAGATGGAGATACAAGGGCCGTCCAAAGATATGTGAGGAAGTAAATGCATTACAGTAGCCATACAGTACACATTTCTTTATCTTCTGTGCTTACTTGAGGAGTTCTTCAAGGCTCCATTTTAGATCCAGTTTTGTTTTCTTTATATACAGTTGTGCTTGAAAGTTTGTGAACCCTTTAGAATTTTCTATATTTCTGCATAAATATGACCTAAAACATCATCAGATTTTCACTCAAGTCCTAAAAGTAGATAAAGAGAAACCAGTTAAACAAATGAGACAAAAATATTATACTTCGTCATTTATTTATTGAGGAAAATGATCGAATATTACATATTTGTGAGTGGCAAAAGTATGTGAACCTCTAGGATTAGCAGTTAGTTTGAAGGTGAAATTCGAGTCCGGTGTTTTCAATCAATGGGATGACAATCAGGTGTGAGGGGGAATCCTGTGTTATTTAAAGAACAGGGATCTATCAAAGTCTGCTCTTCACAACGCATGTTTGTGGAAGTGTATCATGGCCCGAACAAAGGAGATTTTTGAGGACCTCACAAAAAGAGTAGTTGATGCTCATCAGGCTGGAAAAGGTTACAAAACCATCTCTAAAGAGTTTGGACTCCACCAATCCACAGTCAGACAGATTGTGTACAAATGGAGGAAATTCAAGACCAATGTTACCCTCCCCAGGTTGTGGTCGATCAACAAAGATCACTCCAAGAGCAAGGCGTGTAATAGTCAGCGAGGTCACAAAAGACCCCAGGATGACTTTAAGCAACTGAAGGCCTCTCTCACATTGGCTAATGTTCATGTTCATGAGTCCACCATCAGGAGAACACTGAACAACAATGGTGTGCATGGCAGGGTTGCCACTGCTCTCCAAAAAAAAAACATTGCTGCTCGTCTGCAGTTTGCTAAAGATCACGTGGACAAACCAGAAGGCTATTGGAAGAATGTTTTGTGGACAGATGAGACCAAAATAGAACTTTTTGGTTTAAATGAAAAGCGTTATGTTTGGAGAAAGGAAAACACTGCATTCCAGCATAAGAACCTTATCTCATCTGTGAAACATGGTGGTGGTAGTATCATGGTGTTGGCCTGTTTTGCTGCATCTGGCCCGCGACGGCTTGCCTTCATTGATGGAACAATGAATTCTGAATTATATCAGAGAATTCTAAAGGAAAATGTCAGGACATCTGTCCATGAACTGAATCACAAGAGAAGGAGGGTCATGCAGCAAGACAACGACCCTAAGCACACAAGTCATTCTACCAAAGAATGGTTAAAGAAGAATAAAGTTAATGTTTTGGAATGGCCAAGTCAAAGTCCTGGCCTTATTCCAATCGAAATGTTGTGGAAGGACCTGAAGTGAGCAGTTCATGTGAGGAAACCCACCAGCATCCCAGAGTTGAAGCTGTCCTGTACGGAGGAATGGGCTAAAATTCCTTCAAGCCGGTGTGCAGGAATGATCAAAAGTTACCGGAAACATTTAGTTGCAGTTATTGCTGCAAAGGGGGTCACACCAGATACTGAAAGCAAAGGTTCACATACTTTTGCCACTCACAAATATGTAATATTTGATCATATTCCTTAATAAATAAATGACCAAGTATAATATTTTTGTCTCATTTGTTTAACTGGTTTCTCTTTATCTACTTTTAGGACTTGAGTGAAAATCTGATGATGGTTTAGGTCATATTTATGCAGAAATACAGAAAATTCTAAAGGGTTCACAAACTTTCAAACACAACTGTATGCTTCAATTTGAATATGTAATTTGATAGCATAACATTAACTTTCATTGTTTTGATGATGACTTACACCTTTACTTGTTTTTGAATTTGAATAATATGTCTAATTTGTTGATTCTGCAAGCCTTTATAAATGATAGAGACATTGAATGTCTTATAACTTTGTTATGCTTAATTCTGATAAAAAGAAATTTTAATTATTGGTGTACAATGAAATACAGATGGGGTAAAAAAAAAGGCCCTTTGGGTGCATGGTACCAAGTATTAAATCAGTGTCCAGGAATATAGGGTGGCTTTTTGACTCCAGATTGAGTTTTGAAGCTCATGTAAATAAACTGGTACAGTCATGTTTTTATCAATTGAGAAACATTGGCAAGATTTGAATATAATTTTATCATTTGAAGATACTGAAAGAGTCATACATTCCTTTAATGATTATTGGAATGCATTTTTGCTTAACTAAATTGTTCTTCTCTTGCTCAGCTTCATTTGGTACAGAATGTTGCAGCCACATATTTACAAGATCAGAACTACGTGATTACTTCACTTCCATTTTGGAATCTCTCCACTGGCTTCTAGTTCAGTTTTGAATAACCTGTAATTGCCATTAATTAATTATAAGGCATTGCATTATTTAGCTCCTGTATATACCTCTGAATTGCTGATATCTTATCAAACAGTGAGAACACAACAATTGCCTAGCCAAACTCAATTGGCTGTGTTGATTACAGACAAGAGATGATAAAGAGTTTTCTGTGATGGCACCTAGACTTTGGAACAGTTTAGATTAGCAAATTTAGTAGTAACTTTTACATCGTATTTAAAAATATACTGTTATTGTCCACTCCTTTTAAATGTACTTCATTCCTAATTGTAAATATTTTATGGTAACATTCTTTAGAACCTCTGATTTTATGACTTATTTTATTTGTGTCTGTTATATATGTTCAATGTGGAGCACTTTGTGCCATTGGGCTTGAAAAGTGCTATATACATATTATTATTATTATTATTATTATTATTATTATTATTATTATTATTATTATTATTATTATAATTATTTGTGAAATGAATAGCCTTGACACATGCAAAAAGGTTTGGGGCAGTCACCCATATATTGTCCCTGGCTGCAAAAGGGTTTTTGTACAGCACTCTTGTGCACTGTTTGGAGTTCTCCATTGAACTGACTGGTGGACGAAAGATGGCGGCTTTATAAGATGAAAGGCAGAAGTCATGTCATCTGGCCGAACCGGAAGTGACTTCAGTCTCGGGGCCAGAACCAGAAGTGTCGTTGAATCAGGCAGGTTTTCCCATATTTGGCCTGTAGAGATAACAGAGGTAGGTTTAGTGCACCCCGCCACCCTCTGGCCTGGCAGGTAATTACCTCCACTTGGTCCACTCAGCTCACTCCTAGTCGCACGTGTGTGACAATTATTATTATTATTATTATTATTATTATTATTATTATTATTATTATTATTATTATAAGAAGTGCAGTGTCTGCTTCAGGTCATGAGTGAAAATGACTCCATGCACTCTGAAGCTGCTGACCTTTTCCACTTCATCAGATCCCATGCAGAGTAGAGGAACAATTGCATCCTGTTTCCTGAAGTCTGTGACAAGCTTTTTGGTTTTGCTGATGTTAAGAGAGTTGTTGTCATGTTACCATTTTGTCAGAAAGCAAATCTTTTTTCTGCATCTCATCTCTTCATTGTTGGTGATCAGGCCTATGATGGCAGTGCCATCAGCATTTTGACAATTGAGTGAAAGCCACGTTTGGTCATACTAGTCAGTGGTGAACAAGGAGTACAGAAGGGAGTTCTGTAACTATGACTCCTTGTTTCTCATTAAGGGGTGAATCCCTGGGGCTGGTTTATGTGGCATGCACAACTTCAAGCCCTTCTGTTCATTTTTGCTGAAGACACCCATTGGTTTAGTCTTTATCATAAGGCGGTAATTTCCTGCCCAAAATGGCCCTCAAATTTGTGCTCTTCAAGTCTAGAGGGACAAAAATAGGAGGAACCCCAAAAAATGTTAATGACTTGCAAAACTAGACATCAAGACGAGTCGAATGGTGTATCATATGCAATGGTTTCCTCATACTGATGAGTCAGCAGGCACCAGACAAAAGAAAATGGAAGTGATTTCAAAGCATTCATTAGTAATTCTGATGAACACAATACTAATCATAACAAGAAGGGTTAGACCGCCGTCGTTGACCATTCTATTTATTTTGTGAACTATTTTTCTATGCTTCCATTTTTTCTATCCACTTGTTTCAAAGCCCAGGACTGCACAGCAGCCCATCAAGTGTACACTCATTCTTTGCACCCACACTCACTCATAAAAGGGCCAATTTAAAGTTGCTGATCACCCTAACTTGAACATCTTTGGGATGTCGGAAAGAAACAGCAGTATGTGGAGAACTACACTCGATATAAAGTATACAATGAGTGCACTGGGAAGCTGGAACTGTAAAGCAGCTATCTAGTGAACCACCACGGCACCCCACGGGAATGCTTACTAAATAAATCAAATCAAATCAAATCAAAATCTTTATTGTCACTGTAGCAATGAGACATTGTACAATGAAATTTAGGTGCAATTTTCCAGTGCAAAAAATAAAGTAAAAACAAAACACAATTACTCAAGTTAAAACTAAAATAAAAATGGAATAAAATAAGTACCAAAATAGTTCCTAACAGCAGAACAATGTTTTCCACTAATATATACGTCATATTGCACTGGTCCCTTAGCCAATGTTAACTTAGAGCTGTATGGTATTGTAAACATGAAGGTGCACTCGGTCAGATTGACCACATAGCAGCATTCATCATGGTGATGGCTGAAGGATAGAAACTGTTTCTCAGTCTATTTGTCAGTCTTTATGGATCTGAAACATCTGCCTGAAGGCAGGCATTCAAACAATGCATGTCCTGGGTGTGATGGGTCCTGAAGAATTTTCTTGACGTTCCTGAGACAACAGGAACTATGTAGTTTTTCTAGTGAGGGGAGAGGACAGACGACTATCCGCAGGGTGACCCTGATAACCCTGTGGAGCTCTTTCCTCTGTGTTACTGTGCAGCTGGAGAACCACGCACAGGGACAGTAGACCAGGATGATCTCTACTGTGCAGCGGTAAAATGACACCAGCAGTTTCTCAGGGATGTAGTTCTTCCTGAGCACCCTCAGGAAGTACAGTCTCTTTTGGGCCTTCTTCACTACCTCAGTAGTGTGTGTTTCCCAGGTCAGGTCCTCCCTAATGGTGACTCCCAAGAAGCGGAAGTCTGAGACCCTTTCCACACAGTCCCCATTGATGATGAATAGCTGGATGTTGTCTGCCTTCTTTCTAAAGTCCACAATGAGCTCCTTGGTCTTGACTATATTTAGGAGCAAGTTGTTATTCCTACACCACGTTGTCAGCTGCTCCACCTCATCCCTGTAGGCGGACTCATCCCCCCAGAGATGAGCCCTACTACTGTGGTATCATCAGTGAACTTAACAATGGTGTTACTGTGGTGGGCAGGAATGCAATCATAGGTGTAGAGGGTATAGAGCAGGGGGCTCAGCACACAGACCTGTGGGGAGCCAGTGCTGAGGCTAATGGGTGTGGAGAAGTAGGGGCCCACTCGAACCCTCTGATTGTGATTACTCAGGAAGTCCTTGATCCAAAGGCAGGTGGAGTGTGGAAGTCCTATGTCTGACAGTTTGGTCACCAGTCTGTGGGGTAAGATGGTATTAAAGGCAGAGCTGAAGTCTATGAAGAGCAACCGTGCGTAGCTCCCCTGCTGCACCAGATGGGACAGAACAGCATGGAGAACAGTGGCCACAGCGTCCTCTGTAGACCCGTTTGCTCTGTAGGCAAACTGGTGCGGATCAAGCATGGGAGGAATGAATGACATGATGTGGTTCCTGTTGAGCTTCTCTAAGCACTTCATAACCACAGGGGTCAGTGCAACTGGCCTGTAGTCATTAAGACTGGTGATGGTCTGTTTCTTGGCCACAGGAATTATGACAGAGGATTTTAGGCAGGATGGCACAGTGGACTGAGACAGAGACTGGTTGAATATCCTGGTGAAGACCCCAGCCAGTTGGTCTGCACAGTTTTTCGGCTTGTGTCCTGAGATGGCGTCAGGTCCAGCTGCCTTCCAAGGGTTGACTGCCCGCAGCATGCGTCTCTCCTCGTGCTTCCCTACTGTGAAGATGGGGCTGTTCTTGGTATCTGGATGGGGTCTGGCTGTCTCTGGTGGATCCACTTCAAACCGGGAAAAGTAGTGGTTCAGTTCATCAGCCAGTGATAAATCACCTCCCACAGCTCTGGGACCGTCCTGTAGATGGTCATATGCCGGACACCCATCCACACTTGCCTGCCATTGTTGCTATCTAGGTGTTTCTTGATCATCTTTTTATAGTCTGACAGCCTCTCAGATGCCCTTCTTTAGGCTGGCACAGGCTGTGCTGTAGAGAGCCTTGTCACCAGACCTGAAGGCAGTGTTCATCTCTTTCAGCAGCCTCTGGACTTCCCTGGTCATCCAGGGCTTCTGATTGGGGTAGACCCGGATATCCACTGTGACAATGTCTGTGTAGTTCTTAATATAACACAGTACGCTGTCACTAAACACTTCAAGGTCTGGGTGTTCAAAGATGTCCCAGTTGGTCAAACCGAAACAGTCCTGCAGCTGCTGAGAGGCCCCATCTGGCCAAGTTTTAACTGTCCTTGTGCTGTTAGGGGCATTTTTCCTAAGTGGAATGTATGCTGGGATTAAAAACAGTAACGCGTGGTCAGAGTGGCCCAGGTGTGGTAGCGGTGAAGCCCTGTAGCCCTGTTTAATGTTTGTGTAGACTTTATCCAATGTGTTAGCTCCTCTGGTGGCACACTTGACGTGCTGATGGAATTTAGGGAGCACAGGTTTTAAATCCACATGGTTAAAGTCCCCAGCAACAATATACACAGCATCAGGGTGCTTGGTCAGCTGACTGCTAATACTGCAGTGTAAAAGTTCGATAGTCGAGTTTGCATTAGTGTCCGGTGCTATGTAAACAGCGGTAATCAAGACCACAGTAAACTCTCTAGGGAGATATATGGGTCTGCATCTAACAATCACATACTCCAGGTTCGGAGTAAGCCACCCTTCCAATATAACTCTCTTATGTATTGAGTGCTTCTTTATTTTTGTTTTCTTTTTATTCTTAAGTGTCCCTACCTGAAGTGAATTGGCAATTTTTCCAGAATATGTAAGAAGGATACCCATATATGCTGTACTAAGAACTGCCACACTTTCTTCAGTCCAGTCGTCTTAGCCTATTTATTTTTTTGTTCCTTTAATTTGTAAGTGCTTCCTACCATCACTGAGCTCCTTTCTTCCTAGCAGGATTACATGACTGAGACAAAGATGGATGGGTGTTGCTCCCACTTGGTGGTCTCCATCCATCACTGCTTCCCATAAACTGTACTTCTTAAAGGCACAGTCTCCTTTTGTTTCTTGACATGTTGTTGCTCCCCTTCAAGTTCCTACATCTGAACTCCTCAGATTTATGTTGGATGTCACATCTTATTGTATTTTGTTACATGTAAAACCAGAAAAAATGTTAAGTAAGTTTTCAAATAGCCAAATACCCTTAAAAAATAAACTGGATAGCTGGGAGTGTTAATATAAAGAAACACATTCTTGCCAGCTCTCAGATAGCTGCATCTTAAGAGAATTGGCAACATTTTCTGCAGTTTTCTCTGTTGACTCTGATTCAGCCACGGACTTCCTGCCTCTAACCCTGTCGACGAACATCAAAAGAAGGAAAAAAAAAGAGACCTCTATATTTGACTTCTGAAGTGGATTTGATTACAAATCAGCACATTTAGTAATTCACGCTTCAGCAATTTCTTTTAACCCGTTCTCAGATTATTTTTGTCTCTTTGACACTCTGTTACTTGATGATAGCCATGAGGAGGCTGGAAGTCATGATAAAAGGCGGATTTTAACTGCACACTTGTGGCTTATTGTCTCAGGGCCAGTTATCTGGGTCAACAGTCTTCTGAAAATGGAATTCTAAACCCTGATTAATATGCCGCACTATACAAAACATGATAACGCTTCAGAACAAGAAGTCCATTGTGATTTCTTTCCCTTAATTTATCATTCCAAAATGCTTTATTATGTTATTATTATCATATCCCTTTATATCCTTTCATAAATTAAATAAAGTGTCACCAAACTGGTGCAGATGATTCAAAATACAGCAGCATGTCTTGGTGTTCAACCAGCCTAGATGGGCAGATGTCACTCCTTTTTTCAGATCAATCCATTGGCTTCTGGTAGCTGTACATGTTAAGTTCAAGCTCTTGATGCCTCCCTACAGAGCAGTCAATGGGACAGCACCTACAGTATATAAACTCATCGGCCAATTTATTAGGTACACCTTGCAAGTACCGGGCTGGATACCCCTTTGCCTTCAGAAGTGCTGTATTTTTCATGCATAGATTCAACAAGGTGCTGGAAACATTTCTCAGGGATGTTAGTCCATATTGACAGCTTCTGCAGATTTGTCAACTGCACATCCATGATGCTAGTGAGTTTCACCAAAGGGGCTCTATTGTATTGAGACCTGGTGACTGCAGGCCATTTGAGTACAGTGAACCCATTGTCATATGCAAGAAACAAGTTTGAGATGATCTGAGCTTTGTGACGTGGCGTGCTCATAAAGGGATGGTCATGGGCAGCAACAATACTCAGGTAGGCTGACACCAACTCAGGATGGTGTTAAGCAGCCCAACTTGTAAGAAGAAAATATCCCCCACACCATTACACAATTGCCAAGCTCCCCAGCCTGCACTACATGCCAGTCACTTCGTGTTTCTGCCATTGGCATTGTGAAGAGGGGAGCTGAACGCACCCCAAAGAGATGCGGTTGCTTCTCCGAAACTCCCTCTTAAATGGTGATACAATGAGAAACAAATACAGTTTTTTTTACCTTCTCTTTGCTTGATCACCTGCTGGATTGCTGCTGCTGCCGTGCCATGTGATCTGCATCTCGTGCGGCACCTGGAACATTTAAAAGCCTGTACAGCAGCTGTCCTACAATTTGTTTTTTATTTTTCGGCCCCGGGAGTGGTTAAATCTCTTGGCACAAAGTCTTGTCTCACAGGATGCGAGTTCTTGATATTTTTTAGTTTATAATTTAAAAACAGAATAAGAATTTGAAAGTCTAACAGCATCACATTAAAGTTTGATAAATTCTGAAAAGAATGATACCAAACATATATATGTAGGTTTTAAAATAAGCCTTAAATAAGACTTAAAACATGACAAAAACGTGACATAAAGACGTCACATAAAATCGTTGCACTTTTAGACTTAGAATTTTATATACAGTATATAGAGAAAGATATCCATCCATTATCCAACCCATCCATCCATCCATCCATCCATTTTCTAACCCGCTGAATCCGAACACAGGGTCACGGGGGTCTGCTGGAGCCAATCCCAGCCAACACAGGGCACAAGGCAGGAACCAATCCTGGGCAGGGTGCCAACCCACCTCAGATATATATATATATATACAAGGTGGCGCAGGGAAATTGGAAATTTTGTAACTAGGTGTTGGTGAACCTGGGGCGTTGGCAGTTGTTTGGGACCAATGCAAACTCATTTAGAACCCCTTGCCATTAGTTATAATGGAGGAGTGGAGTGGTGCACATTGAGCATTCACTGTGAAAGCCTTTTATAAGAATAGTGACAGTGCGACTGCTGTGCAAAGGGAATTTTGGCATCATTACCAGTAAGGAGGTGACATGATCGTGTCCCATCTGTTCATGCGATTACAAAATGGATGTGTAATTTCGAAGAAACAGGTTTAGCTTTTAAAACGAAGTCCCCAGGTGGAGCCATTTCTCATACTGCCTAACAATTGATGGAAGCTATTCGACGATTGTTTGGAAGGCACGTCATTTCATGCAATGGTGACATTCCATGGCCTCCGAGATCCCCATATCTCACTGTATGTGATTTTTGTCTGTGGGGACATCTTAAAACCAAGTGTACCACACCTGCCCTGCAATCATTGCTGAACTAAAAAGGAGGATTGAAGAGGAAATGGCTGGCATTCCTCTTGACATGTTACGTCGAGCAATGCAGAATTTCCTCAACTGGCTGTCAGAATGTGGACAGAGAAATCGACAATATCTTCATGATGTTTTCTTCAAAACATAAAATGAATAGTGAATAAATATTGATTACCATCATTAATCGCATATCCTGTACAATACATTTCATCATTAAATGCATTTTATAGGGGTGGCACGGTGGCGCAGTGAGTAGCACTGCTGCCTCATGGTTAGGAGACCCGGGTTTGCTTCCTGGGTCCTCCCTGCGTGGAGTTTGCATGTTCTCCTCGAGTCTGCGTGGGTTTCCTCCGGCTACTCTGGTTTCCTCCCACAGTCCAAAGACATGCAGGTCAGGTGCATTGGCAATCCTAAATTGTGACTAGTGTATGTGCTTGGTGTGTGGGTGAGTGTGTGTGTGTGCGCCGTGAGGTGGGCTGACGCCCTGCCTGGAGTTTGTTTCCTGCCTTGCACCCTGTACTGGCTGGGATTGGCTCCAGCAGACCCCCGTCACTCTGTAGTTAGGATATAGCAGGTTGGATAATGGATGGATGTATTTTATAATGTATTTATTCGTGTACTGAACGTCAAATGAAAATTTCCCATTTCCCTGCGCCATCCTGAATATATATACTATATATATATATATATTGAGAGGTTTCTAAACTCTTTTGGGACTTCCCCCAATGGGACGACACGCCGAAGAGCATCCTGAAGCACGATCTGTGGAAGACAGCTTAACCGTCGTGGAGCCAACTGCAGGCACCCGGTGCTGCGGCAGCTCTCTGCAAAGCAAATCCTAGCTGACCGCAGTCGCGCTGTAAGCACCGTTGTCGATGAGTGATACAAGGAACATTTTAAATGCAGGGAACAGTATTACTTGGCCACTAACCTGGCCATGACCCTGCCTACTTGCTGTGTCTGTGTATAGGAGTGTGATAGATCACGCTACAATAAATAACCATGCTGTTCCTGTTTCAAGCTGAATAAAAGTTGGTTTTGCTAAAATACTGAGGCTCAGCCTCATGTTTTGGGGTGCAAGACAGGGACTCACACGTCACTATATACTGTATATATATATATATATATTGTGATAGATGGCCGGCTGTTCATCCCGGCCAATACCCACATGCCACCAGGTGACGCCCTCCCTGCAGCATGGAGGTGCCCCGAATGCCTGCAGGGAATTATGGACGTTGTAGTTTTCCTTTACAGCCCTGCTGGATACCATGGGGGCTGCTAGAAGGCGCTGCAGGGAGAAACAGTAACTATTTTCCCTATCCCCCGGAAGTACGTCCGAGTCACATGGACAAGGGGAATGATGTGCTTCCGGGGTAAAGAAAAATGATATTTATCTGACCTGGAAGTGTTCCTAGTCACGTGGACAGAGAGGGCGAAACACTTCCGGAACAAGGACTATAAAAGACTGAGAGAGACACCAGAGCGTTGAGCTGAGCTGGGTGGAAGGTTGGCAACGCGTCTGTCTGGGAGTGTGGAGGATTGTTTATTGTGATTATTGTGATTTATTTAATATTGTGGTGGAGAGGGTGCTTTGTGCATTGTGCATTATTAATAAAGTCAATATTTGGACTTTTATTTGGTGTCTGACGTTTGATTGGAGGGTTCAAGGGAGTGATAGCGCCCCCAAACTGTCACTATATATATATGTCTACACTAAATACACTTATAAATAAATACACTCATTTTGCAAAGGCTGAGTCCCTCATATAAGACCATTTAAAATCACTCATTAATACACCTAACAGCTCCAGAGTTCTGGGTTCAAATCCTTACCCAGTCCCTATTGGGACTCTATATAACGTCTGTGTTCACACAGGTTTTCTGCAAATATGATGGTTTTCCTTCCAAATCCCACCAACACATTTGTTAAATTAAGTAACTGTAATATTACCTTTTTCATTGACTCCTTTATTTATGTTGAAAAGAAACTCAGGATACAAAACAAACTTGATATATCTTTTTTTACAATTGACTCATAGGCATGTTAAAGCAGCATCATAGAGCGAAGTGCAGGTGGAAATTGAACCATCAATCTTGGGCTTAAAATCCAAGCTACGGCAACACATTTTAAATTGACCCCACATGAATGTGTGTCGTTTTTTGCGTGAATCTGCTCTTTAATGGACTGGTGTCCTGTCCAGGGTTGGTTGCTGCCTTGTGCTTTATGCTATCTGGATATGATTCGGTACTACCGCCCATCATAATGGGATATTTGAGGGCATTTGCAATGCTACAATAATAATTAATAAAAGGTAGTAATGGATACATGAATCAAGGATTAATGTGTGCTAAATTTAATATTACTTTCACATGGCCCTCACACCGAATAACATACAAATAGACTTAAAGAAAAAAACCACTACACATCTCTCTGTCTCTTACAAGAGCAACGTCTGTAGATTCTCTTTCAAACATATGGCCTGCTGTTAACAAGGGTCAAGTTTCCACACACTGGCAGACTAGAGGTTGTGTCAAATGGCATAGCACCAGTGGAACAAAAATAGAAAGTGGGTGTGTGAGCAAGGGATTTATTTAGAAAATCAGGCACGGCTGTTTCTTTCTGTTCTAGTGACCTCCCATATAAGGGTCATTTAAGTGTTGCAAGTCCCGAAAAGCCATATGCTGATCTAGCTATTCGGCTTAATTATTTTTACTAATTATTGCATGCATTTCCATCAATGCCTAGTATAATTTTAACAGAGCATAAATAAAAGACACATTTTTGCTAATATTGTTAAAGCCACAATCAGTAGGGGTCAGTATAATGTGAAATCTCCACACAACACATTTTAGGTTTACCCACAGTATAAAGGGAAAGTCAGATATTATGTTGTTTGATTTCTGCTTCAGAATTCAGTGCAGGCAATGCACAGTTTTGAACATCAATTTTTAGTAATATAAGCTGAAATACTTTCCGAGACATCATACGTAAAGGCCAATTACGTCACATTTCATAATTTTACAGCAATTTTCACCTTCAGACTTGATGAATGTAATCTTAGCAAGTCAGAGACAGTTGTGGCACCGTCCTGACAATCATGTAGCCTGATATTTTCAGTCCAAACCATCTGGACTCGCCTTGAGTTTAGTTTTAAGTCATAGAGGGTGGACTTGTGTGCATGTGAGAGCTCACAACCAATGAACGTTGCCACACATATGCGCATGGGAGGCAACTGAAGGGCCCAAAAAGGGATCATTCCATGCCGGACCAGGGGGTGGTGGAGAGCACTGATCCTTCCTCTTTTTCATCTCCAGACCAACCACGGGAAATTCCTTCTGGGCATGATGACATCACTTCCGTTTCTGAGCCCAATGACATCATTTCCGGTTCCTGCCAGAATTACGTCATTTCCCCTTCCCGACTTTAAAACCGCTTTGTTTGTCTGTTTCATCTGTTCTGTTTTGGATTGATGCCTGTCAAGACCTTTTCATTTGTTGTACCAAACCCTCATCTTTGTCTGCCTATTTAAAGTATATGGGCGGCTGCCCCCAAACCTTTTCTTGTGTTGCGTGAATCCTTTTGCAACATTCAAACAGAAGTACAATGCATAATTCAAATGCAGGGAATTAGGAACTCCAGTATTCCGGGCCTCGTCCATATGATGTCTTGTCTTTTATGTACCATGATAGATTTGAAACAAGAAGAAAAAGGTCCAAGATTGTGAATGAACAAACTGCACCTGTAAAACATTTGTAAGGCACTAGAGCGGTCAGGCAGCACGCTACTGGCTGTCAGAAAAGGGGACGAACTCAAAGTACTTTGGAAATGTGAACTGTCCTGGAAAATCATCACAAAGGTATCTAACTTGTCACCCCCTATGATTTTTACTTATGTAGTCCTGACATCCTCGAGACACCCTCAGGACTATCCTCAGGTGGTCTCAGGTGATGAGATCAGAAACAACATTAATCAAGTTTGACATTTCCTTCTGACTAGAAATTGTTTAATGTGAGAACATCAAAGGATTCCATTAAATGTGTTTACTTTTTTAACATATGAGGACATGTCAAAATGTGTTCTTCGTTCAAATAATATCTTTCGATAAAGGTGATGTAATTAAATAATTGAAAAAATAAACAGATATACCATTTCTGTCTTTAGAAAAATTAGGTGCGCACTTGGCTCTTATAGCTGGTATTGCCACCTCTAGTAGGTGCTTCCTTTAACTGTCTAGCACTCTCTGACATCAACTGGGAGGTTTTTCCCACTCCTTCATTACATTAGATCGGATAACCTTACATAATCCCAGAAGGAAATTCGATGCATACAGCAACAGAAACGCAATAAAAAACAAAGATACGGACTAACAGGACAAATAATAAAATTCAATCAATCAATCAATCAATCAATCAATCGATCAATGTGTTTCATGCAGAAATCGCAAAATGAACTTAAACAATATAAGCATTTAGCCTGGGACGTTGGGAGGAAGCAATGATTTATTTGTCTGTTAGCAGCATGCAGAAAAAGATCCATAGTGGCACTTCTCAGACCACTTTGGTGGAATGAGCCTGTGGCTAAAAGTTCTTCAAGACAGTGCCCCCTAGATAGGATGGAGGAGACTTTTCATGATGGCATTCAATTTTGCTACCATCCATGCAGGAATTTTTCAGCGGTATGAAGTTTGTGGATGTCTTGTCTGCACAGCCTTTTTCAAATCCAACCACAGCATCTTCATAGGATACAAATCCAGGCATTAACTCCCATTCCAGAACCCTCCATTTTTTTTTCTTTTCAATAATTCCTTGGCGGATTAACTAGGATGATTTTGCAAAGTCCACTTTCGGTTGAATGTCAATCTTCTAACAGAAGTTTTTACATTATCGTCAAGCACATGCTGGTATAAGGAAGAATTCCAAGTGGAGTCTAAGATAGTGAGCTGCCCAAGCTCTGATGTATAAAAGCAGTCGCAAACCATAGCATTTCCACCACCATGCTTTACAGTTGGTATTAGGTTCTTCTGGTCAAATGCAGTCTTTAGTTTTTGACAAACATGTCTTCTAGTTCTATGGCAAAATAACTTTATTTTTGCCCTGTTTGTCCAGAACACATTGTTCCACAAGTCCTGGTCTTTTTCTAGGAGTTTATGGGTAAACTGTAGCTGTTGTTTCCTCTCTTTAAGATTTCATTTTTGCATTCTCTTTCTAATGGTAGACTCATACAGTTTGAAATCCACAGTGGCAAGGGCTACCTGGAAATCCTGTGATGAAACTGTGAGCCTCAAAGATTTCTTTCAGGCATCTTGAGTTCTGCTTTCAGATTGAACTTGTTGGGGTGGCCTGGCCTGGACAAGTTGTCAGTTGTTTGAAATCTTCTCCAGACAGTGATGTTGCAGACAGTGGAATGGTTGATTTTCAGTTGTTTCAGAGATCTTTCTAAACTCATTCCCAGACTCACAGGCATCTATAACCTTCTCTCTGAAGGCCTCAGAGAACTCTTTTAACCTTGGCATGGTGATAACACACACTACAATAACAAAGAGCAAACCAAACTAAATGTCTGAGGTTTAAATAAGACAGCCTCAGAAAAGGTTATCTATAAAGATCCATTAATCATTTGCCCCAATTCTAATTTAAGGTATATATTTGAGTCAGTGATAAATGTAGGGGTGGACCTATTATTTCCACATATGAAATTTGCATTTACTGTATCTGTAGATACTGTTTAACTAAAATTAAAATCTTGATATGTCCACATATATGAAAAAAAGAAAAACATTTCATGGGGTGCATTCACTTTTTCAAATTACTGTATAATAGTGTATATTTTTTTTTATATTTTTATATATATATATATATATATATATATATATATATATACACGAAGCACTGTATTAGATAGATAGATAGATAGATAGATAGATAGATAGATAGATAGACCATGAGTAAGTCACTTCACCTGCCTGTACTCCTTTTGGAAAAAAAAGAAAAACGAATATGCCGTCAATTTTTTCTCAAATGTTGAACGTCGCCTTTGATACAGGCGTCAGAAATAACAAGTAATAATAATAAACAATAACAGAATCAGCTTTGGGGCGAATAATGTTGTTCATAGTGGTCAGTTAATTCAATTACTAGGTTATTTTGATATGACAGAATTACACAATTATCGGAGCTGGTCACAATATGCTCTATAAAACCAAATCACTTTGACGGCAGACTCGGTTATTCAGGGGGGCTGACGGTTGGGGGTAGCGGGGAGGGTTTCTCATTCAGTTCTGGCGGAGCTCGTAAAGCCGAGGTCGCGGGGGGCTGTCTGTCTGTGAAGCAAGCTGCGCTACAGCCGCTCCGAGTAACGCAACCGAATGCGCCTGGCGGACCAAATGACCTCCTATTCTTCATTTCAGTTATTTTCAGCTAAACGCACAACGTCAAGGCATCCCCACATGCGCTGCATAGAAAGGTGCAGTTTCCCTAAAGCCCGTTACCTACTCCAAAGCTGTGAATCATTTCAACTTTTTGAAAAACAATGCTTAGAACTCAGATTATCACAGTGCAGGAGTTAAACTATAAAGTCATTTTACTTTATCTACAGTCGCACACACACACTGTGTAAAGCTATCTTTCCCCAAAAGCTACAATATGCACTTACACGGATACGCGTCCTTATCAATGTTTGCAATCAGAAATGAAAGGAAAATCGAGGTAAGACAGCAAAGGCATACAAAAAGTCAAAAGTAAGGCAACTGCATCTGAAAGCTTATCCAAAAGTTTGTCCGGATCTGAAATGAATTAAGAAAACCAAAGAAATGGGGTTAAAAAAAAAAAGTGGAAATGCAGAAAAAAGGGAGCGGACGGCAGCTGAGACTGGGGATTGTATAATTAAAAGCAGGCTTTGCTCTGTGTTTGTGCTGTGTGCGCGTACACGGACGAGGACGAGCAAGCGCGCGGGCGCACAGACACGCACATACACACACACACATTTATCAAACACAGACACCGTCTCAGACAAGGCTGGACTGAAAGAAAAGAGGCTGGAGAAAGAGAGCCGTTAGAAATGTGGGGAGAGAAAGTACTTTTCAGAGCCGCGTGAAAACACAGAAATGGAGTTACAAGGACTGTAAAGGAGACCAAGAGAAAAAGAGGAGGAAAGTGGGAAACAGAGAAGAAAAAAGAGGGACTGAGAGAGGGAAGACAGCAGCTGAGAATGTAGCACACCAGAAGAACGAAATAGCCATGGTAAGTGAAATCTAGAAATTGTTCATCTATCTATCTATCTATCTATCTATCTATCTATCTATCTATCTATCTATCTATCTATCTATCTATCTATCTATCTATCTATCTAATCTTGTTTAAATTCTTGTTTGAGACAGCTGCAGGAATATACTGTACCTCTGTAAATAATGGTATCTATCTATCTATCTATCTATCTATCTATCTATCTATCTATCTATCTATCTATCTATCTATCTATCTATCTATCTATCTAATGACTTTATCCAGTTGTACTAATTGTGGACTCCCTTGGAGTCGTGAGACACTTGCTGTTTTCTCTGCTTACTGTAACTCTTTGGGACTCTTTGAACTGCCCGTCACCTACTGTACATGCACGTTAGTTAGTCACCAATGTTGTAACTGTCTACTTTGGTTTAGCGTGCTGCTTTTGCTCTTTGAGTTCTGCAAAAAAGGGCCTCAGTTTTGAGAGTAAGTGGGTGTAACCATTGGCAACAACTGCCAAAGAGTAGCCAGTTTTGGGGTGTGTGGCCTGGGTGATGCTAATTTTCCGTGGATAACAAGCTGTAGTTTGAAGTTATTGAACGGAGAGAGGGGGAGCCGAGGGTAGAGACGGAGGGCTCTGACAAGCCGTGCAGAGACAGAGAAGACAGTTTCTTTCATTTGAATGGCTTCAAGAAACAGTTTCCTTTTCATTAAAGCAAAACAAAGCCTTGCCTGCTCAATTTGGCAAAATTTCATTTGAAGCAGGCTTCAGGCAACTGAGCTAAATAGAAATACTTAGTTCATAATTGTTTTTTGCCTAATTCTTTATAATGTGTGCTGTTTTTGTATAATTTGTTCACAAGAAGCAGGGAAGTTGACTTAAAGAGAGTGCAGATTTATTCATAAATGAGCTTGAACTTACCAAAAATATAATCTCTGCATCTTCACAGCCTGCTTTGTGTATTCTGGGGTGAGCGATAAACAAAGTTTTAGTAGCTTTAAGACTAAAGAAGGACCCAAACCTACATGAATCACTACAACATCGCCAGACACAATCATGCACTCATCATTACCACAACAATTTCAAGTCAGTAATCTACCTAAACTGTACCCATCTGAGATGTAGGAGGAAACAAAACACGTAGAATAATTGCAAAGTACAGAAAATGAGTGCTGGCCATATTGTGGGTGGAGGTTTTTCTGTATTTGAGTGACTTTGTCACTAAATGCAATGGTTTTCCTTCCACATCCGAAAGTTGAATGTTAGGTTGATTGGCATCTCAAAATTAGCCCACGACAAGTTTGTATAAGTGTGTCCTGCTATGGATTGACGCCTCATCCAGAGCTGCTTCCTGCCTTATGGTCCATATCCAAACCCTGCTGCTGTAATTAAATAAGATGCTTAATTAAATTAATGAGTTGATTTACTTTAATGATTGTCTGTCTATCCTCTCCTTTTTCTGTACTGGATAATTCCAATGAAAAATCAGATAGTGCCATATCTTATACTAGTAACATATTGGGAACAGCCAGTTCTGGTTTATATTCCAGGTACCAATCTATTGTAATGTACATTTATTAACAGACTCATATTAATTCACAGATAGATAGATAGATAGATAGATAGATAGATAGATAGATAGATAGA
>JANRMT010062852.1:31182922-31213494 GCA_026402145.1 Polypterus bichir lapradei | reverse complement strand
TGTATATACTAAGACAATATACACACAATGCATTTAGGTAAGACCCTTTATTAAGACCCTTTCACTTTCTGCAAACTTTATTGTGTTGTAGATATAATTTTAAATTGATAAATTTGCCATTTTTGCTCACCAGTCTACACTCTATAACCCATAAAGACAAACAAAACATGTGTTCAGAAAAGTTTTGCAAAATTATTAAACATCAAAACTGATACCTTTTATTTATATAACTATTCAGACCCTTTCATGTGACTCTCCAAATTGTGCTCAGATCTATTGTCTTCACTTTAAATCTCCTTGAGATGTGTCCAGATCTAGATTGAACTCCATCTGTGGCGACCTGAATTCATTGGGCAATATTTAGAATGGCACACATTTGTGTATGTAAGGCCCACAATTCACACTGTATGTCAAGATAGAAAACAAGCCATGAATTCCAGGCAACTCTCAGTAGACCACCGCAGTCATACTGTGATAAAGCATATATCAGGGTAAGAGTATAAACCCAATTCTAAACTTTGATTGTTCCCTGGAGCACAGTGACCTCAATAACTGTGAAATGGGAGAAGTGTGAAAACACCAGGACTCTCCCTGGAGCTTTAGAGTATCTGCCAATAAGAAAGGGATAAACTGCCAAAATCCAAGTGTGCAAAGTTTGTAGAGACTTACCCCAAGAAGAAGTGAGAATTGCTGCCAAAGAGGCTCCAATGAAGTATGAATTTAAGTTCTGACTACTGTTATGAATGAAATATTCCAGTTTATAACCTTTCTAAAAACATGTTTTCACTTGTCATCAAGGGTTATTAAATGCAGATTGATGGACAAAAATGGCAACTTAAGCCATTTAAAATGAAATCTATAATGCAATAAAGTTTGGAGAAAGTGAAAGGGTCTGGATACTTTCCGAATCCACTGTATACAGTATATACATTTGTTGATGGCAAATTGGAAAATCTGCCTCATTGCAGTCAAGTCAGGTAACTTGCAGTGAGCCAGGCAATATGGAAAGGAACACAATATTTTTTACATAGCTTAGGCTTCATTTCAGACAAACTACACAGGCTCATTGTTCCAAAGTGAGTGTGCGCCTCTGTATATTGTGACGGTGCGGTGTCTCATTCTGTGTCGATTCCTTGTTTGTATGCTCCAGCTCTGCAGAGTCAAAAGCAAGCTCAGAAAGTGCATGAAAAAGTGCATGCCACAAAAAGATTTCTGAAGGATTACATTTCACTTCCAGTCCTGACATAGAGGTCTAACCTTCTTATATTCTGTCTATTAATTAAAATATATGAGAAGATATAAATAGATTTTTATGGCTTGGTTTGGATGCTTCATATTATCATCAGGGTGTTGAAAGGCAGTTTCATTAAACATTGGAAGAATGAAGGCCTGCCAAACCAGTTTAAGATACATTTAGTGTCACTTTCGTGGTTGTTATATGATTTGCACAATAAAATGGAAAAAGAGAAGAAGGAAACTGTGCAAGTGTACAAATTAATAAATAGATGACATAATAGCATTAGGAAAGTCACATAATCTATTCCAAAGCCTGTTGCAGCAGCACTGTAAGCAAGACAAGAACCAACTCTGGTCAGGGAGCCAGAGCAATGCAGGGCCCACACAGACACACACACACTCAATCCCAGCAGACCGATTTATGATCGCCAATTAACATGAAGCACATGTTGATCATTGGGATGTGGATGTTAAACTGGAGAACGCATCGGAAAGCTCAGAAAAACATGAGGATTCGCATACAAACTCCTCACTGACTGCAACTGTCCATTGAAGTGAAACACCCACGATGACGGTAGAGGTAAGGGATTGAAAACAGGAGAGAAAACAGAATAAACAAACCAAACTTGTATTTTGCAAAGGGTATAGTAATAAAATGCATTGTATTTTTTATTCCACAAATATTAGCGCTACTTTTACGAATCCCATACTAAATGTCATTTAACAGAGGCACTCGGACATACAGATACACAGACACTTATCCATTTATTAAGGTGGGTTGACACTTTTATATATTGCAGTATATTTTCCAAAATATAATTTTTAATATATTTTAAAATACGAGGAATAATATACTGTATGATACATTTTAGAAAACTATTTCAATATATTTTTAAATATACTATAAATTCTAGTTATACTATACTGTACAATATATTTCAGCTTCTATTTCAAAATGTCATTTTTGTATATTACAGTATATTTTAAAATTATAATAACCCGGCACTGAAAATATCATCCATCCATCCATTATCCAACCTGCTATATCCTAACTACAGGGTCACGGGGTCTGCTGGACCCTGGGCAGGGTGTGCATGTGCACACACACACACTAGGGACAATTTAGAATCGCCAATCCACCTAACCTGCATGTCTTTGAACTGTGGGAGGAAACCGGAGCACCCGGAGGAAACCCATGCAGACACGAGGAGAACATGCAAACTCCACGCAGGGACTACCCGGGAAGCAAACCCGGGTCTCCTAACTGCAAAGCAGCAGTGCTACCCACTATGGCACCTGAAAATTTCACTCAATACAAATTTTCCTATCTGTTTCTGATACTGAGATATTCTGTACACCAAATCATACTGTGATGCAGCACAAATAATAAATCAATTATTAACCAAGTACAAGTAAGTTGGAAAGCTATAAATTAAAGCCTATGTATGATGGCAGAACAACCAGCTTGAACAATTGTTAGTGAAGTCCAAGAAGTTAAAAACAGAATCATTAGAATTGTTAGGAAGGCCGGGCTGAGCTTTTTCAAAGTAAAAAGGTAAGCCATTAATGATCTGCCATGGATCAGGGCACACAGTATATTGCATGTCTTATCTACTCTCTATATATAAAATCCTAAGCCTAAAAGTGCAATGATTTTGTGAAACGATTTCATGTGACGTTTTTATGTCACATTTTTTTGTCACGCTTTAAATCTGGCTTATTTTAAAACCTACATATATATATATATATATACACATATATTTGGTATCATTCTTCTTAGAATTTATCAAACTTTAATGTGACGTTGTTTGATTTTTCAGATTCTTATTCCGTTTTTAAATTATAAACTAAAAAATATCAAGAACTCACGTCCCGCAAGACAAGAGTTTGTGCGAAGAGATTTAGCTACGCCCGGGGCCGGAAATAAATGACAAAGAGTAGGACAGGTGCTGTACAAATGTTCAAAGCGCTGCGCGAGATGCAAATCATGCGGCATGACAGCAGCAGCAGTCCAGCAGCTGATCGAGGAAAGAGGAGGTAAAAAGAAAACTGTATTTGTTTCCCATTGTATCACCGTTTAAGAGGAAGTTTTGGAGGAGCGACCGCGTCTCCTTGGGGTGCGTTCAGGCCGGGGGATTGGCGAGCGAACCCCCTATAAATAATCATTTTTCTTTTGTACATTTGTACATACAGATTTTACTAATTTTCTGGCTGCAACCGGGGGTTGGGCGCCAAAGGCACCAGGGGGGTTTGCCACAATATATTCAGAAATATGTTTGTTACAACATGCTAAACTGTTTTGAACTAGACCTTCTGTCACAGTGTCTGGGCTAAGCTTTAGAGAGCTTTAAAGGGAGAGGAGTGCCAGCATTCGGGAGTAGCTCAAAGTAGCACTACTGCTCCGCCGCATTGAAAACACCCAGTTGAGCTGGTCCAGGCATCTGATTAAGATGTCTCCTGATTGCCTCCCTGAAGAGGTGTTTCATGCATGCTCAACTGGGAGGAGACCTCTAGACAAACCCAGGACATGCTGGAGAGGTTTTAATCTCTCAGCTGGCTTGGTAGCACCTCAATATTTTCCTTGGAGGAGTTTGAGGAGGTGGTGAGGAAAAGAGTCAGCAGAGTTAGCAGTCTGGGCTTCTTCCATCAGACTGCTAACACCACGACCTGGATGCAGATAAGTGGTAGAAAACTGATGCATTGATGGATTGATGGACAATATACTAAGGAAATATATGATTACTTATACAGTATTTCAGATATAATCTTAAAAACATATTTAAACTACATATATGTTACATCGTGTTCAAAGATTTGCCCACATTTTTTTTAATATATTGCAATATGTTCAATTTTGATAATTGCTGAGCCAAAACATAAAAAGTAAGACCAAAATAAGTATTTATAATTAGAGAGCCTTTTAATAAGCAATAACATCTTTCATGTTTTAGGCTGAATCCACAAACTTGCACAAACCAGCAGCTCCAAGGAGATGACTTTTATACCCCTTGACTTGGGATGTTACATCATCAGTGACCACTCATGTCACCCCTAAAAACCACATAGCAACTGTCAACACTGAAGTCCCAAAATAGCTGTGCCCATAGGAAAAACAAGATGACACCTCAAGATACTGCAAAAAAATAACTAATAGGTAAAGATGATTTGTGACACATGTGGTTCCAGGTTCTAAAACACAAAATAATGTAGAAATTATTTTTACAGACCCAGGTACCATTTTCAAAAATTAAATTAAAAAAATTACATTGTGACATATATGAGTTTAGGTAATGTGATTACCTAAAATCATTTTTCAATCAACACTTTGTAATAAATTTTAGGAGGATTCATACAGACAGTTTTAAAATGGCAGATTGAAGCCATCACTTACCTTTCTATTAGTAGGTGTATATAAAATCTTTCTTAAGTGCCTTATGGTGATGCAGCTACAGAAAACTGGAGCATTAACTGAGCCCAGTTATCACCTCTATGGAGTCTACATTTCCTGTAGACTTTTTTGCATATTTCCAACAAGAAGATGTGCATTTTAACTTTAATCTTCCACTCAGTATAGCCAATTGCCTCCAATTTGTATTCCTTCCATCATTTTTAAAAATATATATTGCTACCAATATGAATATATTTCAAAAAATAAAATAAAAATACCACAATACTTTACAATATACTGAAATATATTCTAAAATATGTAAATTATTATCATTTTGGTATATTACAATATATTTTAAAAATATCTTTCTCAATATACACTACTCAGAAAAATTAAGGGAACACTATACATCACACAGTGGATCTTGATGAACGGAATATTCAAGTGGAAAATCTTTACTTAGTAATTTTGTGTAATTTGTTGAGAACAAAATGATGTAATAACGGTCAATGGAAACCAATATCACCAACCCATTGAGGGCTGGAATCAACATCACACCAAAAATCCAAGTCAAAAATTGAAATCTCAGGCTGATCCAACCTGTGTGAACTTCATCACAGCAACTCCTAATGTGATTCAGTAGTGTGTATGGCCCTCACATGCCTATATGCACTCCTGACAACCTCTGAGCATGCTCCTGATGAAATGGCGGATGGTATCCTGGGGATTTGCTGCAAGACCTGGATCAGGGAGCTCCTGGGCAGTCTGTGTGCACTACTCGGTGGCACTGGATGCACCACATCCCAGAGGTTATCAGTTGTTTTCCAGTCTGGGGAACGTGCGGGCCGGTGAATGGTATCAATGCTTTTGTCACCTAGGAACTGCTTACACACTACCTTAGTAATTATCTCAATTTTAGTGAGTGTTCTTATGCACATGAGTGCACCCTGGGATACATTGGCATCTTGTCCAGGGCTATTCCTTTCCCAGTATCACATTCTGCAGGAGTAATGCTGCAATGGTAGAAAAACAAATACAAATGCAATTTAACTGTGATGTCATCTGGAAACCACACTAGAATTGGCCCCCAACATTTAAAAAATTGTTTAAAAAGAAAACATTTGACTCACCTATTTCATGCCTACAACTACTGCCCACCATCCTAACATACATGGACCACACCTTAAAAAACAAATTAATGCCAACAAAGTGAAAAACTAATGTACCTTTCTACTGTACACATGTCAACCTTACTAATATAGAAAGGTGATTTACCAAAACATATAAGTGATTCTGTTAATATTGAATTTTAATTCAACACCACTTTGTGTATAATATGGTGGTACAGAATGTACTATACTACTGCTGCCTCCCTGCAGTTGAACTCCTATTTGATTTCCAGCCAAAAGTCCTCCATTAGCACACTCTGGTTTGATCTGGTCCCCTTGTCATGACTGCTTATGTGGATTGCCTCTTGTTAGTCCAATTTCCTTCCACCATCCAAACACATAAAGTTGTCAGTGTGAGAGAATGTACTATAGGTAGGTGTCCTGTAGTGGACCAGCTTCTCATCTGTTACTAGTCTTGCTGTTAGCTCAACTATACCAATATGTTATCCAGACTTTTATAAGAAACCAAGAGTCTCCCTTGACTATCTGGCTCAATAGTCTATTACAATAATATTCCCATAATCCTTTGTTTGAAAAAATAATTCTTAAATTTCATCTTGAATGCACTTCTCCCAATTTCCGTCAATTGTTTGTTAGAGACTCATTGTTTAATTGAAAGATTTCTTTTGAATTAACGTTACCAATGCCTTTGAGATTATTGGACCCAAGAATATGTCCCCGCACAGCATTCTGTGTTCAAGACTTAGAACATTTCATTTTCATCCTGTCAAAGTAGGTCTACAGTAGTGATGGGCAGTTTGGTAATGATTCATTGTTTTTGAATGATTCTTTTGAGTGAATCATATTGTTTGATTTGTGAGCACAAAACAAATTGATTCAGTGGAGCTCAACAAGAGTTCTTCAGCACATGCATCTCCTGATGTTATTTTGTTTCACTGACACTGGTAAATGTTTGCAGAGCATGTGCAAAAACCATTTAAATCATGAGACTCGACTGGACAATCTCATAATTAATTTTATATGTATTGTGGACGCTGGCCCGGACACAGACAGACGGACATCATTTTTGCACCCAACACACTGTTTATTTACAAAGTACGTGCACCACAAACCCCAGTGCCTCCAGCACCGATTCCCCCAATGTCCAGGCCTCACAGTCTCTGTGCCTCTCTTTCCTGGCCGCCTCCAGTCCTCTCTCCAGCTCTGTCCACTTCCACCCGACATCCACTCATGACTGGAGGGAGGCGGCCCCTTATATGGGAACCCGGATGGGCTCCAGCTGCTTCCCGGCAATTAGTCCTAGCCACACCCCAGTGTGGCGGAAGTGCCGGCTGTGCACCCGGAAGCCGTCCGGGTGTCCCCTGTCGTCTTCCCCCCAGCACTTCCTGGTGTGGGGGAAGTGCTGGGCTCCAGGGATATGCAGGCATTGGGACGCCGCCTGGCGGTGGCCACGGGTCCCTACAGGGCTGGGCTTCCAAGCCCTTTACCCGAGGCCCCCTACATAACCAGGACGGAAGCCCCCTCACGGTCTGCAGGAGGCACAAGCCCTCCTCCGGTCCTCCTGGGCGTCCCGGCCGGGCTCCAGCCCCAACCGGGTCCCACACGGGATATTCCGGCATCGGGGCGCCGCCTGGCGGTGACCACGGGTCCCTACAGGGCTGGGCTTCCATGCCCTGTACCCGAGGCCCCCAACATAACCAGGACGGACGCCCCCTCACGGTCTGGAGGAGGCACAAGTCCTCCTCTGGTCCTCCTGGGCGTCCCGGCCGGGCTCCAGCCCCGGCCGGGAACCACAGTATATATATTTATTTATTCTGACCACAAGGAGGTGCCACATAGTCCCAAACCTCAGACACAATAGTGTCCAACATAGTCCCAGGTTCAAAATAAAGTATTTTATTACAAATACATCCCCAAATGTGCAGAAACAACCAACCACAATTGCAATCAGAGTGTTTCTTTCTCTCCTTCCGCTCCTCTTGTTAAGTTTTGCCCGATTCCTCCCGACTCTGACTCCTTTTATCCTGGTGCCACAGTGTGTCCTCTTAGACACACTTGCGGGTCATATGGTGCCCTCAAATGCCACCGGGCTTCCAATTCCATGTGCCCCTGCTGGTTTCCAAACTGATATGCCTCAGAAAGACCATTGCCACCTGTTTTTGTGGGTGATGGAACTGCTCCTGGCCTCTGGCTTCCATTGGGACATCCATTATGTGCCTCCAGTTGAGCAAGAAGCTGTTCCCTCGTCCACCCGATGTGCCCGTCTGACCTCTATGGTACTTATAGGCAGAATTGCAGACCCTGAAGTTGTGAGTTCAAATCCAGCTATTGACACTGGGTTACCATTAGCAAGTCACTTGACCTGCCTGTACTCCAATTGGAAGCCAAAATGAAATATAACCAATTGTATTATAAATGTTGTAAGTCACCTTGGATAAAAGCATCAGCCAAATAAGTAAGCTTAAACGTAAATGACAATATACAGTATATTGCGATCAAAAACGGAACTGCATGTTGCCACTGGAAAATGTCGGGGTGCCAACCTGGTCGTCCCTGTTTACTTTCAATGAAATTATAGGTAAAGAAAATAAAAATTAGGTCCACTATGGACACCAAAAGAAAGGAAGCTTTCCAAAATCATATTGCCACCAAGCTACTTCATAGAACTACTGCGAGAAAGGAACCCGTCCTGCTTTAAGTTCAGTAGAAGACTGAAGAACTCCTTCTGGCAGCAGCAGGATTTATAGGTTGGGGACCAGAAGGGGCGAAGTTAGTTACCCTCACTGTGCTTCTTCTTGGTGCTGCAGAGGGAATAAGAAAGGAAAAGGTTAATGTCAGCACCCCATCTTGACCTGGAGTGATAGGATATACTGTACTTCAGATGAGAGAGGTTCACAGACGGGCATGTGCGACAATATATATCACCCAAGGGTCACCTTCTGGACTCATCTAAGGTAAGCACTACAACTCCGGGACAGTAGGGGGCACAATTGCTGATTCTCTCATCACTTTTATCACCCACAGCTCAGAGAAGGTGCCCACTGTTAAATTCTGCTCCGTACTTGTAAAATTTTTATTTTTATACTGTATTGAGGATTTGTTCTGTTTTGTGTATTGTATTGTATTGACCCCCTTCTTTTTGGCACCCTCTGCACGCCCAACCTACCTGGAAAGGGGTCTCTCTTTGAACTGCCTTTCCCAAGGTTTCTTCCATTTTTTTCCATTTTTTCTTCTTACATAGTCAAGGCTGGGGGGCTGTCAAGAGGCAGGGCCTGTTAAAGCCCATTGCGTCACTTCTTGTGTGATTTTGGGCTATACAAAAATAAATTGTATTCTATTGTAAATGACTCCATCTCTTTGGGTCCAGGAGCCATAAAAGTTAACTGCATTGCTGAGCCCCTACCCTGTGACTAGCCTGCTCTCTAGACACTAGCAATTTGAAGACAAGGCTAAAAGATTATTTTGTTAACACATTGTACAATCAGGCACCTGTTATTTTAATTGTTTTTGTTTTACTTTGCAAGTAAATGGGGTGGCCCAGCTTTTGAGTCCTGTCCTTCCATCGACAGACAAAAATATATCTATATACATACTTATCAAAATAATGTACAGGTTATTAAATTATATATTTGTAATGCGATTAGAGGGGACACCCCAGTCTCAACTTTCCATATACTCTAAATGAATCAAACAAAACAAAAGAATCAATTCAATTAAACAAGTTTGAAAGAATTGAATCATCAAAGTGAATTGAAATGGCCATCACTAGTATATATACAGATGCACTTGCTTAGTCTTCTCTGCGTGGCTTCTACTTAACAATATTTATTTATTTTTGTTAGCGTGACAATCAGAACTATGCACAGGCTTTGAGATGTGGCACATTATAGTCTTTGAATATTCCCTCTTAAATTATATTAAGCATTTTTATACAGTTTTAATTTTCTTCTGGGCAGTTTTGTCAATATAAATCCAATATATGTGTTTGAAGCATATGAATGGTGGGAACTGCATGGAGGTGATGACTGCCAAAACGTTTTCTGTCTGTGACTGTAAGCAACTTTAGTAAGTATCAGGGATGGCAAAATGTCTGAAATTGCATAGTGAAAGGGCATCATCCAGAACATTTGCCAGCTTCTTTATATTCTAAAAGGGTGGAGAAACCGTAATATGTGAGCATTAGTTATACCATACAGCGTATCCAACAGTTCAGACAATCCTGGCATTACGCAAAGGTGAAAATAAATGTGAATGCAGTCTGGAACTCATTATTTGTCAGTTCTTCCACTCCTGTTATTTCCATGTCGATTTTTATTTGGGTGTTCTGGTTTCCTCCTACATGCCAAGGACTTGCAGGTCAGGCTGATTGCCAGACTTAAACTGGTCTGCTAGGAATGAGTGAGTGTGTGTGTATATGAGTGTACACAGTGATGGACTGGCCATATGCCCAAACCAGACCCTTGAGTTGGGCCTTAAACTGCTGAGATGGGTTCCCTGTGAGACTAATAAAATATTGATTGATTGCAGATTGATTGATTGATATTTTATTTGCCCTCTTTGAAGCAAAGTGGTCTGACACACACATTCTGACTCCCAGCTGCGACATACTCACTTTTCTGGAACTTTAAGTGAGACGGGTGCTGAAGACAGTGAATCTTAGGAAAGTTCCTTGACCAGATGGCATACATGGCATAGTTCACTTGAAGCTTGTAATGACCAGTTAGCAGAAGTGCTTTTTAAGATATTCAATCTTTCACTGACACAGGCCACCATTCCTCCATGTCTTAAGTCGGCTATTATCATCCCTGTCCCTAAAAAGTCAGTCATCAATAACCTTAATGACTATTGACTGATGCATTGATGTCAACAGTCATAGAATGTTTTGAAAGACTTATTGCTCAGTACATTAAAGCCAGCCTCCCCCATACACACACCTTCGGCCCTCATCACTTTGCTTATAGATCAAATTGGTGCATGGAAGACACTGTCAATACAGCCCTCCATACAGTGATGAGCCATTTGAAACACTCAGGAACCTATGCAAAGTTTGTCGATTATAACTCACCTTTTAATACAATCAGACCTAGCATACTAATGGATTAGCTGCATAATCTGAACTTTAACCCCTTCTTTTGCACTTGGATAAAGGTTTTCCTCACTGGCTGCCCACAAACTGTTAGAATTCGTCCCCACAGCTCCTCCATCCTCACACTTAGCACCGTCTCCCCTCAGGGCTGTGTACTGAGCCCACTTCTGTCCTGTACACTTATGACTGTACATCTAATTATTCTAGTAACACTATGATCAAGTTTGCTGATGACTCCACAATGGTAGGTCTCATAACCGGTGACGATGAGTCAGCATGCAGGGATGAGGTGCAGAACCTGTCAGTGAGGTACACCAGGAACATTCTCTCTATCAGCACCTGCAAAACTAAAGAGGTGGTCATTGACTTCAGGAGGCATGGGACAGAACCAGTCCCTCTATACATCAACAAGGACCTGGTGGAAAGGGTCACCTCCTTTAAGTTTCTGGGAGTTTACATTTCCTGAAGACCTGTCCTGGACAGCAAACACTTGGGCAGTTGTCAAAAAGCCCCAGCAGCGACTGCATTTCCTGAGACTTCTCTGGAAAGTGAAAATGAAGGAGAAGCTGCTGTTGACCTTCTACCGTTCAATCATCGAGAGTGTTTTAGCATAATGCATCTCAACATGGTATGCTGGCTGAACAGCCGCAGACAGGAAAACTCTGCAGAGGGTGATATCATTGGCTGCTCTCGGCCCTCCTTGGAATATATCTCTAGTGCCCAATGCCTCCACAGAGCCAGGAAAATCATTAAAGACCCTCCCATTCTTGCCACTCACTGTTCACACTACTGCCCTCCGGCAGGTGGTACAAGAGCATTACAAGTGGACCAAAAAGATTTGCAGATAGTTTTTATCCTTGTGCCATCAGAATTTTAAATTCTAAAAACTCTTCAAACTGTTAGAATTACTTTAGTGGATAATATTTTCCATCCTTTATTTATTTATGTATGAATTTACATCTCATAGGATGTGAGCTTTTTACATTATTTGTTTGTCATTTATGTTGTACTTGCACCGTTTACAGCTTTTATAATTTCAGTGTACTGGTATTGATTGACTGACTGACTGACTGACTGACTGACTGAATGACTGATTGATTGATTGATTGATTGATTGATTGATTGATTGATTGATTGATTGATTTAATAAGGAAGCCCAGGCTGAAAGACAAATGACAACAAATGGTCACATCTAACCTTGATTTCAATCAGCTGCTACTGCTTTTGAGAAGGGATGTAGAAATATGAATCAAACGTGGAAGGACATTTTTTGTAAGTTTTAAAGAGTAAGAATTGAATTGATTGGGGATTAAACTCTTCCTTACTTTCTTTCCTTTAGAGCTCCTTTTTATATCCACTCTTTCTGTCTATGTACAGTATTTCTGTTACTTTCTACAAGAATAAAATCAAAAAGTTGATCAGTGTGACCCAGTCTAGTCAGGCAGACACCTCAGATGGTGAGACCCCTGTTATATCCTGGCAGTACATTGGGCTAATTACTGCAGATTCTTTCCCTCTTTCAAGATCTTTTCAAGTGTTCCTTCTGCACAGATTTGTCCATCCTATATGTTCTATAAACCTCCTGCCAGACAACATATTTATTTACATTAAAGTGCATAAATTACAGAATATATATCCAGTATAAAATGGTTGGAGTATTATAACCATTGCAAAGATATGAAATCACTGAACAAATTATTAGGAAGTCCTATACACCTGCTTATCTAATCAGCCAATCACGTAGCAGCAGCAGAATGCATAAAATCATGCAGACACAAGTCAGAAGCTTCAGTTAATGTTTACATCAAACATCAGAATGAGCAAAAAATGTGATCTCAGTGATTTTGACGATGGCATGATTGCTGGTGCCTGGCAGGCTGGTTGGAGTATTCTTGTAACTGCTGATCTCCTGGGATTTCCCCACACAACAGTCTCTAGAATTTACTCAGAAAAACAAAAAACTTCCAATGAGTGGCAGTTCTACGGGCAGAAACACCTTTTTGATGAGAGACGTCCAATGTCTAAACTGGCTCGAGCTGACGGAAAGGCTACAGTAGCTTGGATAACCATTGTATATAATTGTGGAGAGCAGAAGCGCATCTCAGAATGCACAACACATCAAACTGTGCGGTGGATGGGCTACAGCAGCAGAAGACCACACTGAATTCCACTCCTGTTTGCCAAGACCAGAAAGCTGAGGGTGCTGTGGTCCAAGGCTCACCAAAACTGGACAGCTGGAGCCTGGAGAATTGTAGCCTAGTCTGATGACTCTCAAGCTGAGGCACACACATGGCAGGGTCAGAATTTGGCATCAACAGCACAAATCAATTCACCCATCCTGCCTTGTGTCAACAGTTCAGGCCAGTGTTGGTGGTGTACAGTTGTGGGGAATGCTTTCCTGGCACACACTTAGCACACATACAGCATCAATGTTCACTTGAATGTTGCGGCCTATTTGAGTATTGTCGCTGACCATCCCTTCATGGCAACATCTTCTATTGGCTACTTCCAGCATGATAATTCACCATGGCCTACAAGTCATCTCCAACTGGTTTCATGAACACGCCAATGAGCTCAATGTTCTTCAGTGGCCTTCTCAGTCATGTGGTAGAATGGGAGATTCGCAACATGAACGTGCAGCTATCAAATCTACAGGAACTGCTTGATGCAATCGTGTCAACATGATCCTGATTATCAAAGGAATGTTTCTATCCTCTTATGGAATCTATGCCACAAAAAACTGAAACAGTTTTGAGAGGAAAAGGAGGCCTTACCCAGTATGAGTACAGTGTGCTTGATTATTTATTCAGTGAGTGTGTATAGATAGATAGATAGATAGATAGATACTTTATTAATCCCAAGGGGAAATTCACATACTGATAAAAAACAATATTAAATTAAAAAGTGATAAAAATGCAGGTATAACAGACAATAACTTTGTATAATGTTAACTTTTACCCAACCCCCCCCCCACCCGGGTGGAATTGAAGAGAGCGTCGCATAGTGTGAGGGAGGAACGATCTCCTCAGTCTGTCAGTGGAGCAGGACGGTGACAGCAGTCTGTCGCTGAAGCTGCTCCTCTGTCTGGAGATGATCCTGTTCATTGGATGCAGTGTATTTCAAATGATTGACAGGAGCCTGCTCAGCGCCCGTCGCTCTACCACAGATGTCAATCTGTCCAGCTCCATGCCTATAACAGAGCCTGCCTTCCTCACCAGTTTGTCCAGGCGTGAGGCATCCATCTTCTTTATGCTGCCTCCCCAGCACACCACCGCATAGAAGAGGGCACTCGCCACAGCCGTCTGATAGAACATCTGCAGCATCTTATTGCAGATGTTGAAAGACGCCAGCCTTCTAAGGAAGTATAGTCGGCTCTGTCCTCTCTTGCACAGAGCATCAGTATTGGCAGTCCAGTCCAGTTTATCATCCAGCTGCACATATGATAAGAAGATCATTGCACAAGCTCAAAAATGGTGGACTGGGGTGGAATTTTAATCTGCAACTGTGTAATATATTGAGGAGAATCTGCAATTAATCAGCAGGTAATAAACTGCTTACTAGATATTACATTCAACTATCTCTGTCAAAAATGATCTTTTAACATTTTTGTTAAAATCACCTTAATACAAATACCGGTGTTCCAGTTAAATAATTTTATTATAGCTTCTTTAAACGATTTCCACAGATATTTTTCAAACAGAAAAGCTACTAACTAGAAAGGTTACCTAGAAAAGGCAAATGACAAAACATTTTGGAGTTCTCAGAAAGTGATAATAAATGATAATAATAAATGGATAATATCCTTGACTAGACAATGATCCTGGGTAATGTGATGCCATGTTTATGTCTACAGCATACTTGCCACTTTCACAAAAGCCTTGAAGTAATATAAATTAGCAGGTGGTAATGTGTGGAATTGCATGACACAAAGTTACAAGGGCAATGCACATTTGTTTACATAAAACAAAGCCAAGAATTTCAAGGGCAAGAGAAATACCAATAAAAGCTGACAAATATACACTAATAAGAAGCCCGGTGAGATTTTATAAATCTTTAAAGTGACTGAGAGATGGTTTTAAGAGGTGTTTCCCTTGTAAAAATGGAGGGAAGCCAGCATATAGGAAAAATGAACAAGAAAGGAAAAATATAACATAATGAATCAACAATAATATATACTCATAAGCTTGTGAGACAAGATGTGTGTGCCAATCCCATTTCTGTCATTAGTAGAATATTTTAATTTTATTGTAGAATATCCAGAAAATATTATGAAGTTTTGTTGAGTTTTGTCATGTTAAATTCTCTCGGTTATTTCTATTTATGCCCATTTCTGGATAGATTTTAATTATTTAATTTGGTAGGCAGCATGGCGTAGCTGACAAGTTTTTGGACTTTAAACCCTGAGATTGTAGGTTGAAATCCTGTTCCTACCACTTTGTGACCTTGAGTATGACACGTTACCTGCCAGTGCTCCAATTAAAACATAATGTAATCAGTTATGCCTCTCAAATGTTGAAAGTTGCTTTGGATAAAGGTGTAAGTCAAATAATAGTAGTGATAATTAATTTGAGAAAGGTTTAGGGACAAAACGAAGAAACAGAAAGTGAAAAGACAATAACCTAAATTCAGAATTCCAAAAAAGGCAAAGACAAGAGTTTAAAAAATGCAATGAAGCAAAAATACAAATACAAAGTTCAAAATTAAACGCAAAGAAAAAATTAAAGTAACAGTAAGAATGTGAACTAATATGCTAGTCAAGCAAATATGCTATTACCAGACATGATTCCAAAATCCTCATTGGTTCTTCAGTAATCGTGGTACAGACCTGCTAGGTGTCGTTGATCGTCCTTCTTCATTCTCAACACTTTTTGAACTTCTCAATCCATTCGTAAACACCCTGCTGTGGTAAAACACTGTCTCCCTGTTGTGCAGAAAAGCTTCTTATGGATTTCAGTCCCCGGTAAACCTTCAACATGCTGCTCTTCTTTGGTGCAGAAGGGGAGTGGAGCAGCCATATTTACTCCTGGAAAACAACAAGAGGAACTGATTGATCAAGGCTGAAACTTTACCACTGTGACCACAGACTCAATGTTTCCACATGTGAGCAGAGAAAGCTGTGCAACCAGCCCAAATAAAATTATCACAAAAGTGCAAATAATTATTGACTTAACCTTGTATTTTAGAATGAACTTTTTTTTCTGTAAAGTTTCCCCACTACAGTTTTACCATGTCTGGAAAATAATTTGTGTAAAAGACAGTTAGCTGGCATTTAGATGCTCACGGGTAATGTGAATTCTAAAACCTCTGATCCAGAGTTAATGTATTGCAATGTGATGACACATGAGAAAAACAAGTGTTAAAAGACGCCAAACGACGGAGAAAATTGTGAGGAATGTGTGTTTTAAAGTGTAGGGTGTGCCGTTTTTCTTTGCGACGATATGTACATGCGCCAGTAAAAGATATTAAAGAAGGCTGGGCACAAAAAGAAGTGTCTGTACTTTGGGTACAAAGAGAAGACGTTCATAAGAGATCTTGGTAGTCAAGCAAATTATTAATCTCGCAGAAAGACAGAAATTCTGATTTTGTAGTTGTTCCTGTGTTTTAATACCAAGGTTTGATTTTGCTTTTTTAAAAAGATAAAATGGATTTGAGTTTATCGAAACCTGCTTCTTTATTTGACTGTTCCCCTCCCCTCTTCTTATTGATCTTTCAAATCTCTGCTGCTCACAAATAAATTAAACCTCTCGCTTTTTGGGACTGCAGAACACTGCAAAAGTTCAGGCGCTTTTTTTATAATGGGACTGAGCCACCAGGAAGCTGTCTGCACACTCACAACATGTTTTCTCTCAACACAACACTTCCTTCGCTGCAAAACGAGCATTTCCGACAAAAACAATTTGGAAAAATCTTTTCTGAACAAAGCCTTTGAGATGATGATGAAGTATCTATTCTAAAATATGCCTTTATCGGACAGGGAGAAACGTAACTATTCAAACTTTACTTTTGACACAGCTTCTTCATGTTTGATTTATGTCATGTGACGGATGCCGCTAAAATAGGTCCCCGCTTCCAAGACATTGAACTGAATTCAAGAGGGGAAGACTGTTAAATGTATAAGAATTGTTAACACTAGAGGCAGGCAGTGTGCTGTAGTGGTGAAGGCTTTAAACCTCAAACCAGGGGTTTCCAACCTGGGGTACTCGCATTTCAGGGGATGTGGCAAAGAGGAAGGCTTCGTTGCTATTTGCCAAAATTGAGTGAGGTGTATTGTCTGACTTTATCGTGGTACAGTAGGTGTCTTGCAGTGTACCATCATGTGTAGGTCATTTATTAGTTAATGCTGCTGTTCTGTGATATGAAAAGAATCAAGAATTGCACACGCAGTTGTCTTCTATGAATGAGCCACAGAAATTCACGTTCTTGTGGGTTCCTTGCTGTGGATGGAGCATTCATTAAAGTGAATACCCTTTTTTAAGAGCGTGAAATGCAAAAGATCCTTAGAGACAGGTGGTGTCTAGTGATTTCTGTTAATTTCTTTGCAAGCTCTGATTGTGAAATGTCATTGATTTTGAGATTTCCTTGACATTTTTCCTGGCGGGGACAAGGTGGACTGAACTAGATGCACTCAGCCCTTCTCTCTTACTGGTGGTCCAGACAGCACCACAGCAATTTTAACTGTGTGGTGCATCTGTTTTTGAACTGTACTACAGATGTTATTGGAGAACAAAGATCTGTGTGGCACACTGTCGCTTCTAGCTTGACAGGGGTCTCCAATCCCCCAAACCCTTCGATCGTTGATCGTGTGTTGTTTTCTTGCAGCGGTTTATGCTTTGCGGGATACCACAACCTCTAGATTGTCAATCAAGTGTGTAAGTTTCATGGGGGACACATTTACAAGATAAAGGTAAATTGCTCAATTTATATTTCAATGTTATGCCCAAAATATTGCATGTGGTCCAATTTGTGGTTCAAAAATTAGAAATTTGACTTCTTCATTTTCAAATATGATATTTCTATTTTAGTGGTGCGAACATACAGTAAATCAAACATTTTAACTCTTTCAGGGCTGATGTCAACTTTTGTCAAAAGGAGGAGCTGACAATAATCGGTAATCAACTGTAAACTGTGTCAAAACCAACCGTTACATTTTAGTTAGACTGTCGTTGGTAGAACTTCATTGGTTTTGACCGAGATTTCCTGCGATCCCGTGAGTAGTAATGTGCAGACAATGGCAAAAATTGCACTGACATCTGGCAAGAGATCAAAGCAAATGCTTAAAGCAAAATACTTCATGGATGACATTTTGCCTGAACTCTCTGAATTGGACTAAGACTTGTCGGACTCTGATTTTGATACTAGCGATCAAAAACAAATATGAGGTTTTGCAGCTTCAGCTGATTGGTCCCTAGCTAATCATGGTGCTGAACAGGTTCATGTAGCTGACACAACCTATGGTACTGTTCACGTGGGAGGACTGCCACTTAACAATGATAAGAGGTAGAAACCAGAATGCAATGCACTGTGACCATGACTGCTGCTGCTGCCCCATGCAGCCACGTGAACACATCCTGGCAGCTTGCCTGCCACACATTCTTGGCAAACTGGCAGCCACAGCATGCAGCAACAGATGTTTTATGTTGATTTTTACGTTAAGTCATTGCGTTTTAGAAAATGATGTTTTTTGGAAAAAATATTTAGCCCTCAAAGAGTTAAAGGGTGTGGGGTATTGATTGATTGGGAACCACTGCCTTAAACCCTAAGATTTTGGGTTCAAATCCCTCTTCTAACACTGTATAACCATGAGCAAGTCCCTTCACCTGCCTGTGCTTGAACTGGAACAACAGAAACGTAACCCATTGTATCTCAAATGTAAGACATCCTGGATAAAGACATCAGCCATCTAAGTAAATGTAAAGCTCAGTTAACAAAAAATACTGCTTTTTTTTTTTTAAATAATATCATCCCAAGTGACTGAGTGTGCTTTAAAAAATGTGTTCTTCAATCAACAATGCTGAGTTGCAGTCTTTTTAACTGACTTATTTATTTTTCATGAACACAGTGGGTACACTGACATTTAGACTTCATTCAGTGTTGGCTTTGGAATGAACGATAAAGCTCAGTTTTTTCCTATTAAAAATCATTCAAAAGCTTAACTGGAAAATAAAGTACACCCGATCCCTAGTGACAGATATTTTCCAAACAGTTTTAAGATCTGCCAGGCCACAAAATACAAGAAAACATTAAAAAGATTTTTTTTTTCCATAGCCTACTGCTCATTCTTCATTGGGCTGGCACTTTAGAACGATCAAGTTTGCCAAAGAGAACGTTCTGCACTGTAAACCATAAAGATATAAGCTAAAACACTGTGTTTTGTGGAATTAATATAAGAGTGCAATCCTACCAAAGACATTTTAGAAATATTTTGCACAAAATTTCAGTCATTAAAAAGTTTTTTAATGCAAGTGAATTGCCAAGACCCTCCAGTAGCTGGAAACTGAACAAAAAACTGCATTACACAATATACTTTAAAAACAGAATTATAGTGGTTTGTGCTGCTCCCACATAGCTCGAAGGCCCAGGATTTAATTTCTGATCTGATCTCTTCCCTACCCTGAATTTTCACAGATGTCTCTGCTGGACAATGTTGGTTGGTTCAGGTCCTCTTATGTCCACCATATCTTTAAAGATGGTCAGGTTAGGCTTGTCCATTGTCCAAACTTAATACAGCGTATGAGATGTGTGACTGTGCATGTGTAAGTAAGCAATGTCATGGACTGATCTTTTAAATTTCACTCTGGGATAATAAAGTCTGTCTTCTGGTTCATTGACCATAAAGTGGTGGTCCCTGCATTGCATCCATTGCTGCTGGGAGAGACACTGGCTCCTTGCAGCTCTGTACTGGAAAGAGTTGGTTTGAAAAATAATAATATGGCTAAGTACATGCAAATGCAGAAAAGAGACAAAAAAAATCTCTATATATGCCCAAATGTAAATATAGATGCATATAGTATGGGTGTTTTTCATTGAATGTTTGTTGCATTTCATTTTAATTTTGTTACTGCAAACAAATTAATTACCTTCAGCTTGCTAATGGGAATTATGCCATATAAAACTAAAATAAATGAATGTGCAATATTTGTGCACCTCTGAACCCAATACTGGGTAATATTTATATATTAGGTGTATCTCGGACCCCAGTCCCTTGACACAACTACACACACACACAAGTCCCACCTTTATTGGCTTCTCCAAAAACACACACACATGTTGCCCCAGTCTTTTCCTTTCCCTTTCTTTGTTCCAACCTCTCAAGGTGAGCATAGTCCTCCTCCTCTCTCAACTCTGACTCCAGAAGGAGGTGAGGTGACTTGGTTTATACTGGACCCAATAGTTTTGCTGGTGGCACAACTTTGCACCAAGGAAGTACCTTCTTGCTTAAAGGAATCCCATTCTTGGCAGCTCCATTTGGCAGTATCCTTTGGTCCAAGCAGGGCTGCTCAATGAGATTATAACTCCCAGGCTGCCCTGTGAGTGGGCACATGGGTGAGCCAGCCTAAGGATGCCACCAGTTAGTGCACGAGGGGAGTATACACTTATGATAAAAAGTCTTCCCCTTTTTTTTTTTTTTTATTTCACAGTCCTTTCCAGAAAATGTAACCCCAGGACATCCATCCATTGGCACCCTGTGTCCACTACATGGGTCCTTTGTCTAGGCAAGGAACCATCCACTCTGGCACCCTGACCAGGAAGCCATTCGTACATACAGTATGAAACATCTGCTTAGACTTACAAAACCATAGCAATGTATTAACTAATGGGGTAGCCTGCAATGGGATAACGGCATCTGAAGTATTGTGTGCAGTTCTGGTCACCACAGTACAGAAAAGACATAGCAGCACATGAAGCTGTGCAGAGGAGAGCAACTGCTTAAGTGCATCCCAGGACTTAAGGACATTTCCTACTCTGGTATACCCAAAGAATTAACCCTGTTTTCTTTTTAGACATATACTTTTTGAAAAGTTATTTACTTTGGCTGTTAAAACACTTAAGTTGTCAAAAAATACTTATCAGAAAACTATGATTGGTGGTAGTTTTCAACGGGACTGAATTCTTTTGCAAGGCAGTTTATGTCTATATATACAGTATGTAACATAATAGTCTTAGTAAATTTGCAGTTGCTATTTGAGTACTTCTTTTTTTTTTAACAATTCTGGGAATTTTTGGGTTTCTCATCATAGGACATACATGACTTATATAGGCCCTGACACCTCAATTAGATTAATTGGCTTGATATACAAGATGTGAATGAAAAGTGTTGCCTCCACCTTTATAAACTGCCAAAGAATGACAGCACAGCAGTTTCTCTGCCAGCACCTCAGTTAAAGGCAAGTTGCTTTATGGTATTTGAAATCTAAGATTGCCCAGTGTTCTCATTGGTGTAACTTAAGCACCATTCTCTTATTGACTTTTGCTTTCCGAGTTTCTTCAATCGATATGTGCTGATGCAGATTGTTTTGACATAAGCGCTGTGTGTCATTGGAACAACAAATGTAAAGACCACAAACCAGTTAACTTGATTATGGTGATCAGCAATGAAGTGAGCATCCCTAGATGGCAACCAAGATTTTTAAAGAAACAGATTGATGACTTGATTGAGTTAAAGTAGTAAATTACAGAAAGAGAAATTTCTTGCGTTCAAAAGAACATGGGAGGCACGTTATTCTATCATATTGTAATTTTTTTTTTGCAATGTCGCCAGATGTTTTTTTTTTTCAAAACATGACAATAGTAAGCTGCTGCATTCTTCACAAGTAACCTTTGAAAGAAATTGAAAGTTAGCTCTGTTATGCCTTATCTTGATTTCCATCTTTTTCCCATATATGAAGGAAGACCTACCTCGACATCAGTAGGCTTAACACAAAGACATAGAAGGGACAGCCACATTTGGCATGATGGCTTCACAACATGTTACTCCTCATTGATGAGAGGTATAGTAATTAATTGGAAAGGTAAACTCAGCAACTTAAAGAGTATATTATGTGATGGAACCTGGGGCATCAGCGAGCCTCAATCCCCCAAACACGATCACACAGAGTCCTGGGGTCAAATAAAGGATGGTTTATTTAACCAATTTCTTCCACAAAGTGGCATAGGCACAAGTAATTTCTTTACACAAACCACTATTCTCTCATCACTGCACTGCCCTCCTCCATTCAAGTGTTGCTCCACATCCTCCCAGCTCTGACTCACCTGGATAAGGGAGTGTGGTCTCTTTTATTGAGGACCCGGGAGCACTTCCAGTGCTAGGCAGCGCATCTCCCTCCAGTGCCCCCTTATGGCATTAGCGAACCCCAGCAAGGCTTTGCTGCCTAACTACAACTCCTGGAATTCCCTTTCGGGTCCTGAATGGGCCCCAAAATGGAGGGCTGCTGCCATCTAGCACCTGGGGGGAATAAACATCTCCTAGAGACAGTCCTTCCATGTCCTCTTCTTCTGTCGTGGCTAGGGAAGGTATGAAGTCCATATCCAGTTGGGATACATGTCCATTCATTCGGGGCTTCCCACCCAGGTAAGGAACCATTCATTATGGTTGGGATGTCCGTCCACCCGTTAGGGTTATCTAGTCCAGGTGTGACCTCCTTCCCTCTCTTGGCCAGGATGCCTTTACGTTCCCACTGGGCCTCCCATCTGGGTAAGGGATCTTCTGGACTCCTGGCTAGGGTGCTTGTCCATCCTGTGTGCCTCCTAGTATTCTAATAATTTATTTTTGGGTTTGTGTCTATATAACTTTTCACTCCTTAGAAGTTTTCACATTTTATTATTATACAACATTAAATGTATTTAGACTTTTTTGACACTAACTAACAGAAAAAGACTCTTTAATGCCAAAGTGAAAACATCTCTCTGCAAAATGGTCTAAATGAATTACAAATATAAAATAACTAGCCATGTGTGCCCAACTACATTGCGCGTGTTAAAGTTATCTGTGAAGGGCTCCCTGTTTAAATGTGGCTGCCAGTCGTGAACTGGGCCCTTCGTCGCACAGCATTATGATTTTTTATAAGGGAAACAAAATTACAAAAGAAAACCCTTGGATATTGATTCGATTGGAAAGGCCTACTCGGAATCACTGTCCAAATTGTAATTATGTGGTGGTGTAGGAGCATTTCTGCTTCTGTCCGTTCACAGTCCGTCTCGTTTTCACGACGCTGTCGTTTCCTCTCACGATCTCCTCTCAACCTTTCTCCAATCTCGCAGGTTGCGTTGTGCTAATCCAAAGAATAAGGCTATATACACGGAGTAATGGTTATAAAAGGGGGACACATAGGTATCCAGGCTCTTTAAAGCATAAATAGGGATCACTTCACTGACATGTGAGCAATCCACGGTACAACTGTGAGACGTGCAGCACTCATTTTATCCACTGTCTTTCTTTCATCCATATGTTACGTAGGCACGTACCTTTTATCTTCGGCAATCTCATTCTCTAACCAGGCCTCAGGAGCTAACCAGCGTAACACTGTCCACCACCCCTTTCGTTATTCCGGCACATTGTTGACATCCATGAGTAACAACAGCGTACTAAACTGGAAGGTGGTCTATGCATGCGTGGAATTCGCGGACAAAGAAAGTCAAGATCTAAATGAAGATCTCTTTAGTTAATTTAAAGCACAACAATTTGTTTAGTTTGAATGTCTGTGTTTTGAGGTGTGACTGGCGTACTACAGTCTTCAGTAGTATAAGCCTGGAGGAGATTCTTAATGCAATGTCTATGTTTTAGCTGTCTCTCTACTGCCATCTAGTGCTTCTTCTTCTAATTCATTCGTGGACAAACAAAGATCAAGATCCAAATGAAGATTATATATAGAGATTGATCACATGCAGTAAATATTTGTCGCTATAGTATGACACACCTAAATCGTCATTGGTGCAGCCAACTGGTTTTGGAGGTCACTGAATTAGCTGAGTGGTGATCACTTCTCTGGGGTTTCAGTTGATTGTATTCTATAAAAGCACCTGTAAGTAGAAAGGCCAGCTTGTGGTCATTCAGTCTGGTGGTCCAACCTACACAATCAAGACAAAAGAACACAACAAGCAACTCTGTCAAAAGGGGTTAGAAAAGCCCAGGTCAGGGGAGGTGAAAACAAGAAAATATCCACGTCACTCTATATCCAATTACTGAAGGAACAAAAAGAGTATCAGAGAAACAGCTGTAAATCTGCCTAGAGCAGTTGTGATAAGAATACACAAAAGACATCATAAAGGTTTGGGGTAGCCACCCGTTTATTGTTTTTCCCAGCTGCAAAAGTTTATGTTTTGAAGCACGATGTGCATAGAACAGAGTCCACAACAGAACTGGTTACAATAGCCCAAGATGGAGGCTTTAAAGGCCCATAGAGGAAATGATGTCAATCAAAATAGCTGGAACCAGAAGTGACGTCAGCAAAGGGGCCGGCTTCGGAAGTGATGTCAGTACAGGGGCCGGCTCCGGAAGTGATGTCTTCTGAGGCGCTGGAACCTTGCAGGATTTCCTGGGAAAAGTCTGTAGGAAACTGAGAAAGACAGTCAGCGCACTCCACCGCCCCCTGGTTGGATGTCTTATTACAATTATTCAGACCCTTTAGCTGCCTCCTACTCGCACGTGTGTGACACAGTACATTCATCAAAACTGAGTGATTATGCAAGAGGAACACTAGTGAGGGACATCACAAGGCGATCTATGAGAACTCTGAAGGAGTTACAAGATACAGAGTTTAGGACTGGAGATACTGTGCCAACAGTAAGTGTTGTTTTGTTAAAGGGTGGCAAAGAGAGAAAAAAACACACACAGGACATCTCAGCTAGACTTGTCAGAAGGCACAAGGGAAACTCTGAAGTCATCTGGAAGAAGGTTCTATGGTCTGATGAGACCAAAATGGAGCATTTTGGCCATAAGATTAAAAGACATTTTTGAAAACCGTGCATTATCAAAACACGTGAAGCATGGAGGTGGCAGCATTAAGCTGTGTGGATCTCTCTCTGCTGCAGGTTCTGGAGAGCTTGTGAGTGTAAAATGAATACAGTAAAATAAGGGAAATCCTGGACAAAAAGCTGATACAATCTGCAAGAAACCTGGGAGAAGATTTGTCTTCCAGCACTCCCAAGCAGAAAGGCAAAGCTACAGAGGAATGGCTTAAAAATAATGTCAGTGTCCTGGAGTGACCGATTCAGAGTCCAGATCTCAATTCATATTAGAATTTGTGGCTGGGCTTGAAAAAGGCTTTTCACTCTCGATCCCCAAACAAACAGACAGAATCTGAACAGTTTGAGCTAAAATGGCAGTGTGGAGATGTGCAAGACCGATAGAGACCCGAGCACACAGACACAAGACTGTCATAGCTGTAAAGGTACATCTCATATACTGTATATTGACTTGAAGGGGGTGAATATTTATGTGATCAATTATTTTGTGTTTTACTCTTGCAATTAATTTAGACCACTTTACACAAATCTGTTTTCACTTTGATATTAAAGAGTATTTTTCTATTGCTTGGGGTCACAAAAGCCAAATTATATCCACTGTGCATCAATGATGGATAAAATGTGAAGTCTGCCAAGGGGATGAATACTTTTACAGGTGCTGTATGTTATATACTACATACTGTATATACATATATACTGTATATACTGTATATTTCTGCTCAGTTAATAGTAAATGAGATGGAGATTATTTATCACCCTATCCACTGTGAGGGACGGCCCGTGTCTTTACCCGGCTGGGACAACCTCTGACTGGAAGGACCAGGGGAGAGAGTAGGCACATGGCGTTATCTCCCCTAAAGCACTAGATGATAGTGGTGCCTCGGATTTCCACAGGGCAGCATAGAACATGGACTTCTTTGACTCAGCCATGTTGGGTTCTGTGGGTGCCACCAGGGGGCGCTGCAGTGACTAGGGAGCCCCACTTCGTGCTTTTGGACCATGTGTGCAGAAGATTGGAAGTACTCCCAGGTGGAAGATAAAAGGAACTGCCTGCTTACATGAATGAGCCAGAGTTGGGTGAGAGGTGGACAAAGCTGGTGAGGAAGAGTGGAGAAGGCAGTGACCAGTGATAGAAAAAAGATGAGAGTTGTGTTTGTGCTTACAATTGTGCTTTTTATTGTGTGTACTTGTAGCTGTGGTGGTGGGAAACGCTTATAAAGAAGAGTTTCCCACAATAAAAGACTCCTTACCTTTTAACTGGTGCCCATACCTGTTTGTGTTGGGTTTTGGGGAGCTGAAGTGCGATCCTGCAGTCCACACCATTTATGTATGCATGTATCTACACTATACTGAATTATCCAATACCATCTATGTTTTTCTTAACATCAGCAAATCTTGCAACTGTAAGGCCGGAAACCTTTTTTTTCCCCTCTGGCTTGTGGTAATCCTTATTTTAAAATGTGTAACTCTGCCTAAAAATGAAAAGATTTTTTGCCATGTAGTGAAAAATAGGACAGGGTGTTGGTTTAGATCTGAGTGCCACCACTTAACTTCTGTAAGAACATGGGTTTCATTATTTCCCGGCTCATGGTCTGCGTGGAGTTGGCTTTTTCTCGAAGTATCTGTGTGGGTTTTGCTTTGGCTGCTCTTGTTTCCTTCCTCATTAGTTGGCGTATTTAAAACTGGCATGCTGTGACTGAGTATATGAATGTGTGTGATGGACTTTAATTTTGTCCAGAGTTGATCCCCCCCTGCCTGGTACTCAGTATTTATAAGAGTAGATTAGGACTACCTCTGTCAGAGATGTTTCCTGGCTCAAAGGAGCTAAACCACTGCTTAGGACTCCATGGCCAGAGGGGATTCCCAACTCGTACAGAGATAAATGACTGAAGAGGGATGAGCGTCTGTTAATAAATATACCACATTTGGCCCCATAAAGGCTTGATCACTGCAATGCTGAAATGCAGAGAGTGGTTTTAGAAAATGGAAGAATGGGCTTTCTTATCTAAAATTTCATGCAAGTAAATTTCTGTCGGAAAAACACAGCTAAACCACTCCGTCAAAGCTGTTTCATACAAGTATGGCATCCTTGAGAGATTTTGATTTATTCCATGAGACACTGAGGATAAGAGTACAAGATCAATTGTCCCTAGAGCTAAACATGTATTTTCACCTTTACGTAAGGGCCATGGAAAAAACTCAAATGATCTGACAGAGATTAAATGGAACAGTGAAATATAAATCTTGACATTGTTTCATTTGGCAGATCATCACTTATTTGTCTGCATCCGGGAAGCAAGTGACAGATGTGTTTGCTTGCCTTACATTCAAGGCTCTCCAAAGATTTACTGTAGAGGGTATTTTACAAAAATTGGGATGGCTCAAAAATAATAATTCCACAAAAAAAAAGCTGGCACTGCAAGTATTCAAATGCAGCTGCCTGTTCATTCCTTCCATCCATTTTCTTAAATGTTTATCCAGCTTAGAGGTGAAGGGAGCCAGTGCCTGTCCTGGCAGCATTGTGTGCAAAGCAGGAACCAACCAAGGGCAGGCGTGCAATCCATTGCAGGGTCTTTCTATGGGACATAAGAGTAAAACAAGAGAAAACACCATATAGACAGACGGCTAATGTACAAAATCACCACGAGTAGTGAGTAGAATTTAAACCCAGGAATCTGGAGCTGTGATGCAGCAGTGTTAACCATTAAAATAGTCATCTGCAACATCTATAAACAAATCAAAAAGATGAGGACTTAAATAAGACCCCTAGCGCTGATCTACTCAAACTGGCATCTTGTTTGTTAGCCCAACACTGCATTTAACTCGAGTCCTCACTTTTTCATACAAATACCCTGGACAATCCTTACATACTTCCCTGGTACTCCTTTCTCTCTCATGTACCTCCCCTTGACGTGGAACTCGTCATACACCTTCTCCAAATCAAACATCATATGCCAACCTTTCTGTTTTTCTTGATGCTTCTCTATGAGCTGTGTCAATGCAAAGACTGCATCAGTTGTTCTACTCCCGGGCATAAAAAACCAAACTGTTCCTGCCCTGTGGTAGTCTCTTCCCTAAGCCTTCTTTCTGTAACACTTTTCCAAATTTTCATTGTGTGTGACATCAGCTTTATCCCTCTGTAATTTCCACAATCCTGAATATCACCCTTCCCCTTATAAATGGGTACAATCACATTGTTCCTCCACTGTTCTCCTCTGGTATTCTCTCCAGTTTATAGGAAAGAAGATGACATATTTAAAGATTCAGCTACATAACCTTTACCATTTCTGTAACTCGACTAATTAGTTTATTACTTTAGTAACACCTTAGTAACAATATATATTACAATATATAACAATATTTGACTGAGAAAATCTGTTGTCTCCTAGATGTTTCAAAAGGACAGCAAATTATTCTATGCCTAAGAAAGCAAAAAGTGGACTGTCTGAATGGCTACAGACTGGTGGCACTCCAATCGTGGTGAAGTAGTTTGAGAGACTGGTGCTGAAGTACATTAAAATAAATATTCCAGATAGTCACGATCACCTCCAGATTGTATATTGCCACAAACGGTCCACAGAGAATGCCCTAGCCCTCGCAATTCATACCATCCTGGCACATCTGGATAATAAAACCTGTTATGCCAAAGTTCTATTTATAGACTACAGCTCAGCATTAACGTCATTGTGCCATCAAAGCTGACCATCAAAGTTTAAGATTCTGTGCCTCCCTCTGTATCTGGATTTTGGACTTCAAAGTGAACAAATCTCAACTTGTGTGGACTGGCAGTATCACATCCTCCACGCTGTCCCTCAATGCATGTATAGGATAATATGTGTGGCAAGACACAGCTCCAGTTCAATTCTTACATTTGACCGTGATAGGTCTGAGCGCCAAGAATGATGAGATGATTTACAGAGAAGAGGTCTACCTCATGAGTTACTGGAGCTTTGACAATAGCCTGATTCTTAGTGTCAACAAAACCAAAGAGCTGTCATAAACTTCAGGAAGCAGCAGGCTGACCTTACTGACTTATACATAAGACTGGAAGCTATTTTAACAGAAAGAATAACTACCACAGATAAACTGAATTGGCATAACACATTTGATCTTTTGTCAAAGACGCTCAATGGCATCTCTACTTCCTTAGAGATCGAGGACAGCTCACCTCTGTTCTCACACACTTCTCCGAGGGTATAGTGGAGTCCATTGTCACTGGCTGTAAATGATGCCTGCTCAGCTCAAGGGTGTAAAGCATTGCAGAGAGTGGTATAGAGAGTGGTGAAGGCAATAATTCAGTTGCCTTCAGTTCTGGACTTGTACAACACTCGCCGCATTAAAAAGCCAAATAGTATAACTAAAGACCTCAGCCATCCTACACAAGTGTTTTTATCACTCTTCCCTTCAGGTCCATTGGCATTCACACAAGCAGATTCAGGAACAGTTTAAATTGACAGCTTTTAAGGTTACTAAGCAGTTAATCATAAGAATTAAAAAAATAAATATTAACGTAACAGGTTGTATACATTTATAAAACTTTTGAAGATGGATGCATGAATGGGTATAAACGTCCTGAAAAACACAAATTTTAAAATGGTATGGTACCAGCATTTTGGGTTTTGCAGTAGTGAAAGTAAACATTAGCTTTCCTTTCAATTCCTGCCTGACACCCCCACCAAAACCTTGCTACTGCCATTGTGGAAAAACCTCCTTTTCATAGAGTTCACAAAACAAAACTACCCATTGCTTGGACACAATTAGCACTTCAAGGGGGACTACACCTTTATTGTTTCAATGTGATTGGGACTTTGTGGCTATCGCTAGGAAAGGTGTGTGTCTGGAGTTATCGGGTATTTGCTTTGGAACAATTTTGGTACAGGCCCTCAGGTCTGAATGCTAGTATTGATAACAAAGTCAAAATTTTAGTACTGATCCATCCAGTACTAATACTTAGAAGTACATTTTGTGTATTTTGTAAATTATCAGGCTGAATAATTGCAGGGACTCCCAAAAGTGTCGGGGTGCCAACGGGGTTGCCCCTTCTCATTTTTAAACATTTACAAATCGAAATCAGCACTTAAGGGCACAAAACAGAAATCAGGTAAATGCAGTCTTGTTAGCTTTGTAGAAGTATTTGTTTCTTGAGAGCGGGTCATGTCACAGGAAGCTCCGGTCCACATGAGATGTCAGTAGGTGTCAGATTTTTATAGCCCTACGGCTGGAAGGGATGGGGTTCATTTCTGTCAAGGGGAATATTCTCTCTGCTACAGAGAATAGAAAAGACTAAGCTTTGTACCTGTGGTGAGCCAGGAAAGTGTTCCTCTGATGTGCACATATATACAGTATATATGCTAACTTTATATATATATTGTCAAGCTTGGGTCACAAAGTTGCACAGGAGAGTACCTAAGGTTTTCCAAGGAGTAGAAACTTTATTGCTGTTCAGGCAGATACAAACACAAGTGTCTTTCAGAGGCGATCCAGCCTCACAAGGAACAGCTGTCACACTTAATGCATCGGCCCCAATTCCTGCTCAAAGGAACACAAAGTCTTCTTCATCAAGGGGGTACAGCAGCCCGGAAGCAGCGTCCAGAGCAGAGGGAGCCTGGGGGAAGAGAGACAGGAGAGTGAGATACCACAGGATGGCCGTGGCTCGGTCTTTTAAATGTTCAAAGTCCCGTGCAAGGAGCACATCATGCGGCAAGCCAGCATGCCTGCAGCTGATCCCACAAAGAGGAGCTGAAGAGTGTGTTTATTTCCCATTGAAAAA
>JANRMT010062852.1:31137691-31172400 GCA_026402145.1 Polypterus bichir lapradei | reverse complement strand
CAATGAATTTTTGAAGTGATCAACAATAACGGTGGAGCTACTCAGTACTGAGTTCATGTTTGGAAGTTTGATTTCTGTTTTGGGGGGGTTTACGGGTTTTTTTGGAGGTGTGGTCCTACACTCTTGATCAGCTGTAAAACAGCCTGTTTCCGTTTAATCGTTGTTTTCATTAAATTGCATGCTCAAAAAATGTTTTGTCTCACTCCCATTTCTTCTTGTTGCATGTTGAAGCTCTACTTGGAACCTTGTTAAGATCCAACCATGCAAAATATGATTTTTTGCCATTTTTCAAGTGGTCTTAAACTTTTGATCAGGACTGTATATAAATAAACAAGCTGAGCTATGTCATGGACTGGCATCCCTTCCAAAGTTGATAGATAAATGGGTGGATGCCATTTACCTTGTTGTTTTTCTCATGTTTAGCCACATTAAACAAACAAAACACAAATGCTAACCATACAAGAAGAAAACTAATTTTCTGTCAGATCATCCAGGAAGCAGATGTTCCCACAGCCGGAATACGACTATTACAGAGAACCTGTCTTCTTAATAGAAACAGAAAGGAGACAGAACAAGAGAAGGAGAGTGTAATGTTATGAGCTATAAATAACACCAGGATAAAAATAAGTCTGTCAGTGCATACTGCCCAAGAGCTGGGCTTGTTTATGTCAAACAGAAAATGAAAGAAGAGCTTGAATCAGGCTGAGCGTTCATCTATGAAAGTGTAGGTGCAGAGTACTGAAGCATATAGCCAGGTTTCTAAAGCCTTTTATGTAACTATTTATTCTGTTCTACAATGCTCAAATAGTAATAGAAGGTAATTTGCACATCATTTTAATTTAAAATAACACAACAACTCACCCTTCTAGCCTCACTGCAACACTTTTCACAGTGGATAGGAGGCATTAGTATATCCAAAGTTAAAATTTATTGTCATGCTTAATAAGTTCAATAGTTATTTTATGTTTATCTCTAAATGTATTCTATAAAAATCATGGACCCCATACAATCCTATAAAATGGATTATTATATAATGCTCAGGGTGGAACAAGATGGACGAGAGGCCAAAGTCAGATGGATAAACTGGGGTTTTGTTTTTCTCTAGTCAGCAAACAGACACATAGTATACAGACATATAGTTATGGTATAGTATCTGTGTGTGTATTGTGAAAGTAGACGCTGTATAGCGCCCGACCCGGCACAGACTCACACAGAGGCACGTGTACAAATTGTTATTTTTTTTTTTTGTTTTATTTTTCTTCTTCAGCTGGAGGGCAAGTCTTCCCCGTGAACTCTCCAGCCACAACATAGTCCCAAAAGCACAACTCACAGACCACACTCTTCCTCTGGCACCACCACTCCTTCCAGGCAACCTCGTCCTCTTTCTCCCGATTCTGGCCCTGAGTGGTGGTTGCTGGTTCCTTTTATGGCCCACCTGGAAGTGTTCCAGGTGCTTGATCACCTGTTTCCAATTGCACTCTCGGGTGGGGCTGAAGATCAGTCTGGCTGGGCTCAGGGGCCCATGCCGCGCCTACTGGCGGCCACCCCAGATCCCCAAAGGGTTATGGAGAATCTCCCATAGAACCCTGAGGCACCACTGTCAACCAGGGAGGCTGCCACCCAGCGTCCCGGGGGAGATACTGAGGAGCCCATGGCTGCTCCCCCGGAACATAAGCAGAAGGGCCGTCCCGGCTGGCCATGGGACCCAGCTGCCCGCCACAGTATACACGTATATATTTGCATTGTAGGTTAACACTGTCAAAATGTGCTACTGCCTCACAACTCCAGCATCCAAATACCTCGCGTGTTTTGAGTTTACATGCTTTTCTAGAATACCAGTTTCAAAAATATGTAAACAATGGTGTCTCATCTTGTAAAGTGAGATAGGTTGCATTTATCACTTTACAAAGATGCTATACAATATAATCAATCTATCATATCACATCTTTGATATCTGTCTATTAATTAGTGTGGGCTTGTGGCTGAGAAATTGAATTTAACCAACAAGTACAATATTTAGATTAAATCCTACTCACGTAACTACTCTTTGCAGTGGAATCAATAACCTCCCATGTAAAAACAATTTTTTCAAAACTGATGAACTGGTTTCCTATTACAATGATAGATTACATAGTTTACTAGACAATCTTACTCCTTTAAAATCTCGGCCTGTTTCTTTTACCTGCTCTGCTCATTGGTACACCTTGGTATTTGTCTGCTAAGATGGAGTGTGCTAAACAAAAATGTATCACAGTCATTTACATTTTTTATAAGGATGCTCTTTTTGCTGCTAAATCTGCCTACAATGCAGAACAGTTTAGGGAAGGTGAAGGTAGTAGTAGGGTGTTTTGCCATGATAGACATTATGGATGCAATGAGAAGTCGAAAGCTTGCACATTGTAATCCTTTTGGGTAGGTGAAGGGAATTCTAGAAATTTGTCTTCTACTGTTAATAGGGTTCTACAGCCACCTAATGCCCTTGCACTGCATGTTTACTCAGCTGCACAGTGTGATATTTTTATGAAATTCTTTAATTAAAAAATTAGCAATATTCACCAGCAACTGGCATCATTGGTATGTATACAACACAATACTCTTAACCTATATATTGCGGCACAGATTTATTCGCGTGAATCTGATAGACAGGCTGCGGGTGGAGGGGAGGGGGAAGCAGGAACCTCAAGAGTAGGGAGCTGGACAGGGCAATCCACACTCACGCGCCAGCCTCCGTTTAGTCATTCTACCTCTCACCACGTGTTGGAGCATACAGTGCCTCTGCTTAGCTAGCAATACCTGTTTGTTGAGCAGACATTATCATCTAGAGATTTTTAAACAGTAACGCTTGATGTTTTGGAGAGAGGGATTACAGCTACGTTTGTTTTAGAGGGTATTGGCAGAGATATAACAGCCACGTGCTCTTCTCCCCATGTGGGGGCTGCTCTCCCATCAGAGCTGAACACGATGACATTGGAGCCTACCTACCTTCCGCTCGGCCATAGATACCTTGCAAACTTTTTACACAGCTACATTCTTGCCCTTGATAGCAAAACCAAATATATTGAATACCAAGAGGCCCTCAGATACAAAAACTATCAATATAGATTCTTCACAATACAAAGTATTACATTATTTTTTTTTCTTATAGATCTTTAAAGTTTTTCCTGTTTCACTACTGCACGGGCGGAGGTGTGGGGGACAGCTAATATACAGTGCATCCAGAAAGTATTCACAGCGCATCACTTTTTCCACATTTTGTTATGTTACAGCCTTATTCCAAAATGGATTAAATTCATTTTTTTCCTCAGAATTCTACACACAACACCCCATAATGACAATGTGAAAAAAGTTTACTTGAGGTTTTTGCAAATTTATTAAAAATAAAAAACTGAGAAATCACATGTACATAAGTATTCACAGCCTTTGCCATGAAGCTCAAAATTAAGCTCAGGAGCATCCTGTTTCCCCTGATCATCCTTGAGATGTTTCTGCAGCTTAATTGGAGTCCACCTGTGGTAAATTCAGTTGATTGGACATGATTTAGAAAGGCACACACCTGTCTATATAAGGTCCCACAGTTGACAGTTCATGTCAGGGCACAAACCAAGCATGAAGTCAAAGGAATTGTCTGTAGACCTCCGAGACAGGATTGTCTCGAGGCACAAATCTGGGGAAGGTTACAGAAAAATTTCTGCTGCTTTGAAGGTCCCAATGAGCACAGTGGCCTCCATCATCCGTAAGTGGAAGAAGTTCGAAACCACCAGGACTCTTCCTAGAGTTGCCCGGCCATCTAAACTGAGCGATTGGGGGAGAAGGGCCTTAGTCAGGGAGGTGACCAAGAACCCGATGGTCACTCTGTCAGAGCTCCAGAGGTTTTCTGTGGAGAGAGGAGAACCTTCCAGAAGGACAACCATCTCTGAAGCAATCCACCAATCAGGCCAGTATGGTAGAGTGGCCAGACGGAAGCCACTCCTTAGTAAAAGGCACATGGCAGCCCGCCTGAAGTTTGCCAAAAGGCACCTGAAGGACTCTCAGACCATGAGAAACAAAATTCTCTGGTCTGATGAGACAAAGATTGAACTCTTTGGTGTGAATGCCAGGCGTCACATTTGGAGGAAACCAGGCACCGCTCATCACCAGGCCAATACCATCCCTACAGTGAAGCATGGTGGTGGCAGCATCATGCTTTGGGGATGTTTTTCATCGGCAGGAACTGGGAAACTATTCAGGATAAAGGGAAAGATGACTGCAGCAATGTACAGAGACATCCTGGATGAAAACCTGCTCCAGAGCGCTCTTGACCTCAAACTGGGGCGACAGTTCATCTTTCAGCAGGGCAACGACCCTAAGCACACAGCCAAGATATCAAAGGAGTGGCTTCAAGACAACTCTGTGAATGTCCTTGAGTGGCCCAGCCAGAGCCCAGACTTGAATCCGATTGAACATCTCTGGAGAGATCTTAAAATAGCTGTGCACCGATGCTTCCCATCCAATCTGATAGAGCTTGAGAGGTGCTGCAAAGAGGAATGGGTGAAACTGGCCAAGGACAGGTGTGCCAAGCTTGTGGCATTATATTCAAAAAGACTTGATGCTGTAATTGCTGCCAAAGGTGCATCGACAAAGTATTGAGCAAAGGCTGTGAATACTTATGTACATGTGATTTCTCAGTTTTTTATTTTTAATAAATTTGCAAAAACTTCAAGAAAACTTTGTTCATGTTGTCATTATGGGGTGTCATGTGCAGAATTCTGAGGAAAAAAATGAATTTAATCAATTTTGGAATAAGGTTGTAACATAACAAAATGTGGAAAAAGTGATGCACTGTGAATACTTTCCGGATGCACTGTGTATATAAAACAGTGCTAATCTTGCTCTAGATCCTGTGTAATATTAGAACACTAGAAAGATTATGATGAAAACATGGCCATTCAGCCCAGCAAGCTCATCAATCCTGTTCACCAAGGTTGCTCAGAATAAAATCAATTCAAGATCTTAAGGTTCCTAAAGTCCTTTTTTCCATGACACTTTTTGGTAATTACAGATAATATAAACAATATACAGTAAAGTATATTTTCTTATGTACCTCTCTATTAAGATTTTATTTATTCATCACATCTACACACACAGAGTTATACAGTGAAATCCAGCTAAGTAAGCAACCTGTATTGCGCAATTGAATTAAAAGCTGTACATTAAAAATAGAAGTAAAATATTAAAAGGTGCAGACAGAGGTATAATGATTGTTAGATAATACATTCTAGTTAACAAATATACTGTAAATAATTGATTACTATTTTTCCAATTTTGAGGAATGCCTGACACGATGAGCATTTGTTATTTTAATCACAATGACACACTGACAAAGGTTGAGAAACAGAAACAGTTTGTTTCTTCAACTGGTAACAGACCATTGCAAGAACTTCCCAACTTCATCCAAGATAGTGCTGATGTTATAGACTTACAAGTGTGGAACTGTTGCCTGTTTTTCAGTTCAGATGACATAAAAGATGTGAAATGGAGTGACCTCTAAATATTGTTTATTTTCATTAAAATGTTGTGTGTTTGTTATAAATGTAAAAACTAAAACCAGCCCTGTAGATAACTTGAATCTATAATTGTTGCACCTCACAGCTTTGTTTTACTCTGAGGTCATTTTGCAGTTGACCTCTGTGTGCTTAGGCTAAGTGACATTAAAATAAACTGCACATCACGTCCAACAAAAATGTCAGCTTGTAATCGATCTAAAGACCATTTCATAAGTGCTATCAGGGTGGTTTTCCTAGCCCCCTATCAGGTTCACCATTGCAGACGAGTCTCGTCTGGAAGTGAGCCAATGTATTTAACTGTAGACCTTGTCACGGTATCTCACTTGCAAAACTGTAGTATTTGGATAGGATCTGAAGGGCTGTAATTCACCCCAGATTTGTGTAGTCTATGAAATGAAAAGGCTGAGCGTACAAGTGCGTGAAGTTTGCAGTCGTCACTCCGTCGCCTGGGTGTGTTAAATTCACAATTTGTCTAATGGGGATTGTAATTGAAAACCAGGCCTCAGAGCGTCACAAAAGCTTCCACAGATCTCCAGACAAAAGTAATTAGACGAACTCCCAGCACATTTCTTGGCAAAAAGTAGTCTTTTCCACGGAATAGAAATAAGCAAAATAAATAAATAAATACATAAAATAAAATAAGCAAATCACCCCAGATGTAATTCTGTTTCCCACACCCCTCCCTGCCTCCTCTGTGCTTCACCCATCCCCCCGAATTTCCTGGCTCGACATATCATATCAGCTGCCCGGAGAATAAAAGTTTTGTGTTGTACGAAAATTTATTTCCTGTAATTAGTTGCAGATGATTCAGTGGAAGCCTATAAACTTTGGGCTGTCTCCACGGTGACGGGGTGCGAGAAAACACAGCCTCTTTTTTCCCAACAAAGAAAATATTCTGACTTGTTGGGGGGGGGGAGGCTACCGGGGGCCACTTTTTTTCTGGTTTCACTTTCTGCAATGAAGAAACAAACTGAAGTCTGGAGACACCACATCTAGACTGTTAAGCCTACTTGTCCCACAGATACACAGGGAAGGGGCCTGCAAGTTAATTTTAATTTTACTTTTTGCAGACTTTCTAGAAGTTTATCACAGTCTGAGGGTAATGATGGAATGCTTATGCTTCTGAATGCTGGTTGTCCTCATTTGAGCTCATGATTAACTTCTCCACGAGTTCTTCATTTATTTTCAGACATACTGTAGTTGAGATGAATTGTGTATTGACATACTGAGTTTTTGATAAACGCTTGATCTATCTGTTGCATTCTTTGATAAGCCTCTCTGAATAAGCAGACATAGATCTGAATGATTTTCTTCACCTACTTTGTTCATCATAGGGTTAAAGTAGCATGATCACTTCATTGAAGCAAAAAGCACAAGACATGAACCAAACTGTCCACCCCTTAGCACAAAGACACATTCTTATTGGCCAAATTTTAAGATGCTAATTTTTTTTTTTTTTTGTTCGTTATTGTGCCTTATACGATTCTTGCATTAGGAATTTGTTAGTTTTCGCATACCCCTTGGGGTCAGAGCGCTGGGTCAGCCATTGTACAGCACCCCGGGAGCAATTGCAGGTTGAGGGTCTTGCTCAAGGGCCCAGCAGAGTAGGATCTCTTTTGATAGTGACAGGAATTCGAACCGGCAACCTTCGGGATACTAGCGCAGAGCCTTAGCCTCAGAGCCACCACTCCGCTCTCACATATACATTAAGGTGGCCCACAAGAAAATGCAAAGAGTTGATGTTTGCAGAATCATTTCTTCACAAGGCTTATTTTTGTCCTTTGGGTGAATACCGGTGAATTTTCAGAGGTTGCTCCATTCTGAACATTTTAATGGTACTGTTAGTACATACATACTTTTCCACAAGGTTCTGAACTGGCTAAATGATTAGAAAACAATAAAAAAAAAAATAAACCAAAAACATTCTAGTGCTAAGGTGCAGTTCCCAGAACATTCTTGTAATATATGGAAGTTTCCAGAACATCCTTGTAGTATATACGAGTTTCAAGAACACTCTAGTAGCAAGTAGGAGTTTCTATCTTAGCCCTTTCTGATGAGAGAGTCTCAGCAGAAACAAAGGAAAAGATGTCACAAAGTCTGCCACTGCCGCAGTTACGAGACATTCCTCGACATCTTAAGTTGACAAATGAATCTGAACAGCTAAAGATGGAGAATCTGGTAAAAGAAATAGCAGGATCCTTTTTTTATATCCTTATGGAAAAAGGCAAAGGATGGTCTCAGTTGCTTCTGAAGAAACCACAAGAACAGTGGACAGATGATCTAAACGTCAATGGATTTTGCGAACTGTCGGCACCCATGAAAGTATTGAACAATGCAGCTGAAAGGGGAATAAATCTGATTGAAAAGTTCAGTCTCAAACCATCATACATCACAGGTAAATTAATAGAAGGAATTATTAAAGATAAGATTGAGCAGCACATGGCAAGAACATGAGTTTCACTGAATTGTCAGCACGGGTTCAGAAGAGGGAGGTCTTGTTTTACTAACATGCTGGAATTCAATGAGGAAGCAACCAAAGAATATGATTGAAGTGTAACATATGATATTATTTATCTTGACGTTCAGAAAGCATTTGATAAGGTGCCACATGAGAGGCTGAGCATTAAACTAAAAGAAGTGGGAGTTCATGGTGATGTTTGTAGAATTGGCTCAGACACAGGAAGCAGAGGGTGATAGTACGAGGAACCTCATCAGAATTGTTTGATGTTAAGAGTGGTGTTCCACAGGGGTCAATGCTAGGGCCGCTAATATTTTTAATATATATTAGTGATTTAGATAGGAATATAAGTAACAAGTTGGTTACGTTTGCAGATGATACCAAGATAGCTGGACTGGCAGATAATCGAGAATCTTTTGAATCATTACAGAGGGACTTGGACAGCATACAGACTTGGACAGATTTGTGGCAGATGAAGTTTGATGTCAGTAAATGTAAAGTATTATGTGTAGGAAGCAAAAATCTTTTGTTTGAATACACAATGGGAGGACTAAAAATTGAAAGTACACCTTATGTGAAGGGTTTAGGAGTCATAGTGGACTCAACACTATCAACCTCCAGAAAGTGTTCAGAAACTATTAAAAGGGATAAAAGAATGTTAAGTTATATAGCACCCTGATGTGTGGAGTACAAGTCCAAGGAGGTTCTGCTCAAGCTTTATAACACAACTGGTGAGGCCTCATCTGGAGTACTGTGTGCAGTTTTGATCTCCAGGCTACAAAAAGGACATAGCAGGACTAGAAAAGGTCCAGAGAAGAGCGACTAGGCTCATTCCAGGGCTACAGGGGATGAGTTATGACAAAAGATTAAAAGAGCTGAGCCTTTACAGTTTAAGAAAAATAAGATTAAGGCATGACTGTGTTTAAAATTATGAAGGGAATTGTTACAGTGAATCAAGACTGTTATTTTAAAATGAGTTAGTCGAGAATACAGGGACACAGTTGGAAACTTGTTATGAACAAATTTCTCACAAACATTAGGAAGTTTTTCTTTGCATGGAGAACCACAGGCACTTGGAATAAGCTATCAAATAGTGTGCTTGACAGTAAGACTTAAGGGACTTTCAAAATTCGACTTAATGTCTTTTTAGAAGAATTAAGTGGATAGGACTGGTGAGCTTTTTTGGGCTGAATGGACTCTTCTTGTCAAGATTGTGCTAATATTTCAAACTTCAAAGACAGCACTAAAGTTGTAGACCTACAAGTGTTCAACAGGTGTCTTCAGTACAAACTGACAAATCAAGTGACTTCTAAAATGTGTTTATTTTTATTAACATTTTGAGTGTTTGTATTAAATTAGATAAAGAATAAAATAAGCCAGGTGGAGAACTTGAACCTGTTAGTTTTCCTGTCAAGTCGATTCACATAGTGTGACATACTATGTGAGTCACTCAAACTAAATTCACTAGTTTTTTTTTAGTATTTTAAATTGTTTTTCAGTTGGAAACAAAGGAATATTGCTCCCTAAAGATGTTCACACTTCCTTGGTTCCCTGTGTTCTTTTATGAAGCTGCATAATCAATGTAATCCATTTCATACTGGCGAAATAAATTCTATTTATGCATATTCTGTTTTTATTTTTTTTGAATGTGACATGTTGTGTATTTATCATACGAAGACATGTTTAAACACAACATTGTACATATTACTGTGTTGTCTCCACAGGAAAATCTCGGCACATGGGAAGGTACCAACACTGCCAATCTCCCATTCTCATTACCTAGAAACCATCTTATCCTAGCTGAGAATATGCACACTTTGATGATTTTTTTATATATTTAAATACACAAATACAATACAAATACGCAGATGCATGTGGAATTAATGCCTGAAAATGCTCCCAGACAGGAAATAAACACCTTTCTTGTATGAATGGTATAAATTTCACTTTGCAAAGTGAAATAGGAGTTTTACAGCAAAATTCATATTCCTGCAAATTGTTACACTCAACACTAGGACTGAAAAACTAGTTGAATGCATGGAAAGACTATAAATAAAAAGGAAAAATGTATCTGTTAGAGATATTTTCAGTGAAGCACAGAAAAAAGTAGTAAAGGGCCATGGTCTCATTTTGGGAAACCTCATTATTGAAAGGTAGATGAATGAGTGAACGAATGAAACGAAACCTCTGGCAGCAACTATTGTACAAAGTCATAGAGAAATGTCTGGAAATGTTTTTGTATGGTTGGATAGCAAGAATAGGTAGTGCTGGGATCTGCCTGAAGGGACAACCAGTGCATGGAGTCAAGTCAGGGTCATAGTTCTTCTCCCAGGTTTGTGACATTTGAACTGTCTTGGAAACAGATGAATGTCATCCTTGTGGCACAAGTCCATCATGTGCTTTCTTTGTTCTAGTTCCCATATAGATAGATAGATAGATAGATAGATAGATAGATAGATAGATAGATAGATAGATAGATAACACTTTATTTGAAGATGCTCAATAGTAGTTTTGAAACCTGCTGCTACTACAACCAAAAATTATATTATTCATATTATCTTAACTTTCCAGTTCAGGGTAGCTGGGCACAAGGTAAGACTGAAACAATTAAGAAGGTGCCAGTTAGGTTAAGCGAGTGCATACACCTTCACTCACTTATCTGAGCCAATGAAGAGGCTGCAAATAGCCTAACAAGAATGTCTTTGGTATTTAGGGTGAAAATGAAGGTGCTGGGAGAAAAATCACATAGACAAAGGAACAATGTGTAAACTCCATACTGCAAGAGACTAGACTAGGATGCAGACCCAGGTCTGTGGAGCTTTATACATTCATGATAAAATTCAGAATTGTGGCATAACAATTAGCTTTGCTTTATCAAAACTCCTAAAGACTGAGTGTGAACTACTAATAGATTTTCATCTGCTTGGAGTTTACACATTCATCCTTTGTCTACCTACATTTTTTTCTTGGTATCTGGTTTTCTTCCCACATCCCAAAGAAAAGTAGAATAGTTTTCTTGGACAGCTACAAATTCCCCTTGCATCAGTGAGACTGGGCCTGTGTACAAGTGAGTGTGCTCTGCAATTACCAGTCACTAGCGACAATTGGCATAATTCACCACAGCACTTTTTACAATGCATTTGCTGGGTTTACTAGTGACAAACATGTTTTTTCAGCATCCTTTGATACTTTGCAAGAACAGAGTAACATCACATAGCTGTAGTAACCATGTTGGATGGGAATGTCAGAATCCGATCTGCGCTACCTGCTCTGATCTACATTGTGCATGCGCAAAACTTTCACGCATGCATATTGTAAGCGTAGTCCACCTCACACTTCATTGCGCTACCCATTCTGCTCCAGACTGTGTATATAATGTATGTACACTTAATAAATGTATGTATGATGTCACTACCTGATTGGTATTCCAGCTGATTATGAACTTCCATGTGTTTTAAAAAAATAAAAAAACTTGCAGTATTTTCATTTAAGTGGTACATTAGCTGACCATAATAGACTGCAGAACAAATATGCAGAAACTAGAGAAAAAACTTTAAATGGGAATTGCTTTGCGCTATTTAGCATAAAAATCTGCCAGTGGGGTAAGCAGAATTTACTTGATAAGATTTCTTAAACTAAGCTATATAATTGTAAATACATATTTTTAAATAAGTCAATAAGAAAAACAAGATTTAATGTCATGATATAAATATTTTTCAGTTGCTTAGATTTCATTTTTTGCAGTGTAGGCATATTATGAAAATACTTTGTTATTTTGCACAATTCCATTGTACGTGTTATCCTCCTCGCTATGTAGCACAGATCAGGTAGTGACAGGGGTAGCCCCTCCCAGAGTACATAATGCTGATCCCTTGCATCACAGAGTCTCTGGGTGTTACTTAATAATAACGATAGGGGCTCTGGAGATGCATATAGCGATGAAGGATTGAGAATATTGGGAATCTGGAGTACATTTTTATCTTGGGGAGGCATAGCAGTTATCACAGCTCAGGTCACATTTTTTCGCCACACTAATCAGTCCTGTATAGTTAGGAGATGATTTTCTAGCCCACATTAAAAATTAAAAGACTATTGCACCATTATATTCCACTCAAGACTAATTCAGTTTATTATTCTTCATTGACTTTAATGCATTTTGTAGAGTTCAACAAAATTTCTGAACATCACATTTTTAACAAAGTTGAAGTAAAGTAAATTCAAAGGGGTTTGTTCATCACTACTAGTCAAACATCTTGGGATAGTTTGTACTTTGCACCTAATGATGAAGACTCACCACAACCCTGACTTGAATAAACATATTCACATAATAAGTGGATATTAATAAGGTGCAAAACCGTGGCATAGCAACGGGTGCTCTGGTAACACATTCAAAAAAGGGGCTACTGTGGGTAATCTGTAAGTCAGCCACTGCTTTGTAACAGCAGACCTTAACAAACATTTTGTTTTGTTGCATAAAACTTTATGGGAACAAGACCTTTATAAAAAAAAAACTGTATGTGTTATACTTTAAACCTCTTATTCTAAAGTGTAGCTAATTCATCTTCCTCAAAGCTCCAGGGACACAACTTCAGTTTCCAGCCTAACCACTTTCTCAGTCAAGTTTGCACATTCTTCTCAATCTGGCAATACTCCGGTTTCCACTATCATTCCAAAAATGTGCTTGTTAAGTTAATTTGTGATTTCAAATGAACTTGTTGCAGTAGGCTGACAGTCACACAAAGGTTAGGTCCTGCCTTTCACCTGAGACTTCCAGTATAGAAAAAGCAGCATGAAAATAAAAGGAAAATGGTGGATATATAATAATAATAATAATAATAATAATAATAATAATAATAATAATAATAGTCAACAAAGACAGGTTTATGGCATGGCTGAGTGGTTCCCATCTCAAATGAGAAACAGGGTGTTTGATAATTGTATCCTGAAACAAGGCATTCAGCACAAGGCATCACCAGAACATCTTGAAGTAGGGAGTTGACAGTAAGTGCAGGATTTGCAGTCCAGCAGCGGAGCACATGCGCTACAGTCACTGGTTACACAATACTCACCCTGTCTGAATTATACCTATAGACACAACAAGGTGGCCAGTTGCATCCATTGGGTCATGTACAAGCATGTGGGGGTACAAGTGCCTTACAAGTATTATGAGCAAATCCCAGACGAGGTAGCCAAGATTTGCTGTCTTTCTTTACAAGCTAACTCAAGCTAGGAATTAAAATGGGAAAGCAACGTGCAAATAAACAGAATCCAACAAACGTTGTAATATCTCTCTCAAGATTGTTTATTTTTAGTATAATAATAATAATAATAATAATAATAATAATAATAATAATAATAATGTTTTTAGTCAACAGAATGTGGGTAACAGTGCAGTGGTTAACTCTGCCCCTCAGCCCTCCATGCATTTCACTTCAGTATTAATCCTGGCCATTTCCTATTCTGGTTTTACTGACGTCCTTCCTGATTGTGTACATTTTCTTTATGTCTGACAATTTTCACCCACACTGTAGACGAAATTGTCCCTTGGCCTCAAATCAGTGAATGTCTGTGTGAGTCAGTGTTCCCTGGAATGGACTGGATTGTTTCCTGCTTGGGCCAAATCCTGCCTGGACAATCTCCTGCTCCCTGTGACCCTGTAACAGAGAAGGCTTCACATCGCAATAGAATAGAAATCTGTAAATGCGTTCTGATCATTATTACAAAAAGTCAGAAGCCGGATGTTGTGGTTAAATAGAATGTACTATAAAAATACACGAGGAAAAAAGAAAAACATTGCATGTTAAATACATCTGCAAGTCTGAGATAATTCATAAGTAAAATGTGATAAGAATGTTTTTATAAGGAAATCTGACTGTGGTCAGTTCTCCTTGGATGAACCTGAATATTAAACAGATACTAAAGTACAGTAATAATAAATTGTGTTTTAGATGGCAGGTGTGCTGTGTTGTGGTGGTGGTATTTGTTGCAGTCCTTCATTCCCACAATAATTGTAACAAGGCCAAAACTAAACATGATTTGCTGTCTTTCCTGACAAGTTAACTTAAGACAGGAATTAAAATGGGAAATCAAAGTGCAAATAAGCAGAAACCAATAAACCTTGCAGTATCTCTCTCAAGATTCTTTATTTTTGGCATTTGTACACATTTTATTCAATCTGTCCAGTCAGGTTCAGGAAATATAGTTCACCCATATATAATACAAAGCAAAACAATAGAAATACAATGCAGAACACTTACATGACTCGGTAGTATGTTGATGGGTGTATAATGTATGTTTAGTGTACTGTTTACTTCATCTAACTGTGGCGCACATTACTTGAACTGTGAGGTGCCAGCATTGATACTGGAATATCTATGGTCTCAGATCTCGAGAGCCAACCTGTCTGATGTAGGGGGCTAACCATATGCCCTCCATTTTTTTTTACCTCTCTCTCCCTTTGTCTTACTCACTTTGTCTCTTCTCATCCTCTACTATGTTCTCTCTATTCTGCCTCAGATCACCTCCTGACTCCAATCTCCAAGTGCATCTGAATATGAGACAGTTTTAAACTTTTCTATTGAATTACTTATCCTCTTCTCACCGAATGATGCCTAAGGTCAACACAAGAGTACCCTCCTCTGCTTGATCTTTTGCCTTTGCTTCTACTTTGCCTCAAGTCATTCCCAGCTCTTTCATTTCTCTTTTTCTATAGCTCTTTGCCAGCTTGTTTTTGATGTGCCTCTGGTCTCTTGCCCTGTGGTGTTGCTTGTTCCTGGTATCCCTAATACGTGCCCTGGCTAACTCAGCCATTTTTGCTGTTTCTGTTGATATGGATTTTGGAAGATCTAGTAAATACTTGCTGGAGATCCTGCTTTGCCAGAGTATCCTGCTTATTTTTTGGAGGAAGTCATGATGGAAGCTAGACATTGTCCCCATGTCAGTCTTGGTTATACTCCAACATTCACTCCAACATACAGCAGAATGGATGTGATATTGCTATTAGAGATTCTTAGTTTCATCTTCTGAATGCTTGGACTTCCACAGGGATCTCAACCTTTCGAGTGCTAATCTTAATGTAGCTAGCCTGCTTTTAATGTCTTTCTTGGTGGAGTTCTTGACACTGAAACTGTGCCTCAAGTAAAGAAAGCTATCTACTCATTCAATTTCAGCTCCATCATTGACTAGTCTGTCATTCAATGTAGTATTGAGCTGCATCTCTCGAATCTTCTTCTGGAGTCCAGTTTGATCTGCATAAGTCGCCTTATCTTCTCCTGCAATGTGATCTAGCTTAGATGAAAGGAAAGCTATACCGTCAGCAAAGATCTTATGACAAGAATATGAACCATGTTATGCCTCTTCTGTGGTCACTGGTTGCCTTTTTCATCACCCAGTCGACTGCTACTAGGAGCAATGTTCATCCATGTCTTACATCAGATTGAGCTGCAAACCAGTCTATAACTTTGTTATTCAGGAGCACATTCAAAGTCTGTGTAAAAAAATGTTATCAGAGTCTCAGTTTAACCTGGTGTTCTATATGATCTCAGCATTGTCCACAAAGACTCCATGTAGACTATCAAAAGCCTTCTTAAAATCTATTTTAAAACCCCTTACAGAGCTCTGTGATGCCTTGTGCCAACAGTCATTGGCACTACCTTGAACCCTCAGCACCGAGATGATCATAACTGAGATCCACCAGAGATAGAGAAGCTGAGACACACACCTGAAATTATGAAAGTGAAAATAGTGGATTTTTCACTTACAGTATTCAGTTTAACAACAACAAGAAAAAGGGAAATGAAAAAAGAAAACAAAGAAAAACAAAGCCAGCTCACTGTGCTTCAAATAACCCCACTTAAACCATTTCAAGACTTTGGCATTCAAACGTGGTCCTCAAGACTCGCTTCATTCCCCTTTACTTTGCAGGACACTCTCTTCTAATCATCTGGTCAGCAAAAGACAGGTAGTTAACCTTGTCTTCAGTCTTTTAACCCATTCATCCATCTTATCAAATTCTGAATCAGCCAATGAAAGAGCCGTACCTGCTCTAAACTTTAATCTTTAAAAGTGTTTTAGATCTCGTGCACGCATCCAGCCACAAGACCCTCCATCCAGTAAGCCGCTCAGCACAACTTTACCTCGGGCCCTTTGCTCTTAAATGCCATTCTGGTGTCTCACTTCTGCCCGTACACTAAAAAAACAACAACTTTCTTTCCCTTGCAGCAATATCTTCCTGCCATGCAAGACACGCACAGGTCATGCAGTGCTTCATTAGTACTAACACTAATTTTGCTTAACGTGCCTATGACAGTGGTCCCTCGTCAATGCTCTATGGGTCATTTGGTGCACTTGCACTCACCTGGGGATTAAAAGGGTCTGAAATTGGGAGAGCAAAAACAAAGGATCGAGACTGAGAAAGAGGCAAGGAGAAGAAAAAGAGCAGAATCGAGTCGGAGCCAATGCAGATGCAAGGTGGCAAAGCTTTCAGGGGGAACCCCATGAAGGAGCATGGGGGAAAGGCGCTCCACAGGCAGACTGGATTGGTTCTGCTGAACTGCTGAGTACAGGACCGATAGAGAGTTCCAGGGATCCTGCAGATGCTGAAGATGAGGGAGTCGGATGCAACACATTCTGGTAGATGACAACAAAATGTGGCTTAGTTGGGAGTGTTTTATGGACCACATTCACTGGTGTCTTAGTTCTGTTGAGCATACCTGGTGATTGATGAGCAGGGCGAGATGAGCAAGAAATAAAGAAGCACTGGGGAATTAATTAAAAGGCGATTCTGACTCCAGTCATATAATTTATTGTTATTTATTGGATTTTAACTTTTCTGTGGAACATTGTTTTTATTGGATTACTTATTTAGTCATTGCACTTTTGCACATGATTGCACCATAGTGTGTTGTTGTGTGTCCTCATTGCACTAGTCTGTTCCAGTCATGAATATAGATACCCTGGGAAATGGGTGATGCCAAGGCTGTGGGGCAACCAAGTGCATCAAAGTTTGGAGCAGGTGTAGGGTGGTTGACATTATCCAGCTAGCTGGGTTCCTGGACGCAGCACTAAATTTTAAATATATTAATTTTTGCAGTGAGCTACAATATTTGAACTAGATGACATTAATGGTTTCATTTTTAATGTATTAATTGTTTATGTAAATTATCGTTCACTTGTTTCGATAAGTTTGCAAAGGAGTTAACAACCTATTAAAAATGTATCTTTCTTATATCTTTCATGCAGGGTTCCCAGGCTGTGGAGGACTGTGTGCAAAGCGCCCTCTCTTCACTTTATCCTCCATTTGAAGTGACGGCTCCCCCACTCCTCTCACAGGTTTTTTCTGTGCTAGAGGGAACATACCACCATGACTCGCTGAGATATTTAGTCGACTTCTTTGTGCCAGCCAAGCACCTCCTGCAACGTCTCCAGCAAGAAGCCTGTGTAAGTTCAGAAGTAGATCTATAAGAATATTAAAGTTGTTCTCTCACCTACTGCACACTCTGGATAGGTTGCCTTAGATCTGAAACACTGGAACATCACAGTTTTGATTCTCTGCTGATTTGTCTTCTCTTTACAGTTTACGTGGTCCCTATGTGTTCTTGTCCAAAGCTGACTCTTTCATTTTGATTCTGTGATTGTTACAGAAGTATTATTTTGACCATTGTTGCTCCTTTTGTGGGATGACTATCTACAGTCATGTGAAAAAATAAGTACACCCCTTGGAAATTTTTTTTTTGTGGAAATTGTTGACTATTTCAGCATTTTTGAACAGGAAAATTGTATGTCTTCATGCAAACAGTGCCTTCAGATAAAAGTGATATACTTGAACAAATAGCACAAAGCATTGACATGGCGTATTCATTCTTTTAATATAGATTAATGAAAATGCAGATTTGTCACATGGAAAAAGTAAGTGCATCCCTAAATTTATTACCACTTCATATCCATAAAATTAGAATCAGGTGTTCCAGAAAAGGTGCCAACGATTAGTGAATCCTCAGCGAGCGTAGAAATATACCCTTTCTTTTTTAAACCGCAGGTGTTGAGGGTCTGGTGTTCTCTTTCTTATTAACATTTGTGGTGTCATTATGCCAAGATCAAAAGTGCTCTCTGAGGCCCTCAGAATAAAGGTTGTGGATGCCTAGGAGTTTGTCAGGGGATTTCAAAAAGATTGCCAAATTATTTGAAATGAATCATTCCACTTTAAGGAAGATCATCTACACGTGGCGTAGATTTCAAATGATTGCTAATTTGTCAATGACTGGCTTGCCGAGTCAAAACAGACCCAAAGCTGACCTTTCCAAAATAAAAGAAGTCTTCAAAAGTGCTAATGTTTCATCACATGATCTGCAAGTAACATTGGCAACTGTTGCGTCTACAATCAGAAGAAGATTGCACAAATTTGACCTGCATCCAAGGTGTTTTAGGAAAAAAAGAACATTACTGCAGAGCAAGACTACAATTTGACATTGAATGTCTTGGCAAAGACCAGGCCTTGTGGAACAATGTACTGTGGACAGATGAATTAAAGAGAGAGTTGTTTGGCCACAGTAACAGTAGACATATTTGATGCTAACCAAAGACGGCATTTTAGGAGAAGAACCCCATGCCAGTTATTAAGCATATTGGTGAATATTTTATGGTTTGGGGTTACTTTGCTGCCTCGGGGCCCTGAGAAGCTTGTAGTCATTGAGTCAATTATGAATTCGACATCATATCAAAGTCTGCTTTTGGAGAACATGAAGCCATCTGTCTGAAAGTTGAAATTAAATCAGAAATGGACTTTTCAACACTATAATGACCCGAAGCACACTAGCAAATTCATCAAGGAATGGCCCAAAAAGAAGACATTAAGGATAATGGACTAGCCTAGTCAAATCCCTGATCTGAATCCCATTGAAATGTTGTGGAGGGATTTGAAACGGGCAGTACATGAAAGAAAACCCACAAACATCCTGGAACTGAATATGGAGGAGTGGTGACAAATGTCACCAAGACAATGTCAGAGACTGATGGGCAGTTATGTCAAACTCCTACAAGAAGTCATTTCTGCCAAAGGGATTATCACCAACTTCTGAGGCAACTGAAAATAATTGAAAATGCAAACTTTCTTTATATTTAATATCTGTAGGCACTGTTTGCATCTACTGTTAGTTTCAAATATGTTAAAAAAGTCAACATTTTCCATGGGGTGTACCTTTTTTTAACACTGGTATAAGACACACTTTACTGTGCTCTTTTACGGTATTAGAATTAAGTATCTATGCCTTGCTTCCGCTTTCTTGTTTGTCTTTTCATTGCTATGGATGCATTTGGGGGCGGGTTTTAGGGTCAATGATGGGAGTACAGAAATCGTGACCAAAAAACTATTTTCTGCCAGGTTATAAGGTTACCTGATGTGGTACTTTGCTATCCATGTTCACGGATAAACCCTTATGTGCCCTTGTGCTAAAATAGTAATTCTTTTGTTGTACTTTTGTTTATGACCCTGTCCTTTGCCTGACGTCTTGGTTTTGTTACCTGTGCTAACTATCTCCCAGTTTTTTACTTTTTCATCATGTCCTGACCATGCCTTTTCTTCTTATCATCCTCATTAAAATCACTTGGCTCACTGTAAGCAGAATTGTGATTTCCATTGTTTATGCTAATGTTTTTTATTTTTTGTTTAATGATAGATTCTATATTTTTATTTATTTATTTATTTATTTATTATTTCCTTTCTGTGTGTTTAATTTTGTTGTGCTATATTCTTTGTATTTTGAGGGTGGACTCCCAAGAGGCGGGGCCACCAATACCTCATTGCTAAGGACCGCCCCCAAGCCTTCAAAGGCCAGCCAGGCGAGCGAGTTCCTTGCAGATTATTGAATGCACTGTGCCGGAGTATTGGATACTTGCTGAAAATTAATTTACTTCTTTGGATTTACTGGTTTCATCGACTCTTTTTGCCTCTGTATAGAGGTTTCTATTTAAGATTTTGTTTTGAGGCTTGTTTGCTTTTGTCTTGTTGGCAACTCCTTTTGCCTTTTTCTTTTGCTCTTTTGAGCTTTTTGCTGTCTTTTCTTAAATACGCTTTCTTTTTAAAAGAACTTTATTTTGGATCTACCTTATAAAAGTTCTTTATAGTTTTCTCTCAATATTAAGATACTGTATTTCTATATTTTGGGACATTTCTAAGTACTTTGCAAGCTCTCTTTATCTGAGACCTAGTAGGCCAAAGCCTCCCAGTTTCCCAAAGTAAGGCTTCCTTGGGGTGAGACTTAGTTTTATGCAGGCCAGTTGGGTGTCTGGCCTGTGCTTTTGGCTCAATTTTGGATGTTTCACACCTTTGACATTTTGGTGAGCACTGAGTTTCCTCATGTTGCCATTTTGTTTTTTGTGATATTTTCACACCATTACTATTTATATGAGCTGATAGCAGCATGACACATGTCATCAACATGCTGCCCTTATAAAAGATGGTGGCAGACTTGGACTGGCATCCACATTTTGAATCTTAAAGGAAAGACTCCTGATAGTCTAACACTAGAGCATCCCAAAAAGAAAGCAGTTATTAGGTGTAGATCTTAAGCTTTTGGTTTCTGCAAAATGTTATCTTGATTTCAATGTTATGACTCCTGCTTGATTATCCTTTTTAAACACATCTAATACAATATATTGTAAACTGAAACAAAATACGGAAAAATAAAGGATGGGGTACTGTAGGCAGCCCCATTTAATCTGAATGTCCAAGTGACAAAAAGAAAGTAGGATTGGCTGAAAATAGTATTGGTGTTTCACTGTGATTTTTAAATAGAGAGCCTCATTTCCTCCAAAGACGGTCCTTGAATGAATTGCAACTTCCAGTAGGACTTTTGACTTTATATTGCTGGCCGCAGCGGAGGTGTGGTTTTGGCCAGAGAGAAAACGATGTTAGTAGTTCTCTGGGTTTTTCCTCCTGCATTCTAAGGAGACAGATGGAACATAAGTTAATAGCATTAGTGTCACACTTAATTCCTTCTCCATATTTGTCCAGCACAGATATGTAAAACTTTCATTATGTCTATTTGTCTGACAATATAATATACTTTGGCTACTTATCTGTTTGGATTTGTTACTTCCAAAGAATCCAAAAAGACACTAGCTTCATAAGGTTTCCTGGAAAAAGACAGCATGCTTGACTGAAATTCTATATGATTTTTTTTCAGGAGATATCTTGAAATACTAACTTACAGGTGGAATCAGGCAGAAAGAATGCAAGAAAAGGATTCCAGATAAAAAAACTAAAGGCCTTCTGCTTCTTGTGAAGGGCACAGATTTAATATTTAAATAATTTTACATTTTTTGCATAGTAAAAGAATAAGTTTTGTTTCAAATTCAACATAACGGGAATCATTTTACTCATTAACTAAATATATATTCTGTCATGGAACCAGGGGCATCAGTGAGCCCAAACCCCCAAACAGGAACACACAGTGAGTCCTGGGTTCAAAGAATGGAAGATTTATTAAACCAATTCTTCCACAAAGTTTACAAAAAGCACAAAGACACAAGTTTTCTCTCTCCACAATACTTTTCTTTCACTACTGCCCTCCTCTAACCGATTTTTGCTCCACATCCTCCCAACTCTGACTCAGCTGGAAAAGGGAGTGCGCTCCCTTTTATTATGGACCCAGGAGTACTTCTGGTGCCAGGGTGATTGCCAGACGGAAGCACTTCCAGGTCTTGTGACAGTCCATTATAACAGGGAGCTTGTCTCCCTGCATTGCCCTCTTGTGGCACCCAGTGATCCCAGCAGGGCTGCTCTGCCGGACTACATCTCCCGGCATGCAAAGCTGTCTTCCCACTTGGCACTGATATCCAGGGCCGCTGCCATCTAGCGTGTTGGGGGAGTAAAAACCCCATAGCGACATCTCATTTCAGTGGGTTGTCCGTCCATCCCTTTTGGTCCTTCTTTCTGGGTCTGATCCCTTCTTCCTCTCAGGCTGGGATGCCTTAATGCCTGTTAGGAGCCTCCTGTCTGGGTAAGGAACCACCCCCTCTTCTGGCCGGGATGCCCGTCTAGCCCATGTGGCATCTAAAGGGTGGTCCAGATCAAATTATGCAATTTCATTACGCTATAACTTATTATGTTTACTACATAGAAAATCAGCAGAAAAATCCCGGACCATCGAGAAGTGTGCAAACTGACGACATGAAGAATTGTCTTTGCGCCGAACTGGAATCGTCCCCGCATAAATCAAAGTCATCCAGATGATCTGGATCTACATAATTAAATCTGGACCACCCTATACAATATTATATACATAGTTTTTACTGCATGTACATAAAACTTTACTAGCCAAAGTACCCGGTGTTGAGTGTGTAAAAGCGCACTGTCTTTTGGAAATTCAACATAGCAAAACACAACCTACAATTAGACAAAAAGATGTACTCTTAGTCAGCCCGCCAAATTATTGTATGTATCTTCTCTTTTATCTACAAAACTTTGTAAATGCTGATGACGATGTTTTCATCCCTGCACACTTGTGCTGTCTGATCGGAATTGTAGTCCCCTCATCGGTACTATTTCTTGAGTTACCCACTTCCCATTTTAGCACTTCTCTTGAAAATGACTTATAGCCTATATTTTAAGTTGGAAAAAAACATCACTGGAAAGGTACATACAAAATTTTGTAAAAATTGGTTTTAGCTATTTTTGAGTGATTGGCAAACAAAAATGAAACACATAGCGGTAGCACAGTGATACAGGTGGCATCAGTATCCAATCGCACCATGTGGGTCCTTGCGTCTTTCCAGGTCTGGATGGCTTAACTCTTGTTACTTACATGTTATACCTGAATTCATGTAGGATTCCATTGGATGCTCTTGTTTCCTCACCGGTCTTATTCTAAACATATAACATCAAGAGAGATGTGTCTCAGGTAAGCCACCTCAAACGACTCCAAAGTGAAGTTTTGTTAGTGGGTCACATTGCAGAGATGAAGAAACACTTTACCGTGGCTTTGTAAATACTATGAAGACCCAAACAAGTGTTTGTTAAGGTCTTTTTACATACAGTACTAGTAAATAAGTAATTAATGCATTTTTGCAGCATCTAAAGTTTTATTCAGACGTTTTCTGTCCATGCTAATGTTTTCAGACCTTTTGCTTTAAGTTTGTAATTTTATTGCAATGCCAAAAACACTTAAATGTTTCCTAAAGTTTATGGAGTAAACGGGAAGTAAACTGAAATCCAGAAAGCCCAAGGAAAACAAAGGGCACCTGAGGAAAACACTAAAGCAGACTTCTTTGTCTAGACAGATGATGTACAACTGCTTTTAAAGGGTACAAATGAGTGCAAGGTAGCCGTGGAAAATATAGACTGGGATGCCTGCCAAAATAAATATGGCAAAATCTTCAAATGTTTCAAGGCATGTTACAGGTCAGCTGAGGCAGAGACATTAGGAAGGGACTGTCCTCACAATAAAAACAAGATCACAAAGGTCACGACCACAACAAAACTGAAGGCATTGCCTGATTCCATGCTGAAGTATATCTAGGCTTGAGGTTCAGTGGATAAACTTATTTATATCCATCCATTATCCAACCCGCTGAATCCAAACACAGGGTCACGGGGGTCTGCTGGAGCCAATCCCAGGGCACAAGGCAGGAACCAATCCCGGCAGGGTGCCAACCCACCGCAGGACACACACAAACACACCAAGCGCCAATTTAGAATCGACAATCCACCTAACCTGCATGTCTTTGGACTGTGGGAGGAAACCCACGCAGACACGGGGAGAACATGCAAACTCCACGCAGAGAGGACCCGGGAAGCGAACCCGGGTCTCCTAACTGCGAGGCAGCAGAGGTACCACTGCGCCACCGTGCCACCCAAAGCTTATTTATATTTTCTATTAAATGAAATTAAGATATGTACTATATTTTTTAATAAATTCTTGTTTATCTTGATACCAGGGAAAGCCAATTTACTACTTTTGGTTAAATGTGCAAGTAAGAATTTCAAAGTATATTGTATATTGTACATGTAACATGTTGTCACATATCGTCACATGTGACAATGCTACTACTACTACTAGTACATGACAATCATATTTAAGTGTAATGAGCCACCGAGCCATCCATTTTTGACCGCATATGTGGGTCTTGGTCAGCAGTCTAAGCTAAGATGCCAATGACCAACTCATTCAGTGGGATACCGAGACGTTTCCAAGCCCTCTTGGAGGTATAGTCTGCCCACTGTGTCCTGAGTCTTTCTCGTGGTCTCCCAAACACCTCCACAGGGCCTGAGCTTGCTCCTTTCAATGCTCCCTAATGTCTGTGCTCCTGATCCTTTCTCTAAAACTAAGCTCAGACATCCTACAAAGGAAGCACATTTCTGCCACTTGTATCCATGATCTTGTTTTTTCAGTCATTACCCAAAGCTAATGGCTATAGGTGAGGGTAGGAATGAATGAGGAAATTTAATAAAGTTTCCGCACTTTTTTTAACTCTATTTATTAAGAATTTCAAAAACAAATGACATCACTCTTTTACATAGTCAACTTTGTTTGCGATGCAATTTTCCCAGCGTTGTGCCATCTTTTTAATGCCCAATTACTACTCCTCCCGCCTTCACTGTTTCCAACAAAAATATAAAAGTGCAGAAACTTTTTGAACATCCCTAGTAGATTGACCAGTAAATCAGCAGCTTTCCCTTTTTGCTCACCCTGACAGTCTGTTACAATTCTTCCATAGCAGCTCCACCTGTCGATCTCTCGCTCCCTTCTTCTCTCAGTTCAAGACCCTGAGATATTTAGCACTACCTCTCCAACCTGGAAAGGGCACTCCAACTATGACCTCACAAATTGGAGGTGCTGATCCTCAACCCACTTAGCGCAACTGAGGTCATCACCTGATCAAACTAAAGTCACCAAACTGGACTCCCTCTACCCTTTAGCTGCACTTAGAAAATCTGTGCATAAAAATTATGAAAAGGATCGGTGACAAATGGAAGTCCTGACAGAGACCCTTACCCAAGCTATGTGTTACATATGTGTAATTATGGTTTCTTGTTTTGGCTTTGGCACTGTATGGTAAATTTTTAAATTCTGACCCTTTTCAAACCCTAACAAAACCTCCTCTCCCAGTTTTCCTTAAAAAAGAATCCCCATACTGCTAGCTTCCTACCAGTATTGTCAACGCTTTCAAAAAGCTCTTTTATCCCCATTGACACAACTACATGAGTGTTTTCAAATTCATACACTGCTGAAAGTGTTCTAGAAAAGATTTGTTAATTAATATTTGAAAACACCATTCCATTGTGGATGAAATGCCAAAATGAACAAAAGTGAAGCATTTTATACACTACATGTTAATATGGATAATGTCTTAGACGGTTTTGCTAATTTGGTGAATATAGATTACCGTTGTTATGTTCAATATTGCTTTAAAGTAGGATTAAGTTCTGGAACCCAAAAATAACAGATGTAAAAAATGAATGCACACATTCTTAAAAATAATAATTTTTTAGTGCCACTTTAAGGTTCTTTACTGGGTTGGGTGGTACTCTGTAAAGCTATTGCTTGACAAAGCACCATTTCATTCTGGGAAAATTTTTTTGTGTATGAAATTGATTCTTTGTGCTTTGAAAACCATCGTAATATTTTTAAAAAAGAAAAAAAAAAATCTTTAATTAATGGTAGGCTACCTTGCAGGACACAAACAGAAAAGCTGGACTTAGCCTGTGTTTTTGTTTTCAGCAAGAGTCCTTTTAAAACTAGGAGCCACTGGTATTTCACAAATCGGTTACCATCTGTTCATGATAATTTACTGTATGGAGCCCATTGTGGATTTAAATAGATAAGGTTCTTTCTTGGATCGCTATATGGATGGGAATTTTGGGAACCAAAAATAGTTCCCCTATGATATCACTTTGAAAAATCACTCTGGCACCTTCATTTTTAAGAGTGCCTGGCTAGAAAAAACAATGGCAAAAGAGGAACTTTTCTTTCTAGCACGAGGACCCTAAAATATTAAAACCTTTAATTTTATATCAGGGGCTTTCTGTGGTGTGAACACATCTAATTGCCACAATATGGTAAAAGGTACTGGAGAGAAATGCGTTAGTTCAGCAGTATTCCACGAAAACAAAATTGTTATTACATTAAAAAGTGTGCCATGAAAACTTGAATTTCTCTTTGACGTGAAGATAGCATTTCAAATGTTTTCTTAAGTATTGGTTTGGCAACAACTCAATGGTCTGTATAAATTGTAATGGGTTCAATATGATGATTTCTGCTGACCTCTGCTAACCTTCTCCACAAGCACTATTCAGTCTAAAACAAAATCTGTGCTTCATTCACTCATTTCATTGTACCAGACTGCAGTCGTAATAAAAACTTTAGGTTAATATTGAAATTGATATTTAAGTCTCCCACCATCCTAAGAGAAATTAGACTCAAAATGTTATATATAGGACACAAACAATGATACCAAATTGGGGCACCACCAATAAATGAAAGGTTTTAAATCAAAAGAAATCATGTAACAATTGTAGAAACACCTTTGCAGATACAAATTTATAACAGGACTGACTCAAGATGGCCGATTTCCAGGTTATGAGTTCACGAGACAGGAAGGGGAGGGTCCAGGCGTATGGACACTGAAATGATGTCGTAGATGAAGTGTTTGTCAATCTTCCGTTCTGCAGGGGAAGGAGAAGAGAAGTCATTAGTATACATTTGGTGCCAACCGCCAGTCCAGTGGGTAATTACTGTCACCATAGCCCTTAAGCTGCCTCCCATGCGTATCCGTGTGACAAAAGAGTATGTATATACAGTACAAGGAGGGATCCAAAAACTCCTGGAATTGTTAAATAATATTTATTGTACAACTTACACCTATTCCCTTTTAGTCACTGTCAAAATGCCCAACGTGAGATGCAATTAACTTGTCCCAGTGCTTCTCCCATATCTGGAAACCTTTCCTTTAATTTTTACTGGATTTCCTAGTAGCAAATCATTCTCCTTTTAATCTCGATTTTAATTTCAGGAACTAAAAAAAAAGCCACAGGTAGCGACATCTGTTGAATATGGGGGGTGTAAAGCAACAACCACATTGTTTTTGATCAAAATCTCTTTGACTGATAACACAGTGTGTGCAGGTGCACTGGGGTGGTGCAAAATGCAGTTTAGTTTTGTGTGTGCTGCTACTCTAGACGTTCTTTTCTTGATGTTTTCCCTCAGACACCTTAACATTTTAGTGTAATAAAGAGTTTTCGAGGGAAAAGACTGTTAATCAGCAATTAACAGTCTTTTCACTCGAAAACTCTTTATTAACAACTCTGTTATTGTTTGAAAACGTGATCATTGTCTTGATGACATTCAATATGACCTGATGTGTTTTTTTCAGTTTGTATAAAAAAAAAAAAAAAAATCACTGAAGTCACACGCATGATTGAAAATGTTAGAAATGTACATTCGATCAGCTCTGCACAGTACCACTTACCAGACTGATTACCAAGACTGTAGATTCACGATACCTAGCAGTGTAGTTGAAACTACACCATACTCCCGTGCTATTGACCGATTCTGGGACTCCCTCCTTATATATATATATATATACTCAGCAAAAAAAGAAACGTCCCCTGACTTTCAACTGTTTTTACTTTCAGTAGACTTAATGTTTAAATATTTGTATGAACACTAAAAGAGTCAACACCATAAGACATAAACTAAAAATGTTTCACAATGTGTCCCTGAACGAAGGGAGGCTCAAAATCAAAAGTACCAGTCAGTATCTGGTGTGGTCACCAGCTGCTTGAAGTACTGCAGTGCATCTCCTCCTCATGGACTGGACCAGATTTGTCAGTTCTTGCTGTGAGATGTTACCCCACTCTTCCACCAAGGCACCTGCAAGTTCCTGGACATTTCTGGGGGGAATGGCCCTAGCCCTCACCCTGCGATCCAACAGGTCCCAGACGTGCTCAATGGGATTGAGATCTGGGCTCTTCGCTGGCCATGGCAGAACACTGACATTGCTGTCATGCAGAAACTCACGCACTTTTTGCCACTCCTGTCTGGTCCAGCGAAGGTGGGTTTGTGCCCACAGGCGGCGTTGTTGCTGGTGATGTCTGGTAAGGACCTGCCTTACAACAGGCCTGCAAGCCCTCAGTCCAGCCTCTCTCAGCCTATTGCGGACAGTCTGAGCACTGATGGAGGGATTGTGTGTTCCTGGTGTGACTCGGGCAGTTGTTGTGGCCATCCTGTACCTGTCACGCAGGTGTGATATTCGGATGTACCGATCCTGTGCAGGTGTTGTTACACGTGGTCTTCCACTGCGAGGATGATCAGCTGTCCTTCCTGTCTCCCTGTAGCGTTGTCTTTGGCGTCTCACAGTGCGGACATGGCAATTTATTGCCCTAGCCACATCAGCAGTCCTCATGCCTCCCTGCAGCATGCCTAATGCACGTTCACGCAGATGAGCAGGGACCCTGGGCATCTTTCTTTGGGTGTTTTTCACAGTCGGTAGACAAGTCTCTTTAGTGTCCTGTGTTTTTAGAACTGTGACCTTAAATGCTTACTTTCTGTGAGCTGTTGGGGTCTTAACGACCATTCCACAGGTGCATGTTAATTAATTGATTATGGTTAATTGAACATGCATGGAAAACATTGTTTAAACAATTTACAATGAAGATCTGTAAAGTTATTTGGATTTTTAAAACATTATTGTTGAAATACACAGTCCTGAAAAAGGGACGTTTCTTTTTTTGCTGAGTATATATATGTGTGTGTGTGGTATAAAATAGCATCAAAAAACATAAAATGCATGTATGAAACTTCTAGTAAAACTGATGGAAAATACATTTTTTTATCATTTACTAAGTGCAGTGTATCTCAGTGGTGAAACTGATATCACTGATATCTCTTGTCCCCAATTGGCCAGAGTCTGATTGCAAGTCTGCTCACCATCTGTATCAAGTTTGCAGTGTTTCTCAGTCCATAGAATTTTTATCTTAGTTTCACTTAGATCTAAAATTTTAATTAACTGAGTAGTGTTAATCAGTGAAATTAGCCAAAGTGTTTTTCACAGCAAATTTGCCGTGTTTGCAAGTTGTTGACCTAATATTTTCATGAAAAATCTTCATGCGGCTGGCCTATATGAGCCTTTTTTTCCTAGCACCCCATGATGCTCTGTGAGATCAGCATGACATCATACAGATGTAGCAGCCAATGTTGGATGCGACAGCCCACCGAGTGCATAATACTGAACCCAGTAGTGGGCTAACAACTAGTGAAAAACTTACAAATTCTTTTAACCACAAAACATGAATGCAGACGAAAATTGGAAATGAGTTGGCATATTTGTGTGTTAAAGGTAATGTCTTTTTTGTATGGACTTGAATGTCATCTGTTTGTAATACTGGGCCTACCCCTTTTATAGTATTACCCAGAGTGCTGTGCAGTTGATGCAAACAGGAAGGAGAGTAGAATCCATAGAACTGCACTTATTTGGTAACAGCGGAAGGAGAAAATCTACAAACTGTACTTTTCAGTTTAGGAGAGGTTAGTACCTTTTATTGAATCTGTTGGAGCCAAGTCTCAATGAATTCACACTTCCTGCTCCTCTTTGACACTCTTTGCAAGAAATTTTACTGCTCTGATATTTAATTCTATTAATTTTAGGTGTTGTGGTTTAGTGGTTAGCACTGCTTCATCACAGCTCAGGTCACATTTCTGGCCAAATTAATCAGTCAAGCATAGCAGGCAGACATCATCTAGCCCTCAAGCACACTTACAAGACCATCCCACCATTATAATCCACTCAAAACTAGTTCAGTTTCTCTATCTCATTTGACTTTAGTGCATATGTCTTGAGATCAGTTGAAGTTCCCAAACATTTCCACGATTTCCTCAACATTGTACATGAAGCAAATTCAGTGGGGATCACTTAGCACAACTTGTGAGTGTAAATTTTCCCTGTGTGGATGAAAGCATTTGAGTGCTCTAAGATGGACTTCTGCTTCTGCCAGGGATGGCATAAGTAAGCTGGCCACATATATCATGATTCCGGGGGTTTGATCACTGCTGATGTCAATTTTTACAATTTTTTTCATTGCATTTATTTTATTTGGTGGAAATCACCAATGGTGCTGGTATGTTTTGTCATTTTCTTTTATTTTGTTATGATTACCTACTTGAATATTCTTCTTCTTCTTTTGACTGCTCTCATTAGGGGTTGCCACAGCGGATCATCTTTTTCCATATCTTCCTGCCCCCTACTTGAATATTGGCATTCTATATTCCTTCCCTAGGGTTTTGGAACTTGTGAACATTTATATTAAGATCAGGTTTTGTGCTTAAGACACCTCTAATGATTTTAGAATTTAGCAACATTTTCTGCAATGTCATTTTTTTACTTGAACACTGCAATTTTGCACCATATTGCATCTGTAGTCTCCATGGTAACATTTCCCAGAATTCCTCAGAGTGCTTGACACAGCTAGTGTCATCAGAGCAACAATATATAGGACAACCCAAGCATTTATGGGGTACCCAAATTTGCAGAGAAAATCCTCTTTAATGACTTTAAAAGACTTGTTTGGATTTCCCTGTTCACAAATTCTAGTTCTTGTTCCTGACCTTTCATTTTTGACTATGTTTTGACTTTGAAGAAATACTGTCACTTTAGATCTTGGCCTCTTTAATGACTACGCATGTGCCCTGGTCATTTCATTCCTTTTACTGCCCCTTGCAAGTTAGTCTAGTTACTCTGTTGCTACCGCATGGTGACCAAAAGTAACACAGTGTGATATAATCACCTGAGTGGTATTTAAGATGGTGGTGGATTCAAAAAACACAGCCTTTTGTGGTATTAAGTAATAAAAAATCTACTTGGGGAATTAGGACCATGTGTTTCTTTGGGCATGAGTTTGTTTTGTGTTTTGCTTTTGGTTTATAAGATTATTTTGATATTTTGGCTTTGACTCTTTCTGTATTTTTGAACATAAGTTGCCCACCATGTCCTAATATTTTTCTTAATGTTTTTCCTTCTGCCAACTTTGGTAGAACAAAATAGATTTGGCTGAGTGTAGTAAATCCTTATTGATTCAATCATAAGGCTTTCAGTTTTTTGCTACTGTTATTATTTCAGACAGGGTTTCTCCCCTGATTGGGGTTCAATCCTTTGTTTTATCTCATTTTTGTTCATTTCTGTGTCATGTAATTATCATAACGTTTATTTTATTAATTATCTGTTTGTTTTCTGTGCCTGTGTTATGTGCCTTATGTAGTTCCCCAGGAGGCGGGACCACCTACCTATCACTGCAACCATAGCAGTATAAAGGCAAGAATTTCACACAGTTCTTGACGGTTCTTCTGAATGCGCTTGGGAGTTTTGGGGTGCTAATGTGATCTTCCTGAGCCTTGTGCTTATTGTGATTTTCCTGGATTTTTGACTATTTGGGATTTTGTATTGGGATGTAGTTGCTTTCGGAATTGCCTTTTGCAGGTATTGTATACCTTTGGAAGTTCATTGCGTAACAGAGGCTTTTTTTGAAATAAATCTTTTATTTCTGCATTTGTCCTTATGTATTTAGAATATTAGAACAATCTAGATGAGAACATGCCATTCAGCCCAACAATGCTTACCAGTCTTATCTACTTTATTTCTTCTAAAATAACATCACATCAAGTTTTGAAGGTCCCTAAAGTCCTACACTACTTCGTCACTTTTTCCAAGTGTCTATGGTTCTCTGTGTAAAGAAAAAAACTTCCTAATGTTTGGGTGAAATTTACCTTTAACAAATTTCCAACTGTGTCCCCATGTTCTTGATAACTCAATTTAAAGTAACAATCTCAAGCCACTGGACTAATTTCCTTTATAATTTAAAACACTTCAGTCATGTTAACTCTGAATCTTCTTTTGCTTAATCTGAAAAAGATCATTTTTTTTCAATCTTTTCTCATAATTCTTCCCCTGTAGCCCTGGAATCAGCCTAGTCGCTGTACACAGTACTCCAGATGAGGCCTCACCAGTACAGTATAAAGCTTGAGCAGAACCTCCTTGGACTTGTACTCCACACACAGTGCTATGTAACCTAACATACTGTTAGCCATCTTAATGACCTCTGAACACTGTCTGGCAGTTGATAGTGTCAAGTCCACTACAACTCCTAAATCCTTCTCATGAGGTGTACTTTCGATTTTCAGACCTCCCATTGTGTATTCGTACCTAGCATTTTTACTTCCCATGTGTAATATTTTACACTTACATTAAATTTCATCTGCCACAAATCTGCCCAAGCCTGTATGCTGTCCAAGTCTTTCTGTAATGAACCCAAGGTTTTACCAAAAATCCCTATCCAGTGGGCACTTTTGGAAGTGTTTTTGGAACTCTTTAATGTTTTGGGACACTTAGTTCATAACAGGTACTTTGGTATTTGAGGCCTTTTCAACTTTTGTTGTACCATGTCAATGTAAAATTAAAACTTAGAAATAACGGGTCTGTCGAGTGAGGCCTAGTAAGGCAGCATGTTATTTTGATTACTGTGTCTTAATTTGTGTTCTGCTGAGGTCAATCCTTGTACATACTGTTTCGGTACACAACTTGGTATTTGACTCGAGAGGCAGTATTCTTGAGATAATGAGATGGCAGGATGCACTTTCCTGTCATATTACTGTTCAGTCCATCATACAGGCTGACAGATCATTGAGAAATAAATATCATTAAGCTCAGCTTAGCATATACAAGATCTGCAATTCCAAAATTGTAAATTCATATTTGTTGATACTGAAGTTTATACAGCATGTTATAGGTATCTTAAGATTTGTATAATGTTTAACATCTTAATTTTGTGTGGCTATATTATGCAATTATTCTAATGATTCATACATTTTTCTTTTCAAATTTAGTCCCAGTATATTGGCTTCCTGTTTCTCCATGAAGGATGGCCTTTATGTCTTCATGAGAAGGTTGTTGTTCACTTGTCCACACTCGATTGGAAGAATCTTCAGCCTGGAGACTTCTACTTGCAAGTGGTTCCCTTTTCTGCTAGGACTCCCAGACTAGCTGTCAAATGTCTGTCTACCGGAGGACGCACAGTACAAGAGATCCTAGTGCCAGAGTCTGACCATAGCCATATTTTTACTCCAGAATGGCTTAATGGTCTTAACAAAGAAAGGACAGGAACCCGACTGGAACGATGTCTCCTTATAACTGATACTGGCCTGATCCGGGCAACCTGGGAAGAGATTGTCTACCCTCAGTTTATTCATAAGCCTGGAAGCATGGTGGGGAGTTTGGTTACAAGTGCAGACCCTACACTTCTAAGGGTTCCTGCAGGACAAAATGAGGAGTTTGACCATAACAATTCTGAATTCCCTACACATCCAACAGAGGAAAAGCACTTACATAATGACTCAAATCTTAAAAATGAACTGGAAGGAGAGTATGTAGAACTTCTTGAAATTGATGTAAAGGAGTGCTATTTAAATCCTGGAGAAGCTGACTCAAAACGAAGGTATCTAGAGGTACATGGAATTTCAAAAACGAAAACGGTCCCCCTTTGCAAAAGCCAAAACAAAGGGAAGAGCAAAAGACACAGAGCATGGCTTCATCCAAAAACCGGTGGGACTGTTAAACCACTTCTGCCTTGCAGCATGACACAGGTTGAGAGGCCGGAGTCATCAGAGCAATTTCTGAACATGGGAGATCATGAAATCAAGGAATTGGGTCCTGAAGTAATGACCAATCTGCATGGCCTTGTGATTGAACCTGAGGTGGTTCATGATCTCATTCATGTAAGCAGTACGGAATTTGATCATTTCTCCTCAGGATCAGATGGTGAAGGTTTTAGTCCACTGCCTTGGACAGGCAGTCCTACATTACAAATTGAAAGCAAACATGTTGAATCTGGTGCTCAAAACCAATCCGGCCAAGAAAATATTTCTAGCAAGTCTGACGATAATGGTACAAATCAAAAAGCTGCTAAGGATATGTCACATAAAGACATTCCACAACTAAACCTTTCCATGCATCCTTCATCTCAGAAAACGAATTGTGCTATTGTAGAAGATCAGAACCTTACCAATTCACCTGATACAGGCAATGATAGCAGCAAAGTAGAACTGTCAGAAAGTGTAGGTTCTTCTGTCCAGATAACACAATTTTCACAAGACGCATCGATGAAAGAAGAGACGACACTTTCCTTATGCAATGATGCAGAGCAAAACCAACAGCCTGTGTTAAATTCATTGAAACCACTGAGTAAAAATAAAACCAAGCAGGGTGACAAAACACCAGCAACTGAAAAGACTTTGGACACAAAGAACAATTGTAATTTGCTTTTAGACAGGAATAACTCAGGTAATTCAACTACTGTGGCCCAGGGTTCATCAGAGCATTCTGTGAGACCGGAAACCAAATTACCTTCTCAACAGTCATTGGTTCCAACTACTGAGGAAACAAAATCAAAATCTGAATGTAACAACAATTCCAACCTCATTTGTCCCATGGATCATAAAAATTCTGACTCAAAAAAGAATCCTAAAGGAAAACCTTTAGGTTCAAATAATGCTGATCCATCGCCAGCTGTGGCCGAAGGGGATAAAGTGCCAGTCGCCAAAGTAAATGTAACTAGGAATCCTGCATCTAAAGGCCACAGGTACGCTACTTTTTTAAGGAAAGAAGATTGTAGTAAATCAATCTTTCTTTCTTTCTTTCTTTCTTTCTTTCTTTCTTTCTTTCTTTCT
>JANRMT010062852.1:31104820-31137681 GCA_026402145.1 Polypterus bichir lapradei | reverse complement strand
TTTCTTTCTTTCTTTCTTTCTTTCTTTCTTTCTTTCTTTCTTTCTTTTCCCAACCACCTCATGATGCTCTTTTAAACGACTCTCCTACTTTGCCAACTTCTGTTCTCCCCTTTCCTCTGAATTTTCTCCAGTCTCTAAGCTCGCCAGACTGTGGGTTTGGATTGGCTTTATACCCTCAGCCAGTGAGTACTTCTGGGGCACCTCTGAGCCCCCAACAAACATTTAGAGCCCATTCACACCCAAGTGTATTTCTAGCTTTTTTAGCACTAGGTGAGAATACTTTTAAATTGCTTGTGTTTGCCATTCTGTTTAATGACACTGTTCAGCAGTCACAGCAAGTGTTTCAGCAGGGAACAGTTTAGAAAACATCTCTATGCAGCCATTTTGGCCTGTTTCAGTCAAAATACTTGTTCCACTGAAATGAATGGTAATACTGGTAAAATGCTAGTAAAAAAACATTTTTGCAACATTTTAACAGGATGTCACTGCCTCTTCCTGTGGGATAAGTTAGGAATGAAGCAGCTCATCGAAAAAAACAAAATAAACATTTTTTGTCATCTACATGCATGTATCAGTCATCTAGTAAGACTTATTGATGGAAAGATTAAGCATGTTTGATAGCTTGCAAACAAGTGACAAAAACTAAACTAAAGATATATGCATACTTTTAGTCATTTTAAAGTTCAGTAAGTTTAGTGCAGATGTCTTAACATGGCCGAGTGGTAGCGCTGAGCTGTCGTCCCTACCAAACAGTGCAATGGTCAGTTAGGCGATTATATGTTCATATGCATATATATATATGTCCTGCCCAAGCATTTCTGAATTGAAAGATATCAGTGAGTGTGATTAACTATAAATGATTAACTTTTTCAACACTGAACACTGGACAAGTGTCAATAATACTCAATAATATATGTTTAGTCCTTCATGTGTTGTAAAGTATGTGATATCCATCCCCATTTTTACATCCACAACCCAAGCCTCTGAAGATTTGACATATGAACCTTGGCACTGAAACACCGTATCACATTGTTACAAAATATTATTTGCAAATAACTACATTAAAACTACACAGGTACTTTATGTATAGGTTTTTCGTACTGGATTGCACACAGCATACTCTCTTCTAATTAACTGTGAAGTTGTGCCCTCTACAAGAAGACTGCTGTACTGTACACCACAGTTACTTCTTGCCTTAAACTCAGTGCTGCTGTAATAATCACTCGCTTGCTGTGGCCCTAAACTGGGTGGATTAAATGTACATCTCAGCACATGCAGGATTACATACATATGAATATAACGCCTGTTTAATTCTTGTTACTTGTTTACTTAACCTCTTCATCACTAGCTGTCGTTACACAACCATCCACCAACCACAGCAGGCAATATCTTTGCAAAATAATGCTATCATTTTTTTTTAAGTCGCAGGAATAATATTCTGTAAAAGACAATATCACATATCACTGTACTTACAAGCTTATCAACACCCCTTTGTAATCCTGGAATTTTTCAGGATGATGCCCAAGTTTTTTCTAGAGGGTACAGAGCAATCCTCTAGAACAGCAGTTGACAAGTTCAGTCCTAGAGGACTACTGTGGCTAGTCTTTTATTTTTTCTACTGTTATTCTGCATTCACAACAGCACAATAGTGTGACATTTACGTTTATAATAGATTTAGAAACATCTGAATTTTTGCCATAGCACTTCTCTCTCTCTTGTCATTTTCCTTATAGTTCAATTTTTTTTGTCCCCTTAATGTCATTCTGTTAATAGCAATTATTAACAATTTTTCTAATGCTCTAACAATGAATGAAGTAGGCAACAGGGGTCAGATTTATAAAACTTGTGTAAAAAGAAAAAGAGGTCCAAAATATGAGTATGCAACTTTCCAAACAAAAGTCAGGATTTGTAAAAGAAAAATTGACTGGAGAATATATATTTACGGCAACTCTGACCCATCTGTACTCAACATTTTTGAGAAACTGGGAAATGATGACACCCCTGATCAAGTTGGGAAATGCAACCAAACCAGGTAAATAACATGTGGTGTAGCAGGTCCACAGCTCAAGTCAAAAAGGCTTAGTGAGGGGGCGTGGTAGTGTGGCGGGAGCAGTTCCCTGGTGAATTCATGATGCGGGTGGTCCTCGCTTAAGTGCACAGGTGAGGAGTCGTCCACATCTGTAATTGATGCCGGGTGCTGCTAATTGCCACACCTGATCCACGTCCCCATGATAAATAATAGAAACACAAGGCAGCTGGGAGGGAGAAAAAAAGAAGGGAATGAACAGAGGTTAGAAGGAGAAGAATGCAGGAAGCAGGGAAGGAGAAAGCCGGTGCGTGAGCAAGCAAATGTGCTCTCTGTAGAGAGAGAGAAAGGCAGCTGGACAGTGAGCCCTTGTGGGGTGTTTGGCCGGCACCCCGGGAGCAGTCAGTAGTGGTTGCTCCCGCTGAGCATTAGTGAGGAGCAGGAGTGACTGGGAGGAGGATGGCTTGCCGCATAAGGCAGTGGGAGTCGGGACCTGGGATGTGAAAGCCCCAGCATGAGTGCCCTGGTCACTGGGGAGCCCAAGTCACGGCTGGTGAAGCCTACCGGAGCCAGGGATTGGAAAGGCGAACAGACTGGCAGCAGAAGGTAGCAGAAAGAAGGTAAACTGCAGGTAGGGTGGCTCCCCTGGTGCATAGCCTGGACGGGAGAAGCAGGGGAGTCACCAGTAGAAAGGCATCGGGATTTGTTTTAAAGGACAGCTTCCAGCCATTGTTTTAACCTTGCTGTTTTTAAAGATTTTTTTTTCTGTTGTGTTTTAACCTCCACCTTTCACTTGTTTTTATTGGATTATTTATTTGAAGACTCTTGAAGCACTGCACTATTTATTTGGACACTTTGATTTTTGTTGTTTTTAATAAAAGCACTTTGCACTTTTTGCACTATCCCCTTGCTTCATTGTTGTGCCTCACTGTCCAGCTCATCGGTGACGTTACCGACAGTGTAGGTTTCAAGGGCTCCCAGAAGGAAGATGGGAGCATGGAGTAGACAACACACACATACAGTTCATATAACGGAGATGCTATTATATTGTGAGTTTATGTGACAAACATATTACACCTCAGATGTGATGAATACCATCACGAAGAGGGTCAATGCTGGGTAGTTGCACATAAGAACTATTTTTTCTTTGTTTTTTGTCAGTTTACTGTATATCAGCTACTTGTCATCACTTCCCAGGGAATTGACAGACAGGTCAGGAATATCTCAGACAAGCTTCATTTAATCATGCCCTCTGTGTTGGAAGCCTTTAACCAACTGACAAGGTGCTACATCCAGTTTTAATATGGTGGAGGTGTACTTACATAAAACATAACATGTTTACTGCCAACATAAAAATAAAATTTGCATTGATGTAATTGGAGCACTTTACTGCACTCATATTGCAATAAGGACACCTACCGGAAAAGGAAGCTGTGTTTGTTAACTGTAAGCACTGACATTCCATTAACGTACAAATCAGATATAAACATCATGACTCCGTGGCCTGTGTCAACCTCTGATTCATTTATTTTGAGATGGTGTTGCACGGGATGCCAGGCTTGTTGGTAAGGTAACTGCCTGGGTCTGCAGTTTTTCATATGGCCTATACTGCTCACTGTAACACCAATCATATCATTATTTGCACCAGTATATAGTGGCTACCCACTGAGATGTTAGCACTTTATGACTTTCCTCGATCCCCAGAACGCATAGCAGAGGCTCTACAGTGCTGCACATGATCTTGCACACTCAATTGCGGATTGCAGCATGGGACTCAGTGTGCCAGGTGGGAGGCTCATTGAAGGTCCGCAGCATTATGATTGCATATGCATGCATGAGGCTGATTTGCATAGTCCTTATATGGTTTTTTTCAGGGTGGACACAAGACATGTCTCAAGGCCTGTTCACATATGCACGTGATTATGTTTTTTAAAGGTGAAATTTATAGAAATGTGCTTACGTTTTTTTTGCTATACACATTTTCCACTTTATTGGCATACACATATTTTCACATTATTTGAATCAATGAAAAGTTCTGTAAATGAGATCCCAGAACAGACAACAGTGAATACTGAAAGGCTGCAGCCACTTAAATATCAGACCCAGTAGTGTGCTTATTAGTAAATAATGGCCATGACACCTGGAAAATTGGAATGAAAATCAGGATAAGGATGATGAAAATCTTACAAATAAAGATATAAACATTCAAGTGTCTCCATGTAATATAAATACAAGGTGTGGCAGAAAAGTAATGAGACTGGCAACACTGCAAGTGATCTGGCAACGCTGTGCTGTTGTCCTTGATAGAGCACGTGTATCAGTACCCTCCCATAGCTCAGTGCGAGTTTCAACTCCTTCCATTAGCTACGTGATTTTTGTGACTGCTATTAGCGAAGTTGTGTTTTTGGTTGTGCGTCACGCAAAATGGGAATCGTCCACAAAGAATTTGTTCCTCCAGGACAAACTGTCAACCAAGTTTTTTATAAAGACATCCTTGAAAGGCTCAGAAAAAGGGTCATTCGCGTGAGACCAGACATTGCAGACAAATGGATGCTCCATCATGACAACGCCCCATGTCACACTGCCCTCTCCATAACAGAATTTTTGACCTCATTTCTGTGGTTCCCCAGCCCCCTTATTCACCTGACCTCAGTCCGTGTGACTTTTTCCTTTTTCCTAAACTGAAAAATGTCCTCAAAGGACGTCATTTCGGGACTTTAGAAAACATCCAAAAGAGTGTAACGGACATGCTGAAGACCATACCGGTTGAAGACTTCCAGCGCTGCTACCAACAGTGGGAACAACGTCTCCATCGGTGTGTAGCTGCCCAAGGGAACTACTTTGAAGGGGATAACATTGATGTTTGAAAAAAATAAAAACTTTGGTAAATAAAAAAACAGTCTCATTACATTTCTGCCACACCTCGTACGTGCTTACTAATAAAAATTTAGAAATCCAGTTTTGTCTTCTTTGTAAACAAAGGGACTGGGAAATAGCAGCTTTTTCAATTAAGTTGGGAGTTCAATGAAAAGTAAAGTTGGTTGGGATGAAACCTGCAGTGGCAGTACTCCTCCAGGAATGAATTTGGGAACTACTTCTCCACATTCACTTTGCTGTAGATTAGGGTGAACTCAACATCTGCGCTGACGATGATGACGACACGTCCTCTTCAGCATTTTTATCTCCTGATTCAAAGCACAAAAACTGTAGAAGACATTGAAGAGACACAACACCAGAACACATCACAACCCACTAAGTGATGACAGGAAGTGATGTCAATCATATTTTCCCTGCAAAATGCATAGTTGTAAATGCTAAACACTGGAAATTTACAGCTCTCAAGTGTGATTGGGCCCTTAAAGAGATTAGAGATGCCCAATAAGTCTGTATTTCCAATGAGCAGCAGGTCTCACCCTATAATATAATGTTGAGGTAGTTTGTGGAATTGTCTCCTATGACCATCTTGCTGCCTTTATTTCTCTGATATAACTAACCATCTAGAGTGATTACCTGTGCTGGTGGGACTACATTCTTAGGTCTGGTGTATTCATGCTCTCTTTCTACTACAAGAATTTTCTACTTTCTCATACTCCTGACCTGTCTGTCTTTCTATTAGGTTATCACATGAGTCACTACTTATCTTCCTATGATAGTGCTTATTCAATAATTATCTGAAGTTAAACATTCATTTATTCATTTCCTGAACTGGTCTATCTGTCCATTCATCAGTTTGTTTTCTGAATCTGCCTATTCCCATACAGGATGGTGGAACAATTGTACTTATTCAGGCTTATTAGTGTGATTTGATTTGCAGCAATTACTGAATCTTGATTAGACAATGCCAGGCACGCTGCTCAGATAAGACAGGAAGATGAGCATGAAAGAGGTGCTGTAATTATGTGCTGCATAGATGACATAAAAAGATCCTGCAAAGAGGCTTATCCAAGGACTGAATCCTCTAGGGTGATGAACATCCTCTTTTAGCCATTAAATGTTCCAGATGGGGGGGGGTTGCCAAAGGGCAAAAGTGTATAAAAAACCGTGTCAGCTTAGGGACATTCTGAAGTCATGGACTAGTTCTTTTCTCTGCCTAATTTGTAATAAAGATTGCAAATAATTCAAGACCTATCTAAGCAACATTGTGTTCAAAGGGAGAAAAATTTTAGAATGACTCCTCTACCTGAACTGGCATGTCATTACAATGTGGGAGGAAGATGTTGTCCACCAGCAGTGGACTTGGAGAACATGCATACTTCAGAAAGCAGTTAGTTCCTGGACTTGTTTATAATGATCACTGCAAATGATGTTCCATCAGGTTTGAGTAGGAAAAGAAAAGACCGATTATTTTCTATGATGTTTTCAAGTTTATTTCATTACTTCTATAGGAAGCAAGAGTGAGTGATCTGTCTTGATCCCAAGGGACTTAGATATCCCCAGAGGGAAATTTGTCTTTTTACAGAAGCTTTTAAAATAAATAAATAAAAAGATAAATAACTATATATACAAACACACCACGCTCTGACCACACACCAAAATGACTAAAAAGGAAGAAAATAAAAAGGAAAGAAAAAAGTTTGCTTTGGCAGGCCCAGTCCCAGTGAGGCATTATACTGTAACAGGCATATTGCTGCTAGTATAAAGGAGCCCCAGTATTGTTTCTTGACAGACTTCTGCTGGATGATTTGTTGGCTGAAAGTCCTCAGTGTTGGTGTGTCAGAGAGAGAATGTGCAGCATTGTTCATAATGGTGTTTAGTTTTGTTTTAATTCTGTCCTTTGCTATGACCTCCAGGGGGGTCCCATAACCGACCTTTTAATTAGCCTGTTGATTTGGTGGGCCTCTCTTGAAGTGATGTTACCAGCCCAGCACACCACAGTGTAGGAAATCACCCTGGCCATCACAGAGTTGTAGAAGATGTGAAGGATGTCACTTCCCACATTAATCTAACACAGCCTACTAAGAATAAAAAATCTGCTCTGTCCTTTCTTATATAGTTCCTCTGTGTTCCGAGACTAGTTCAGCCTTTCATTAATGTGGACCCTCTATCTACTTGTAGGAGTGCACCACCTCTACATCCACTCCTTGAATAGTGACAGGACTTAAAGGCTCTTTAGTGGGACAAAGGTTGAAGTGATCTATTTTTAGCTTAAAATATCCAACCCTTGTTGCAAAGGCTAGGATTGCAGGAATTTCACAAAATTACTATGAGAATGCTACTGCACTTCATAATTGTTTGACACTAAAAGTGTGTTATTTTTAAAAAAGTGGTCATTATCTCATTATGGAAGCCTTACTAATCTTGAAGGTTTCTCTGTTCCCTAATTTAATAGACAGATAAGATAGAAAAGAGTTAGATATAGTAATTGTCATTATATTTTCTATAGCACCTTTCTGCAGTGAACAGCACTTGAACAGCTAGTATAACATTTATATACCATAGTATTATAAAACGTTTGGCACCCTGCCTTGCACCCTTTGCTTGCTGTGATGTGCTCCACCCTCTCTGGGAAAAAAGTGTATTTGGAAGATGGTATGGGTAATATTTTATTGAATTATGCAAGCTATGTAAGCCTGTGCTGTATTAATTGAAAGGAACTACTCTGGGCATCTCTCTCCTAGGAGGTTTCATTTTGCCGATGTTCTCTCATCGCTTGTGCATTAGCAGCTAAGCGAGTTTCTGTTTCCTCGGAGGTGGAGCCCTTACCCCGACTCCACCTCTCACTTCCGGGCTGGACAGACACACACACACACTTCCACGCATAGATATTTATATATACGATATTATCTACTCTATATATATAAAATCCTAGGCCTAAAAGTTCAACGATTTTATGTGACGTTTTTTGTCACGCTTTAAATCGGGCTTATTTTAAAACTTCACATATATGTTTGGAATCACTCTTTTCAGAATTTATCAAACTTTAATGTGATGTTGTTAGATTTCCATCCACTATCCAGCCTGCTATATCCTAACTACAGGGTCACGGGGGTCTGCTGGAGCCAATCCTAGCCAAAACAGGGCGCAAGGCAGGAAACAAACCCCGGGCAGGGCGCCAGCCCACCACAGGGCACACACACTAAGCAAAATTTAGGATCGCCAACGCACCTAACCTGCATGTCTTTGAACTGTGGGAGGAAACTGGAGCACCCGGAGGAAACCCACGCAGACACGGGGAGAACATGCAAACTCCACGCAGGGGGGGCCCGGGAAGTGAACCAGGGTCTCCTAACTGCGAGGCAGCAGCGCTACCCACTGCACCACCGTGCCGACCTGTTGTTAGATTTTCAGATTCTTATTCCGTTTTTAAATTGTAAACAAAAACATGTCAAGAACTCACGGCTCGCGAGATAACACTTTGTGCCAAGAGATTTAACCACGCTCAGGGCTGAAAATAAAAGACAAAGAGTAGGACAGCTGCTGTACAGGCTTTTAAATGTTCAAAGCGCTGCACGGTAGCAGCAGCAAACCAGCAGCTGATCGAGCAAAGAGGAGGTAAAAAAAAAAAACTGTATTTGTTTTCTATTGTATCACCGTTTAAGAAGGAGTTTTGGAGGAACGACCACATCTCCTTGGGGTGCGTTCAGCCCTCCTCTTCACAATGCGAGTGGCAGAGACGTGAAGTGGCTGGCATGTAGCGTTTGCGTGGGATGCCGGGCGAAGCGAGCAGGAGGCAAACCCCCTTGTATTATATTACATTATATTCTAAAACTCCTTTAACAGAATTTAGGCCTATACCAACAGTAGACAGGCAAGGCAGTAACCATATCATCCACAACTCTGTGATGGCCAGCGCAATATTCTACACTGTGGTGTGCTGTGTCAGTAACATCATTTCAAGAGAGGCCCACCAAATCAACAAGCAAATTAAAAGGGCAGGCTCAGGTATAGGACACACTCTGGACCCCCTGAAGCTCATAGTAAAGAGGAGAATTAAAACAACAGTGAGTGCCATTGTGAACAATGTTGCACATCCTGTCTCTGACACACTAACACTGAGGACTTTCAGCCAAAGAATTATTCAGCAGAAATGTGTCAAGAAACGCTACTGGGGGCTACTTTAGATTAAAAGCAATACATCTGTATAATGCCACACTGGAACTGTGACTGCCAAGTCAGAAGTTTCCTTTCTTTTTAATTTTCTTGCTTGTCAGTCATTCAGGTGTGATTTCAGACCATAGTTTGTGTATATTATTTATTTAAAGAACTTCTGTGAAAAGACAAATTTCACCCTAGGGGCAAATAAAATTCTAATCTAATCTATGTTTATATACTGTATATTACCTTTAAAAAATATACATGCTGCTGTAAGTTACTTAATCAGGACTGCACATTAAGATAGATATTGACATTTATTTATGAATTTTTATTATCCTAATGTAATATTCTCAAACCACCTAATTCATTTCATGGTTGCTGAGGACCAGACCGAAGCATGGCAGAATTGACCACAAGGCAGGACACATCCCTGGACGGGGCCACACTTCTACCCAGACTCACTCAGTGCCAGTATGGTATCACCAGGTAGCCTAACCTACGTGGGAGGAAACCCTGGAGAAAAAAATGAAAAACAAATAAAACCTGCAGGCACCAACAGAACATGAAGAATCCTCAGAACCACCAAGTGAAGGATTCTTACCAAGGGTGCTGGATCTGTGAAGCATTACTGCTAACTACTGAACTACTCATACCAACTTATTTTTATTACTGCATAGTGCTATGATATAATGAGGAGAATTACAAGGAGCTTCAGTATTATATAATTCTAATATCACTTAACATACAGTATATATTATAATACTCTTAAACTCATGTAATCCAATGCAGATTTATCCCAGTAGAATAAGATGCACAACAGAAATCAGATATTATATGCTCATGTACACAGTACCAGTCAGTTTTAGAACACCCCCATTCCCCCCATTTTTTTTTTATTTAAACAGTTCAAGCCCAGTGAATAACACGAAATGGTACAAAATTAAGGGGTAAACTGCCAGAGGTTAAAAAATGTCTAGGTTACCAAACACTAAAATATGATGTAATTTTCAGAGTTATGAAAAATGGCCCTTTTCAGATAACAAGTAATGACAGATTTTCTGCAGTAGTGGAGGTTGTTTAAGCCTTGAAAGTTGATGCATACAATTCCTACAGGTGTCCCAACTTTGGTTGATTACTTACAAACTCTTCATCTGTATAAAAGCAGTGCTGGAGCAAACTGTTGCTATATCCTCGGAAGCTTTATTTGGATAATATCGTGCTGTATATTGCTATCATAAAGACATGAATAAATTCAATTAACAAAGCAAGACAGGCCAGTATAACCCCTCAAAATGTAAAGTCTTCTCTTTAGAGAATTTGCAAAGAAAGCCAATATGCAAAGTGAGTACCGTTTCCTATACAAACAAAAGAAACTTTGAAACTGAAGAAAATTCTGACATTAACAGGTCTGGCAAACCCAAAGCCACAACAAAATCTGAACTGAAGTTTCAGAGAGTAAACAGCTTGGTGATGGAAACTTCACAGGACAGCAGCAGCAAGCACAGCTCAACAGTCATTGAAGTCAGCAAGCGTCACATTCAGTTATGAAGAGAAGACTTCAAACCGCAGGTTTGACAAGTCAAGTGGCCATATGGACACCATTGCTAAAATAGAAAATTAAGAAAAAGAGCATTGTCTCGGCCAGGAATCGCTGCCAGTCTCAATGTACTCTGAAATTAAAGCATAGAACAAATAAATAATTAGAAATGTGAATACTTGCACAGCTGTCCTCCTATAAGGCACCTATATATACAACACATTAAATGTTTTTTCTTTTTTAACATACTTTATGTGAACATATCAAGATTTTTTTTTGTTCTTTATTTCACCTTATACAATTTCTTGTATTAAGAATGTGTTCGTTTTCGCATACCCCTTGGGGGTAGAGCACAGGGTCAGTTATTGTACAGAACCCCTGGAGCAATTGCAGGTTAAGGGCCTTGCTCAAGGGCCCAGCAGAGTAGGATCTCTTTTGGCAATAACAGGGATTTGAACCAGCAACCTTAAAGATGCCTTCGCAGATCCTTAGCCTCAGAGCCATAAAGGTGATATAATATAACAAATGTTATGTCACATTTACATTTTGCACTATATTGTATAATTCAAATAAACATAAATGCAAATTCTGCATGAGGATGAAGTTAAGTCCATCGGTCCGTTTATTAGTATCTTAAGTTTAAGTATTAAACTTAGTACTAGTAAGTTAATTAGAATCAGGTACACCAGATCAGGTGCAGATGATTAGTACATCATTACAGATGATCTTGTTTGAACCTTTGTTATTTAAACCTCTGGCATTTTTGGTTTGCTCTTTGTTGTTGAAGTGTGTGTTATCACCATACCGAGATCTGAAGAGCTCTCTGACGCCTACAGAAGGAATGTTATACTGTAGATGCCTATGAGTCTAGGAAGGGATTTAAACGGCTCTCCAAACAATTGGAAGTCAGCCATTCCACTGTCCAGGAGATCATCCAGAAGTGGAAAAGATTTGAAACAACTGCCAACTTGTCCAGGCCAGGCCTGGCTGATCCAGTAAATTCAAGATGTTAAAAGAAATCCCTAAGAACCCCATAATTTCATCACAAGATCTATTACATATGCTGAGCAATATTACTTATTTTATATGTACATTTTAAATGGAACCTTTATTTTATATTGTGACATATCTGCAAAGAAGCCATCCAAAAATCTTTATAAGTATAGAGCTGTAGGAAAACTTTATACACTTTTGCTTTTTAACAACTGGAGCACAGGCAAGGGACTGAAACAGTAGGCATTTGGTTGTAAAGTCCACTAGGCCATAGCACACCATGCAGGTATATGTGGTACAGTCTCTACACATAAAACTTTTCATCCCTCCTAATAATCCTTTCTCATTTACAGGAGGAAAAAAAAGGGTAAATCTGGCAGAGGAAAGTCAAAGGCTACTGAACAAGCAGGAAGAGGAAATAAGGCTCTCCAGAATGCAAAAGACCGCCCAGCGACTCCCAGCAAAGAGAAGCAGTCTGTGCAAACGCAGGACCCTGACATCAAAGCTGGAGAAAACAACACAGCTTCAGATTTACCAGCCTTTGCCACCGACGAGCCTAGCATTTCAGAGGATTGTCAGCCTGGGGACAACGGGGAACATTTGCCACCTCTGCCTGAATGTGACTCTCAGCCACAGGTGGTCAGTTCTGCTGATGACGCTGGAGGTAAGTTTTAAAGTAGAGGGACTTGAATCTCAATGGATCTCTAGAATTTTGAAAATATTGTCATGTGTGTAAAGCTTGTGGATGTGTCATCTCTCTGTGTTATTTGGGCACTCACACAAAGATATTAGTTATTAGTATCAGTATTTTTTGTTGTACTGTTTTAGTGAAAACTATCTGCAAAGGACTATTTGTCAAAGTGTTTAAAAAGTGTATTGTTGCGTGCCTTTACACAATGGCAGGCTAAAAGGACAGTTGCTTGCATAACGACTCCTTCTGAGAGGAAGTCACTTTGTCAGTGTTTTCAGCTCCTTCAGCATCACTAATTGCTTTAACAGATGAGATGCATGACTTACGTGAGACAGCATTAGTCATAATGCCAGAGCGATTGCAGCGCCAGCTTGAATTGACGGCATGTGCCCTGTACAGACACAATATGGATTTTCAATCAGGCGGGCTGACTTTTCTGTATATTTATATTCAATAAAATCTGTATGTCTTAAAATATAAAAATTATTAGCTTTTTGCATTGTGTTGTGTGTGTGTCCATTGAAAAACAGGAATGTTATTAGGATGGAATTCATAATATAAATAAATGCAGGTAACCAAGGGCAGCAGAAAGTAATTTATGATTTTTCATAGCTTAAGCCGTATACAGTATTTTAACAGGCCTAACTCGATTTTCCAAAATGTTTCCTAAAAATATTTTGTATTAGACATTTAGAAGTTACAGATTTCTTGAACAAATATTTTATTTTACAAGAAACTGTTTGATAAATGCTGGAAAGGGTCCAGTTCGGTGTCCTCAGGATCGCATCTCTGCTTTTTGCAGATGATGTGGTCCTTTTGACTTCACCAGGTGATGACCTCAGGTGCTCACTTGTGGTGGTTTGTGGCCGAATGTGAAGCGGTTTGGATGAGGAGCAACACCACCAGGTCTAATTTTATGGTTCTCAGAAGGTAAAGGGTGGAGTGCACTTTCCAGGTTGGAGAGGAGATGCTGTCTCATGAAGAGGTGTTTAAGTATCTTGAGGTTTTGATCATGAGTAAAGGAAGAATAGAGCAGGAGATTGAAAGGCAGATTGGAGCAGCATTCACGGTTATGTAGCTGTTGTACCAGTCAGTCATGTTGAAGGGAGAGCTAAGCCACATAGCAAAGCTCTCAATTTACCAGTCAATCTACATCCCTATTCTCACTTATGGTCAACAGCTTTGGGCAGTGACCTAAACAACAAGATTTTGGGTTCAAATAGCAGAAATGAACTTACTTCACAGGGTGTCGGGGCTCAGCCTTAGAGATATGGTAAGGAGCACAGACATTTGGGAGAGCTGCTGCTCCTTCACATCAAAAGGAGCCATTTGAGGTGGTTTGGGCATCTGATTAGGCTACCTCCTGGACACCTCCCTGGACAGGTGTCCAACCGAGAGAAGGCCTCAGGGCAGACCTTTGACATACTGGAGAAATTACATTTCCTAGCTGGACTGAGAATGTCTCGATATTCCCCTGGAGGAGTTGAAGGAGTTGTTGGGGGAAAAGGGATGTCTGGGCAACTTTGCTTACACTGCTGGCCCTGTGACTGCGGACTGGATAAATGGTAGAAATGAGTGGATGGATGGATCAATAGGTGACAAATATTCTGGTCATTTAATCAGAGCACTGCTGCTTCACAGTTTCACAGTCCTAAGTTAAAATTCCAGTCACTGTCCATGTGAAGTGTTAGATGTTTTCCCTGACAGTCTGTATTTTTTCTTTGTGCCTCACATTTTCTTAACAAAGCACAAAGACATGCATTTTAGGTTAATTGGCAATGCTACAACTTGAGTCTGTATGAGTGAGTGTGCTTTTGAGTGTGCCTTCGTGATGGATTGGCACTTGGTCCAAGGCGGCCCCTTGCCTTGCACTTGGAGATTCATACCTACTTTCTGTCTCATCACAAGCAAATGCTTGTCATAAAAGATTGTAAATTGTGAATTGGGAGGAGTTTGGGCAGCATGGAGCCTTCTCAAAACTGAAGTACCCAGAGACACCCCCTTCTCCCTGTCACTACATCCATCACCAACAGTCACACCACAGTCAAAGTCACTCAGATCACATTTCTTGGTTGTTCTAATATTTGGTTGAACATCAACTAAACCTCTCTACCTTGTCTGCAAATTACACAGATTGAGTTGCATTCGTATAATAGGCTTTTTGGAGGAGCAGGCTGTTAGTGTCAATAAAGTAGACACTAAATGTTTATATAATTTAATCTGCAAAAGGAAACACAAAAAAGGCAATTAAAGAGTTGTGGTGCCAGGGGAACCCCCACTTGATGTTGATGCCTGGAAGCTAGTCGCTTCAATTGAAGCATGAGTGTCCTCTTCTTCCATTGGTATTTGCATAGTAACTGGTTGTCATTATTGATAGGTGTAGCTTCCTTAGCATTATGTTGAATTTTGTCAACAATAAAAATGTTATTACATATAATAGAAACATGTAAATACCCAAATATCAACATAAATACAGTCATAAAGGTATGCCAAGTGCCCACTGCTGTACAGATTCAGATTTAGAATACGTAATTTGTGTGACATATTTTGAAACAGTCACTAATGAGTCCGACATCACAGTCGGGACAGTAGAAGTGCGTTTCTTTGTGCATTTCCCATAATACCTTTTCTGTCGCTTAAGCCTGAGATGGTAGAATATCAGTGCCTGATCCATAGGATCAGCACTCCCCATTGTGTTATTGTAGGCTATCACAACGCAAAATTTTGTGACTTCCATATTTCCCCATCACAAATATTGACAGTTGCTGCATTGTGAACAGTGCTTAGGAGGCTAAGGTCTTTCTTGTCATTCTACTTGACTGCAATCATTTTGTCTTTTTGCCATACAACTACTTGCATCACTCTGCAGAGTTACATGACTGAAGTCACCAGGTGGTACAGGCATACAGTGCCGTATGCATCAGCTTCACTATCTGTTTTGAGCGATGGCTGTTTCAGTTTTTTCTAAAATTAACTTTATAGTTTCTTGTTTACACGCCATTGTGTTCTGATTAAAGGCTCTGCCCCACTCATGAATATTTACGAGTTACCTTAGAGTGGCATAATGCAGATGTAAAGCAAAGCATTACATGTCACCCCGAGTCTGACTCAAGCACAACCATAATAACATAAAATTCTGAGCCCGGATCAGACTCGTGTTTAACACCAAGGATTTTAATGATAACAGGACCTGAAGAGGCAGGATGGGAGGTCAAGCTTGGCTGTTTTCGCTCTACTATTGGCTGATAGGAATCTTGCTGGCTGGAGAAGGAAGTGGAGGTCTGTTTAATTGCTGTGCGTCTCTCCACCCCTTCCATGTTTATCCCTGTTAAATTAGACCATCACAGATACATGCATGTGATAATATGAGAAAAATAAATCTTACTGTCGTATTTTATGTTTATATTTATATTGTCTGCGATGGGCTGGCTCCCTGCCCGGGGTTTGTTTCCTGCCTTGCGCCCTGTGTTGGCTCCAGCAGACCCCCGTGACCCTGTAGTTAGGATATAGCGGGTTGGATAATGGATGGATGGATGGATTTATATTGTTTAGCTAGGGTTCCCAAGTTCAGTTCTGGAGTACCACTGTGGCTGCAGGTTTTCATTCCAACCAGTTTCAGTAATAAATGGTTCAGGCTTACTTCTAAATGATTTAATCTTTTAATTAGTCTTTATCTTTTCCAATTTTGCTTTCTGAAATATGTGCCGGTATATTTACATGTAAATTGAGAAATGTACATTAATTTTCTTTTACCATATTCTTTTTAATTCACCTTTTCCAGAGAAGTTTACTCCCTTAATTGTATCTAATTGCTGATGATTAGTGATGAACAATGCAAACACAGGTGCAAATGACTCTGAATATTAAAAAGAAAAAGCTACTTCAATATTAAATTCATTTGAGTTATTTAATAAGAAAAAAGCTTAAATAACCATAACACAAAAAAGAGCAAAACCTTAAAAAGCAAGAAAAAGAGCAACATTAATAACAATTAATGTCACACATACACACACATACTAGATACATTCCCCAAAAAATTTAGCAAATCCATTTTATTATTTCTGGACTGACACAAAAAGGCAGAAACTGAGAAATAACAGCTTGTTTAATATAGTCAGGAGTCCAGCTAAGAGGTGTTTGGGAGGAGCACCTACAATAAAGGTGGTCCAAAAGACTGAGGACCACTTAGTTAAGCCTTTTTTAGTAATAGCACCAAATTCATATAACATTGAAGTAGCGGCTCACTTTGATATTCAGTGTCCTCTCTGTACTGCTCACCCCTAACTGTCAGTATTCAGATACAATTAAGGCAGTAAACTCCACAGAAAAAAGTGAATTAAAAAGAATATGATGAAAAGAAAGTCAAAATTAAAGACATGGCAAAAAATGTAAATGTCGGAATTTTGTTTACATGTAAATGTACTCGCACATATTTCTGAATGCAAAATAAAAGGAGGAAAGACTAATTAAACATTTAGATCATTTACAAGTAAACATTTCTTTTCTTAGACTGCTTGGAATAAAAATCCACAGCCACAGTGTTACTCCAGGACTGAACTTGGCTATCCCTGTTTCAAGCCATACTTAGGCGGTCCAGAGGTTTGCTGTGGCCACAGAAGATGGCTGCAAGTTGGATTGTTGCTAAATATGCCAAGTACAGAAGATATTTTAACAATCATATCTTTCACCAACATCATAGCATAAGCATAAGAGCTGCCATCAGGCCCAGAATCAAAACTATTGAGCTCAGATCCCACCCTCCTATCCCAGACTGATGTTATGGAAAAGTTGTGCTGATAAAATTAAATTGAAAAGTCCATACCAGATATATTTGAGTCTAAATATATGGTGGTGGAGACTACACCTGGATTGGATTTGACTGGTCAGCCTAACCAGAATCCTATGGTCACGGTGACAACAAAATAATCATCCTACCAATTTAGCTCCATAAACCATAAATTAACTTAGGCCCCTGAAATATTTTCAGATAATAGTAAGGGGGACTGAGATTATTTAGGTGAGGAAGACACAATTTTCGAGGTAAGGTAGTTCATGGAGACATGTTACATGCAAGTAATAATTTCTCTGTACAATGTACTCATAAAAACAAAGACCCTATAAACCTCTACACAGTATAATTATGGGGTAAAAAGTTGGCCAGGGAATCATCAAACTAATTGGAACAATGTTGACTTGTCTTTCTGTCAAAAGCTGTTAACATTACCCACAAGGCTTCAACTTTTATGGCAATTCAAGTGAAAAGCTGTGTCCCATACTGTTTCTTCATTTGTCATTAAAACCACCGTGATAAATTTTGGGCTTGGCCCATTCTTCTTGCCCCAGACTCTTGCACGCCTGACCAACACACAACACGTCACCAGTGCTCAAATCAAAAGAGTGATGCAGCATCCTTGTGGTTAACAGTACCGGGCGTTAATCACTCTGCCACACTGCCAAACTGTTACTTGGCTTTTCTCTGCCACACAATAAAATTCAGGCAGATGAACTGCTTCCCCAGCTTCTGAAATGACGTTTCTTCTGTGTCTCAAAAGACTGCTGTTTTTATTCCAACCCTTAGCCTCAGGCACCTCAGCTATTGCTAACTCTGATCCAGCTGCGATTTTCTAGCTTATTTTTATGGTGGTTCTGTACGTAAAATTAACTGACTTTCATAAAAAGTGTCACTGTATGAGGCTCTGTCTATCTGTAAGAAGGCTTAAGTGCACATCTGCTCTTTTCTTTATGAACATGGGCTCAAGCAATGAAACAAAATGTTACTGATTGTATCAAAGCCCAATACTATTTTTTGAGGTAACAGCCGAATCACACAATAAATGGATGTCAACTATATGGGTGACAGTCCATTGCCTCCTATATTCATGCAGCCAGCAGCCATACCACCAGCATTCAGAGCAGGTAATCTGCCAAAGCTAAGCATGTTCGGATATGGCCAGTACTTGAAAGGAAAAGCTTGGACTGCTGCTGGAGAAAGTGTTGGTGAGGCCAGCAGGGAGCACTTACCCTTTGGTCTAACTGTGGATCCTGATGCCCCAGTGCAATAACAGGGACATTGTGCTGTAGAAGCTGCCACTGTCCTTCAGGAGACACAACAAAACTGAGGTCCTGACTCTCTGAGGTCATAAAAGGCATATTTTGAAAACAGTATTGTGTACACAGATGTTCTTGCTTACCGCAGCCATGTCCATTCGGGCCGCTTTAACAACCCTGTCCCTAACTGGCTAACTATCTCTGTCACGCCTTCACTACCTAATAGTTTATGTGTGGTGAGTGTACTGGCAGAGGAATGTCTGCCATCTCATCATCCAGGTGGATGCTACACATGGGTAGTGGCTGAAATGGTACCCTTTTGTCTGTGTAAAACACTTGAAGAAGGGAGAAGAGCACATTATAAATGTAACTGATAATGATTGCTATTATTATAATACTCCCATGTGGAGCCAATTTAGAGTCAAAAAATAACGAAACACACAAGCGTTTGTGTCGAATGTATGAAGTTCCTGAGGAATAAACCCATGCAGAGAGGCTGAGACCATGCAAACTTCACACAGGTCACAATCAGACACTGGCTTTAACTCCAGGATATTGGAGTCATCTGGATAGCACTAACCACAACACCACTGTGATGCCCTCCCACAATAAAAATTTTCCTAAATAAGTATTTTATTTAGAGTTTTTACACTACCTCTTTTTTATTGTTACCTTTTCTCCTATTAATCAGTGGTATTCCTCTAGGGTTATGAGCAAGTGAAGGGACTACAATAAATATTAGTTCTATGTGTTAGATAGATAGATAGATAGATAGATAGATAGATAGATAGATAGATAGATAGATAGATAGATAGATAGATAGATAGATAGATAGATAGATAGATAGATAGATAGATAGATACTTTATTAATCCCCAAGAGGAAATTCACATACTCCAGCAGCAGCATACTGATAAAAACAATATTAATTAAATAGTGATAAAAATGCAGTGCAAGTTAAAAAAATGCAAGGTAGAGAGTGCAAGGCAGGTAAAACAGACAATAACTTTGTGTAATGTTAACGTTTACCCCCCCGGGTGGAATTGAAGAGTCACATAGAGAGGAATGATCTCCTCAGTCTGTCAGTGGAGCAGGACGGTGACAGCAGTCTGTCGCTGAACCTGCTCCTTTGTCTGGAGATGATCCTGTTCAGTGGTTGCAGTGGATTCTTCATGACTGACAGGAGTTTGCTGAGCGCCCGTCACTCTACCACAGATGTCAAACTGTCCAGCTCCATGCCTACAATAGAGCCTGCCTTCCTCATCAGTTTGTCCAGGTGTGAGGCATCCCTCTTCATTATTCTGCCTCCCCAACACACCACCGCGTAGAAGAGGGCACTCGCCACAACCATCTGATAGAATATCTGCAGCATCTTATTGCAGATGTTGAAGGATGCCAGCATTCTAAGGAAGTATAGTCGGCTCTGACCTCTCTTGCATCAGTACTGGCAGTCCAGTCCAATTAATCATCCAGCTGCACTCCCAGGTATTTATATGTCTGCACCCTCTGCACACAGTCTCCTCTGGTGATCACGGGGTCCATGAGAGGCCTTGGCCTCCTAAAATCCACCACCAGCTCCTTGGTTTTGCTGGTGTTCAGGTGTAAGTGGTTTGAGTCGCACCACTTAACAAAGTCCTTGATTAGGTTCCTATACTCCTCCTCCTACCCACTCCTGATGCAGCCCACAATACCAGTGTCGTCAGTGAACTTTTGCACGTGGCAGGACTCCGAGTTGTATTGGAAGTCTGATGTATATAGGCTGAACAGGACCAGAGAAAGCACAGTCCCCTGCGGCGCTCCTCTGCTGCTGAACACAATGTCAGACCTGCAGTTCCCAAGACGTACATACTGAGGTCTGTCTGTAAGATAGTCCACGATCCATGCCACCAGGTTTGAATCTACTCCCATCTCTGTCAGCTTGTCCCTAAGGAGCAGAGGTTGGATGGTGTTGAAGGCGCTAGAGAAGTCCAGAAACATCATTCTTACTGCACCACTGCCTCTGTCAAAGAAGGAGAGGGATCGGTGTAGCATAAAGATGATGGCATCCTCAGCTCCCACCTTCTCCTGGTATACGAACTGCAGCAGGTCGAGGGCGTGGCAAACCTGTGGCCTCAGGTGGTGAAGCAGCAGCCGCTCCGTGGTCTTCATCACATGTGACATCAGAGCGACAGGCCGGAAGTCATTCAGCTCACTAGGACATGATACCTTTGGGACTGGGGTGAATCAAGATGTTTTCCAAAGCCTCAGGACTCTCCCTTGTTCCAGGCTCAGGTTGAAGATGCACTGTAGTGGACTCCCCGGCTCCAACGCACAGGCCTTCAACAGTTGTGGCAATACTACATCTGGACCTACTGCTTTGCTGGCATGAAGTCTCCTCAGCTCTCTGCTTACCTGGGCTGCTGTAACTGTGGGTGGGGGGAAACTCTCTCCTATGCTGGTATCAGCAGAAGGATGGGTGGAGGATACAATACTCTGAGGTGAGAGTGGGTTAGGGTGGTCAAACCTGTTAAAGAAGTTGTTCATCAGGTTTGCTCTCTCCACGTCTCTCTCAATGGTGGCACCCCGCTTTGAGCTGCAGCCAGTGATGATCTTCATCCCATCCCACACTTCCTTCATGCTGTTATTCTGCAACTTTTGCTCCAGCTTTCTCCTGTACTGCTCCTTCACCTCCCTGAGCTGGACTCGGAGTTCCTTCTGCACATGCATGAGCTCAGCCTTTAAAAGCCTTACTTTGTGTGGAGGTTCTCTGGTTTTATCGCAAATTCCTAAAATGTGGTCATTAGGTTCATTAGCACATTTAAACAGTCAAAAAGTGTGGAACATAAATAGATCTCTCATTGGCGTTGTTTGGACAAGGCACAGTGGTGTAAGGGTCAGGGGAGCCCCTTCATAAGCAGAATCCAAAACAAATGACTGTGTAAATTATGTTGAATATGTTATCAACTCACATAGTATAACTAACTCATTAGATTATGCATGATGTTGCGTAAATTCAAACAAACATCGGCATTTGGTTGAATAATTGACTTTTATTCAACCTATCTGAAGGTTGGCTTTTGCAAGCACAGGAACTGAGGATGGGAGGGCAACATCAAATTATACCTCAGGGCCTGTGATCTTGGGATCTGTCCCTGCTGTGGGGTGCAATGAACTGTTGACCCATCCATGGGTGATTCCTGCCTTGTGCATAATCCAACCACAGCTCTGGGAACACAATAGTGAAGGAGTGTTCATCTCCAAGTGCTGTCAAAACAGCTGAAGAAGACTCATAAAAGGACTTAAGTGTGATTTAATGTTCCCTTGGGCTGTATTTTTTTTTACTAAAATGAGTGCAAAATTAAATTAACAAAGCAGAAAAGAATGCTTGGCTAAAAGATCAGTATAAAATCATGAGGGCAATGTTTTCCCAATTTCCTATGACTAAGAAACAGGTAGAGGGGTTAGAGTGGGCTACAAAGACGCAGATGGGAAGGAAGAAGCAATGGCACATACTTAAGACAGACAGGAAATTAGATCACAATCCTCAGTTGCCTTTGCGCAAATACTAAAAAAAGCCTATTACAAAGGACAAACAACTGAAGTGTGTTGAATATACATAGAAGTGAATGAATGCTACAGTATATAAACTGCAACCTACATTTATTTTCTGATTTGCTTTGTTTCATTTCAGGGTCCTTGCTGAACACATTTCAGTTAATTCAGAAAATGGGCTAAGACTGCATAGGGAAACAGATAAACAGTAGAAACAGAAATGTACAAAAAGGGCATTGCACCAGTAAGCCAGATGGTAGCAAAAACAGTGTTGCAGTACATATCTCAGATGGAACATCCTTACCTGGAAAGGGTGGCATGTTTTATCATTCAGTCTATTTGTTAATTTTTCTCCACTACCGTAGGGAATTTAAATGTAATGTTTAATTTTGTGAATTTATTTGGGTTTAAGCTATTAAACCCTAAAACCCTGTTAAACCCCAAATTTTAGATGCTGCTTTGTTTCTTGCGGAAGCTGTAAAGTTCTTCTGTGTCAGCCTATCGTCATCATGGAAACTCTACTAGAAATGCTTGCCGTCACTGCCAGTATGACATAAAAGGTGTTCTGTATTCACTGACCATCCAAGTTTGCAGATAATCCTCAACACTTGGCTAGTGATTGTCTTCAATGTTTGCTTTCCTGAATAATTCTTGCAAGCATTCCTCAGGTAGCTAGCAACCTGTGACATCATTTTTACTGCCTTCACTGGGTTATATGATACAGTGTGGATGCAGTTCCACAGGTATGCCTCATTTATTCCATTTGTAGTAATTTAATAGCAATAAAATGCCAAAATAGTTTAAATTATTTTATTATGACATTTATTTGCCTAAAATGTAAAGGGTTTTTAGTGACCCCAAATGTGGTTAAGTGTCTTGTTTGCTTTTTATATATATATATTGTCACAAAGTTGAGACATACTCAAAGAAAGGTTTGGGGCAGCCACCTGTATAATCTCGAAACCTGGCTGCAAAGTTGTTCTTTTCACAGAGATACAGCACTGAAGTGCATACAACGAGTCCAAGACAAGACTGAGGGAAAAGGCAAAAAGGGCAGGCTTTTAAAGGGGAAGACAGGAAGTGAGGTCATGAGGATCGGGCACGTGTTCGTCACTCATTGGATCAGGCCCGGACGTGACATCAGGGGGGCCGGAGCCAGTAAGGTCTGTTTCCATTGGTTCGGTCCCGGAAATGATGTCAAGAGAGCCAGGTGGAGTCTCCCAGGGATGGTCTACAGGGAAGTGAGAAAAAGAGTCAGTGCACTGTGCTACACCCCGGCATGCCTCAGAACTGCCTTCACTCAAGCCCTTTAGCTGCCTCCCATGCGCACGTGTGTGACAATATATATACTAGCAGGAGTACCCGGCGTTGCCCGGGAATCTATAACCGGTGAATTTCACAAATGAAAGAAACAGAACTAAGAAATAGAACAAACAGTTTTGTGATTCACATTTTATTGTAAGTTCCCCCACTCTGGATTCTGTCTGCTGTGGCGTTTCAGACGCCCTTGAAATAGACTTTCTTGTGGCATCTGAAGTGGACCTGTGACGATGTGAGTTCGGCTCCATGCTCCCATCACTGTTGGGAAGCCCTTGAACCCAACACCGTTGGTAATGTCACCGATGAGCTAGACAGTTGAGGCAATAACAATTGAGCAAGGGAATGGTTCAAATGTGCAAAAGTGCTTTTATTAAAAATCCAACAAAAACAAAGTGCCCATAAAGTGCAGTGATTCAAAAAGAGTCATCAAATAAATAATCTATTAAAAGAAAAATGTGGAGGTTTAAAAAAAACAATAGAAAAAAACAATCCCTTTAAAATGATGTTAAAATGTTCATACAGGAAGCAGTCTTTTAAAAACCAATAACAAGCTCAGTGTTTCTTTGTTAACATTAGCGTCTCACCTGCTTCTCCCGACTAGGCTTTGCAGCAGGCGAGACGCTCTCTCTGCAGCTGCCCTTTTCTACTCAAACACAGGTCTGGAGACCTCCCGATCCTGGCTTCAGACTGGCACTCATCCCAGACCTGAGACTTGGACTCCTTGGTCTCCAGGACGGCCACACCAAGGACTGCAACACCAAGTCTCACAACTCCCGCTGCCTTTCCGGCCTTCCGCGGCCAGTCGCCTTTCCCTGGTCACTCCCGCTACCTGATCGCTCAGCGGGAGCGACTTCCAATTCCAACGCCTGGGTGTCGGCCTAACACCCAGCTTCCTCGCAGATGACCACAAGCGCTTGTTCGCTCGCCCACACACTCCGCGTGTCTGTCTCTCTCTTGCACCGCCTTGCTTCCTCGCTCCCTGTAACCTCCGTCCTCTCTTCCTTTTCTTTCTCATTCTTTCCTTTTTTTCCCAACCGACTCACGCTTCTTTTATACAGTGAGGTGCCATAGCAGCTGCAGCACATTAGCTACGGGAACAATCACGGATGTGGGCAGTCCCTCACCTGTGCACTACGTGAGAAGCGCCCACACCGCAGATCGCCCCGTGGCTTGCTATGGCCAATACACCCCCTCATGAAGCCTCCATGAGTGCGGTGATTATTTATTTAAAAAGAAACGGCCTTTGCTGAGCGAGCTGTGGACCCATAACACCACAGGACCTTCCAATTCTACGTGTTTTTTCGGTGGCATGGGTATATTAGTGAAAAGCAGGACAATTATAATGTGTTACATGTTATTACGTATGGAATAAGCACCACAGTGAGATGAATTTACGTTATTTACAATACGTCGGAATGCAAACACATAGCACCAGTCAGTCAGAAAGAGCAACACTGAAATCATACTGTGAGTCAGAAAGTGAGCAAATAGCACCACAAATACGGAAAGCCAGTGAGAAAGAGTAGCACTGAAACCGTACTGTTTTACACTACACTATCAGTGCGTGTGGGAGTGTGAACCGCGGAAATGCGGGTGTGTGAGCCGGTCACGCGCACTGAGTCATTCACGTTTTATATCCATACGGCAGTTACCCTTCACCCGATTAAAGTAGTCGGCTTTCTCATGCTTGGACACTTCCGCCATCTCTTGGCAATTTAAAGAAACATGGGTAAAGAGCGACACACAGAGACCAAAGCTGCCGCTAGATGGCGCCGCGGTGTACATCTCTTGCAACGTGCGGCCATCTTGTCGATGATAAGTACGGGGACGTGTGCCGAAGGTTGTGTCGGTGAAAAGGTGCCAAACGGTCCACCACGAACATTTTTCCGAACCAAATATACCCCATGACCTTCTCCTGATCACAAAGGAGCCCCATCCCCAGTTCGGTGCCGATTGGACGCCCGATGCAAATTTGTATGGCGGACAAACAAACGTACATACACACACACATCGACTCTGCTTTATATATTAGGCTGTATGTTCATTCCAGCTGCATTTCTATCTTGCTGTTTTTATTTAGACACTTAGACATTTAGAGAGGTAAGAGGTAAGAAAAGAAATACCAAGTCGCTTATCAGCACAGTAAGTCTTTAAAAGAGTCAGAGAGAGACTCAGAGGCATGCAGTGGGAAGACAAACAATGAACAACACAAACTGAGGCAGCGCAAAGTGACATTTCTGATACCATCAATTCATGAATGTTCTGGCCTGGGAATTGTAGTGGGGTGGAGCTCAGATGAGGATGGGGAGGAGAATGAAGGAGAAGTGGGGCAAGTAACTGCAGCAGAAGGAAAGAGTGACACAGCAAAAGCCACATCACCTGAAAAATCTTATAGAAGTAAAAGAGGGCAAAAAGGTTCCACATATGTCCAGTATCACTTGACTGTAAAACAGTTGCACACTGCAGTATGTGCCAGAGGTGTGCTGAACACCCTCTTTGCTCTACAGTGTTAAGTGCAAACAATTAATTGTAATGATGTATCAGATACCAACACAAGGATGACAAAAAATATCTAAATGGAGGTCCTAGTGTAAAGCCTCTAAGGATTTGTTCCACTCACCTTTTCCCAAGCGGTGTTTTGTGAGTATCCGCCTAATTAAACTAGCTCCAATGAGAGAATAATGGACAATGCTGTAAAAAGAGAAAACACACACACACACAAGAACAGGTCAGGACAGGAGCATAAAAAGATAAACACTATTTTAAATCAATGCTTTAAAAACATGCAAAATACAACTGCTCCATAATTATTAAAAAACAGTCAAGTCTCAGTATGGCCATTCCAAAAAATAACTGAAAAGCTAAAAATCAAAAACATAACTGCAAGCCATATTTTATATATTAAAAAATTACAACTTGGATGTGAAGACATTAATGCACATAACAATATAATATGTATTGTTGATCCAATAGAATAATGAGATATGTCCAGGTATAGTAAGCAGTATATAAAACAAAATAATAAGAAAAAGATGACACACAAAAAAAGCATAAAACATGCTCAGTTGGTTGCAGAACTTCATAAATTGATGGCCAGTCAATCTAATATTGTAATAGTACACTATGTCCAAGAATTATTGCAAAAAGGGAAAACAATCATTAGATAATTATGCAATCTTAGACTTGACTAAAGAGAGTATTTAGGTCAGTACCAAAAGAGACAAAATAATCGGGCAAACAAAATGAGAAGCAAAGTCAGAGGCAGAAAAAAGTTTAATAAACAAAAAAGGGACCTGACATTATGGGCTGCTTGTTTAGAAGCTAACTAACACTAGAGCTGTTTTTTCTAATTTTATCTAAGCGAGAGATGAGACACGTTGAAACCACCACCACACTTATACCATCACATCCTGTGAAGCAAAGAAAGCAATGATTGCATTCATGTGATGGCTCCTATCACATCAGGTAAACAAAGAAGGAAACGGGAAATAAAAAAAACTTTCACAAAATGAAAAAATGAAAAATCAAAACAGAATCTTTATCTAGATAGATAGATAGATAGATAGATAGATAGATAGATAGATAGATAGATAGATAGATAGATAGATACTTTATTAATCCCAAGGGGAAATTCACATACTCCAGCAGCAGCATACTGATAAAGAACAATAATAAATTAAAGAGTGATAACAATGAAGGTATAACAGACAGACAATAATTTTGTATAATATTAACGTTTACCCCCCTGGGTGGAATTGAAGAGTGGCATAGTGTGGGGGAGGAACGACCTCCTCAGCCTGTCAGTGGAGCAGGACGGTGACAGCAGTCTGTCGCTGAAGCTGCTCCTCTGTCTGGAGATGATACTGTTCAATGGATGCAGTGGATTCTCCATGATTGACAGGAGCCTGCTCAGTGCCCGTCGCTCTGCCACAGATGTCAAACTGTCCAGCTCCATGCCTACAATAGAGCCTGCCTTTCTCACTAGTTTGTCCAGGCGTGAGGCGTCCTTCTTCTTTATGCTGCCTCCCCAGCACACCACCCCGTAAAAGATGACGCTTGCCACAACCGTCTGATAGAACATCTGCAGCATCTTATTGCAGATGTTGAAGGATGCCAGCCTTCTAAGGAAGTATAGTCGGCTCTGTCCTCTCTTGTACAGAGCATCAGTATTGGCAGTTCAGTCCAATTTATCATCCAACTGCACTCCCAGGTATTTATAGGTCTGCACACAGTCACCTCTGATAATCACGGGGTCCAGGAGGGTCCTGGGTCTCCTAAAATCCACCACTAGCTCCTTGGTTTTGCTTGTGTTCAGTTGTAGGTGGTTTGAGTCGCACCATTTAACAAAGTCCTTGATTAGGTTCCTATACTATACTCCTCCTGCCCACTCCTGTCTTATTTGAACTTTATTTTTTATAGTTAAAAATAATTTGCAGTGCTTTGGGTGTCATTTTGTCTCTTATTACCTGCACTGCTATTTTGTTCATCCAGTTGTCATGATGTGGGTGCTTGTTGCTAGGGGCGTGGCTACAAAGTTCACTACTTGATTGGTTAAAGATCTCAGGTTCCATTTTCATATCTAAGTTTGCAAGTAAAAAACCAAGTCTATGTTCCTTGCTGTTTTTTTTAATTTGTAAAACATTTTTTGAGTATTTTTGGATTTGGATTTTTGACTTTGACATTTGGCTTTTTGTTTTAGGGTTGACGATAGAATGGCTTGATGTTTAGTTTTCAATTCTTGTTCATTTTGTTTTAACTACATCTTGTTTCCTGGTCTTTCTCTTTAAAACACTTTGTTTCATTTTTGAATTGTCTGTTTTTGACCACAGCATGTCCCTAACTACAATTTCAGCCTCTTGTCTCATCTCATGGTTGCTGTGGTCTCACAACAATTGCTAGTTTTAATATAATACCCTTAGCATACTGTGACAAATAGACACACTCAATTTATCAAGGAAAACACTTGTTCTTTACTCTTTTCTTAATACTGGTAGTGTTGTACATCCAATTAATGCACACAATCACTACAAATGGCAATATTCAAATGAAGCCTCCTCCCTTTAGTTCCAATACTGGGACACATACACCAGGCAGCATCAGTTAGTGGTGGTAGGCAAACTCAAACCTTTAAACTTTAATAAAACATTCCCATTTCCAAATGCCAAAAGCTATAAACCAAAATTAAACACAACTGTTTGAATCCCAAAATAAAAGAAACCATAATTAACAGTCTAATTTTAGGTAAAGCACCACAGAGCCTCCTGGGACATCAGTGCCATCCGTTGCTGCAATACAATAATTCCTTGAAGTCTTTTTATATTGATAATGTGTTTGTGTCTTTTGTAAATATGGAATTCCTTCAACAGAAATCTTTTCCTATTTAATTTGCAAAACAATAATTTGCTTAACTAATTATCCATCAACATTCACAATCGATTAGTAATAAGAAGAATTTTGGTAGAGTTTCCAGACTATATCAATTATCGTCTGGTTGCTCACCACTTAATGATGTTAGGCTATGCTGGAAAAAATACTTTTCTATCAATATTTTAGGTAAAAAGTTGAATTTGTTTATTCGCTATATTCATTTTTATTGATTTGTACAAAGCACACTGTAATAAAGATAAAAATTGTATGTCAAAAACACCTCAGGATCCTAATTATGTAAATTGGCATGTAGCTCTGGCCTCACTAGGGCATGTTTTCTGGGAATTTCCTGAACTAAAAATTTTCATGCAAAAATATTTTTTCTCCTGTATCAGATAATGCTGGATTTATGGTCATTTCTCTTACGGCAGTGTTTTTAGTTTTTCAGAGATTAGAGTCACTAGCAATAGTAAACTCATTGATAGTTTCTATACTATATTGTTAGCACGTCCACTAATCTTTCTCTGCTGGAACAATCATCAGTCACCCTTCATAACTCATTGGTAAGATAATATCTTACTTTACCTAAACTGGAAAAATGCAAAATTAACTTTGCAGAGCTTCTTTCAAATTTGGCATGAATTAATTAACACCATATTATTCTAAGTCTGCCAAGCCCTGGCAACATTTCTGTTGAACTCATATTGTTTTAATCAATTTGAGGAAATATATATATTTTTAATGACTAGTTAGCTTTCTGTTTTGGGTGTTTTTTTATGTGGTTTAAGATGCACAAATCTTAAGTCTTTCTATGACATGGAGGATTGATTGTATTACTGACTAGACTGAATTGTGTTTACTCTTTTGCTTATAGAATTAAATGTTTGAATATTATAACACTTCTCTTGTAATGCATATCTTAGGAAATGAATACAATTTAAAATAAATAAATAAACTCCTAGACATATTTATTACATTTATTGATCCCCGAGATATAACACACAAAAAATACTTTTTTTTAATTAAAATAAAATCCTTCATTCATAGTCAAATAACATGTTAATACTTTCATATAAATAAAACAGAACTACCATTAACATTTTGTTTAGCTACAGCTCAAAATCAAAATTCAGGGAATGATTATGTATAAAATATATAGCATGTATGTATGTATGTATCCAGTGTTGTGCAAGTTCACACCTCACAAGAACGAGCTCAAAGTTCAGCACACACAGATTAAAATGAATAAATTGATGTTCATAGTTCACCATTACAATTTTGAACTAGTTCACGTTTAGTTCATTTTTTATTTTTTAAGGAGTAAGAATAAATGGCCCATGAGTTGACTTTTTTTTAATTTTGCATGCCTTATATTAAGCTATTACAGTGTTCTTGAATAAAATACAATAATTATGACAACTTTTTTATTTAAATATAAAGTGGCCTCATGAAGTACAGCATTTTCATAAAAGCAAAAGCGGAGTTTCACCACATGCTCATGTCAGCAGGGGTGCAGCTTAAGCACAAGCAGGCAGACACAGACAGTGCCTTTTTAATTTTACGTTATTTTATCTGAATAAACATAAATGGCAAAAAATTTGTATGAAATAAATATTCGTAAAAATCCACTATTTGTGCTTATCCAAATACCATTTGAATTTAACTCCTGCCCTACATTACAGGTTAAGGCAAAATGTTTAATCTGGACTTTGACCAGATCCAGAATGTCATATAAAACTGAACTCACTCACGTTAAAGTTCTTCATTTGCAAATATGTTACGTTAAGTTCACCGTTCTTAGAAGAATGAGCTTGTTCAATGAATGCACTCTTTTGAACTAATTCATGCACAACACTGTATGTATTTATATATGTATGAGTGGCATTTTCATTGAAATAGGTCAAAAATGAATAGTTCCATAACCAGTTAATTAACCGTTAATTAATCAGTTTTGCTAGATCAGACTCAATACTGAGTCTTGCCAAATCTACTAGTCGCACTTGTGACATAGTGGATCTTAGAAATTTTTTTACCAGCTTTAGCTTGCTGAATGTGCGCCCTGCAGAGACGACAGTGGCAGGAATTGTCAAAGAATACGCAGATCGACACATATACAGTATTTGAAAAGAGTCCTTCCAGTTTGTACTTTTTCAAGCAATTCAGCAGCTCCAATGGGCTCAGTTGGTTCTCTCCAAAATTTGATCGATGAACAGCTGGCAGAAGACTCATCTCCATTACAAGATCTTCACTGATATCAGCAATCAGCCTATGATTTAGATTTTTCTTTCAGCTCATCTACAGGAATTGTTAGGTACTTCCAGAGGAAGCTGAACTTCTCAGAAATGTTCACTGCAGCATCGAAACGAACTGTAAGTCCACCAATAACATTATCCAACATTACATAGAAAACAGACTTTCTGAAATACACTTCTTCAGGGGAGTCATCCGTTTCATGTTATTGTGACAAATTGGCATCTTCATCATGGAACCTCCTTTTGCATTTTGCGTCACCACGACTTCCAGATAGTTTAATTTCTATGTGTAAATTGGAAGTAACATGCTTAGTTTCACTCCACACACTTTTCCAGTTGTTACGGAGATCTGTCAGTTCACTTAGTCCGCTTTCCCGAATTCGCGGTGTCTCAGAACGCGGCGATTACGTGACATACTTGTTTGCTGGCTGATGACTTTTTTCTCACTGCGCCTGGAACCCCCTCCTCCTCATCACTTCCCACCGAGAGGGGAATACCCTTGCAGACCACGTGACTTCCTCTCAGGGCAGCCTTCATGAATGTCTCTTATGTCGTAAACTGTTGACCGCTGCTAAGTGCCCTGTGACCCACGTGCCTTTTTAATTTTGAAACTAAACCGACTTGCAAAATTTTAAAAAACACAATAAAAATTAAATGAATTAATTAAATAAATGTTCAAATTATAATAAAAATTATGGGACACTTTGGGCTTCATGGGCCCCCTTGAGCTTCATAGGCCCCAGAGCGATATACCGGCTGCACCCACCTCTCCTCGGGCCTGTCCATAACCATAACAAAGTCCTCGACCAGGCCTACAATGTTGTGTTCTTCACTTAATGTTTGAAGCCAACTTCTGGGGCATCTCTTTATGTGACATATAGGAGTGATTGTATTTCTGACTGGATTGATTTTTTCCCCTTTTTGCTTATAGAATTGCGTGTTTGAGTATTTTAAGTCTTCTCTTGCAGTGGACATCTTTGAAATGGATAAAATTTAAAATAAATCAATCTTATATTATAAATCCTGTCTTGACATGAAATTGTACTCTCACATTGAATTGGTGTCCTCACTTGGAAGTCTTTGTCCTACTCTTAGTTTTTCACAGCACACTTTTACTGCACCACCACTCAATGCCTATCATACAAAACATGAATGTTGACAGCAGCAGGGCGCAGAAGAGTGAACATTCGAAGTGATTCATATACAGTATATCCTCTTTAGTGTTAAGGACATTATGTCTCTGTTACTGCTGTGAAAAATACTGTAAGGTAAATATTGTAATAATATGTTTCATATAAATTAGGATTGTAACACACCAGTTAGCAATAACAGAAATAAATACATGATAACACTACATAGAACTCCATCTAACTTTCTTCATACCAGTGTAAAATGAAGTTCCTTGAAGCCTGAGAGTATTTATTTCCTATACAGTAGCTCAATGACTTCTAGTTATTGCACTTCCTTTTTTTATTTTTTTCTACCTTCTGTGCTTTTGAAGTTAATCAGCCATTGTATCCTCTACCATACAGTGCTGAGGTGAGGCTAATGCATTGCAGCTGCAGCTCCTGGGGTTGAATTTGATAGGCTTTGTTTGAAGGAAATTAGAGAGGCCAGACTTTTGCCTGCCAATGATATATAACCTCTGGTCATGTACACTTCACAGTGCCTTGGTACTTTCATTCATCCCAGACCCCTACTAAAAAGTACTGGGTTTGAAATCTGGCAGGTACATTACCAAAATAAGGCAGATTTCTTGTGTGCTGAATGTCATGGAAATGCGATAACTGATTATTTATTTCTGTATGTTAATAGATTTGCAGCAAGATTCATCAAACCAGGATGTTACTCCATCTGAAAACTGCGAAATGACACTCAGGTCCAATAATGAACCAGATCCACCCACGGGGGAACACCATACTCACAGCCTGGAAGGAGAAGAGGAACAACCAAAGGTTGAGCAAATTGCTGATGATTCATGCTCCACTCCACCTCTACTCCGTGACCTGAATCCTGAGCTTCTGCTATCCGGGCTGCTGACCCTACCAGGTAGGTGGAATAA
>JANRMT010062852.1:31077239-31095560 GCA_026402145.1 Polypterus bichir lapradei | reverse complement strand
TGATTGCAGTTATTGCTGCTAAGGGTGGCCCAACCAGTTATTAGGTTTAGGGGGCAATTACTTTTTCACACAGGGCCATTTAGGTTTGAATTTTTTTTCTCCCTAAATAATAAAAACCATCATTTAAAAACTACATTTTGTGTTTACTTGTGTTATATTTGACTAATGGTTAAATGTGTTTGATGATCAGAAACATTTTGTGTGACAAACATGCAAAAGAATAAGAAATCAGGAAGGGGGCAAATAGTTTTTCACACCACTGTATACAAAATGATATGATGGTTACAGATGAGGCCTGGTCACTGCACCTTCTTCCACCTTCTCCCATTCTCTGGGCGATTGATTTTTCTCCTAAATCCCAAAGAATTGCATATTACGTTAACTGGAAAATGTAATGTTCCCCCTTATTGAGTGATTGTGGGTACATGATTCAGTTTCAGTGTACCTTCATGGTTTTTCCTTTTAACGTAATCAGAACTGGACTGAGTTGATTTGATAATGGATGGGTGGATGTTTTGTACTGTATATAACTTTTGCAGCACCTTCTTCTTTACAGAACAAACAACTAAGAAATCAAACATAAATTAATTATCAAGGGAAACTGTCAAGCGTTCATTCACTCTCCTTTTGTCTGTGTGTGTTTTACTTTGGGTACCCCCATTTTCATCCAAAAAACATCCTAAATTATTATGATACAATAAACTGGCCCATTGTGTGTGTGTATGTGTGTGGGAGTGCAGGAACTTGATATGGAGGATTGAAACAGATGGATGCAGATATCCTGTTTGTGTAGAATTATGTGTACTTAATATTTCAATTGCTATTCTTTCTCCTGCAGTTGGTGGTGGTGAGGGGATTATCAGCACTGCAAACACATGTGGATTCTACACAGCTCCCTATTAGCCTGGGTGGTGCCTCTGTTCACTGTCACAGTGACTGGATCTCTTTTCAACTGGTAAGTGCCATTTGAATATTGCATTTTTACTATATGCTGACCTCATACTAATTATGAAAGTTTATATTTGCTTTAGTCCATAATTAGCAATTACACCACCTTTCCTGTATACACCCAATGTTATTTTAAAGGCAAGTATACAGGATGAAGAATGCCACTCACCACCTAAAAAAGTGACTGTTTGGCAGAACATTCTTCTCCAGTACAGTATGAGCCCAAAGAAAAGAGTCTTTCTTTTCTGGACCAATCTGACGTGTTTAGAGGTCAATGAAGTCAGCGGCCAGCTAGAACAGTCAATAATGGGGAGATCTTTAGAGCTGAATTGTTCTTTCTTTCTTTCTTTAGTTTAACTGTGCATGGAAGTGCATTTTTTTCTTTTACAAGACATAAAGCCGATACAACTTATTAAAAAAATCTAAAAACCAAAGAACTACACTTTAAAAGATTAAATAATAAATTTAAACTGATTCCTTTTAACTTATTTTTTATTTTTCCCTCCCAAGCGATTAGAAGAATTCTCACTTTCCTGTCAGAGGGCTTTGTCTCTCCTAGGAGAGGCATTGGATTTCCTTGAAAAACATCAGTTGCCTGACTCCACCAAGGTAAGTTCAGCCATTTATGTCTTCCTTGGTCTTTTCTTTATTGCTTGATCAAGTGTGGCTTCATTTGCTATACACTATACTAGATGAAAATGTCAGGTTATCAGCTGTTTTCCAAAATGCTCGAACAACCACGTCTGACACCGTAATCAAATCAGTCAAAATCAGTTAATTCACAAATCTTGCCCATTCTAAAGTTTGGTCAAGAAATAACAATTATAACTTTTGATGAAGTATGTATAATATATTGTGATAGAGACCCCTGATTAGCTGCTTGAAAGAGCAAGTAATTTGTGTTACTAACCAGATGGACCTAATAATGTGACCACTTAGTGTATAACGTCTATAAAAAATATTCACCACCTTGGTTTTTACATTTTTTGTTCCACAACATTTAACCTCAGTGGATTTAATTTGGCTTAATTGACATTTATCAACAGAAAAAGACTCTTTCATGTCAGAGTGAACACAGATCTCGGCAAAATAGTCTAACTGAATTAAAAACACAAAATAATTGAATGTATAAGTGTTCATCCCCTTTTATTTGACATCCCTAAACCATTGTTGGTGTTGCCCACCGGTTTTAGTAGTCCCTCGGTTAGTTCAATGGAGATCGCCTGTCTGGGGTTTCACTTGACGTTAGTTTAAATGGACCTGAATGTGGTGAGTGAGTATGGTGGATTAACCTACACAATGAAGACAAAAGAACACACCATGAAAAGTCACAAGATGGAGACAAGAAAATCTTGAATTCACTGAATATCCAGTGTCACAAAAGCCACGATGAGACAAAGCAAGGTTTGGGGCAGCCACCCGTATAATTTGTTTTCCTGGCTGCAAATTGTCGTTTCAAATGATAGCACTGCTGTGCACAAAACCGAGTCCAATACAGGACTGAGGGCATAGGGAAAAGGAGGAGGTTTTTAAAGGGGAAGACAGGAAGTGAGATCATAGAGGTCGGGCTCATTGAGGTCTTCAGCCATTGGTTCGAGCCCGGACGTGACATCGCAGGGGACGGAGCCGGCAAGGTCTCCTTCGATAGGCTCGGTCCCGGTGGTGACGTCAGGAGAGCCAGGCGGAATCTCCCGGGAATGGTCTGCAGGCAAGGAAGAAAAAGAGTCAGTGCACTCTGCCACATCCTGGTATGTCTCAGAACTGTCCTTACCTGAGCCCTTTAGCTGCCTCCCATGCGCACGTGTGTGACACCAGTTTAATCAATCATTAAGAAATGGAAAGAGTAATGGCACAACTGTAAGTCTGCAAGAGTATGCCATCCGTAAACACTGAGTGAGAATGCAAAAGGAAGATGACAAAGAGGCCTCTAAAAACTCTGAAGGAGTTACAAGCTACAGTGGTTGACAATTGTAGTGCAGGCAACAGTTGTTCTCTTTGTGCTTTATAAGAGATTGGCAAAGAGAAAGCCACTGTTAAAAAACAAAAAAGAGTGATAACTCAACAGAAGGCACATGAGTGACTGTGATGTCAACTGGAGGAAGGGTCTAAGGTTTGATAAGACCAAAATTGAGATATTCTGGACATCAGACTAAACGATATCAGACTAAACGATATGTTTGATGTAAGCTTAACACTGCACATTACCCACAAAACACCATACCCATCGAGAGGCATTGCACTGGCAGCATCATGTTGTGGAGATGTTTCTCTGCAGCAGGCACTGTAAGGCTTGTTATTGTGGAGAGTAAAACAAATGCAGCAAAATCCAGGAAAATCATGGAGAAAAATCTGATGCAGAAGAAACCTGCACCTCAGAAGAAGATTTTTGTTCCAACAAAGCAACGACTCCAAGCATGAAGTCAAAACTACACAGGAATGGCCTAAAAATAATAATGTTACTGTCGTAGATTGACCGACTCATAGTCTCCAGATCTCAGTCCAACTGAGATTTGGTGGCTGGACTTGAAAAGGCCGTTCACTTACAATCCCATGGAGCCTGATGTAACTTGATAAGTGTCACAATGGCAGTGTGCAGATGTCCAGAGCAAATAGAAACCTGTGCATGGATACTCAAGGTTGGAATTGCCACCATCAACTAAATACTTACTTGAAGGGGGTGAATACTTAGGAGAACTGCTATTTTGTGCTTTATATTTAGGTCACTTTCCACAGGTCAATTTGACATTAAGGAGTCTTCTGCATTGATTAGCGCAACATATCCCAAATTAAATTCTCTGTAGTTCAATGTTATATAACAACGCTGTTCTTTTGAGCTGTTTTTATTACCTGAGCATTGGACTTCTGAGATGATCTTTCCATTTTTACTTTCTGTCACATCTTCCATTTGAGAAAGTAAAAACTATAAGGGAGTGTTACAGACATGAGCGTAATGCACACTGACAGACAAAGCGATTCCAGTTATGTGGTAGTTAATGATAATAGTTTTGTGATTCATCACACATGTTAGTGCAATTTCCTAACTGTTGCAAAGTTTCCATATGGCTGTTCTTCCTAAAGAAACAGAATTCTTTTAAAGCAAGAAAAAACAATAATACCATTAAATGGTTTTTTGACTTATTTGCTGTGTTACCTTTTATATGTTGACTTGAGAATCTTAGTAAAAACATCATCTGTTACTGTGCTATACCATGAACCTTACAGAAAAAAGTTCTTCTTCTTTCTGACTATCAAGGGTTTATTCCAGTTTAGACTCCCAAGACTCAAGTGGTACAGATTTAAAACATTTTTTGCAGTGCAGTGCATTTTGAATTTAATGTAACTATAAGGACCCTATTTTAGTGTACTGCTGGACTTTCATATTCTTATTTGTAGGATTCCTAGGTGTGTGTTTTCATCATAATGACAGATGATGTTTCTTGTCTCTTGGCTTATTTTCTTGTATGCTGTTTATTTGTACAGCCCTCTTGGATAATGGAGTGTAAAAAGAGAAATCTTTAGACCAATGTTCCTTTTTTGCAGACAGTCGCCTCTTGTGTTGATGATCACCAGAAGCTAATGAAAACCGTATTGGTAGATGAGAGGATCACTTGCCTACAGATGGAAGGAGGAGCAAAGCTGGCCCGACTTCGCCGAGAGGCAGACCATTCCTCCATGTCTCAGACCTGCAGGTGAGCAGAACACCAGTTAACATGTGTCAGTTGGCTCAGTTAATTTTGTTTAATATACAATATTTAAAGTTTGCAAATTAAGAGACCAAAGAGTTTAATTAGACACAAAGCAAATGTACAGATCATCAGCCCTCAATAACAGAAGAATCTCTGGTGGTAATTCAGCTTATACAGTGCCGGTCATAATACTTGGAATAAAGACACACTTTTCCTTGATTTACCCTGCTCTTCAAAATTGTGAACCAAACAATTCACACATGATTAAAGTGCACAATGCAGACTTTCATCTGAGGGTATTTGTGTACACTTCACTCACACCATGCAGAAATGACAACACTTTTTCTACATAGTTTCCCATTTCAGGTCTAACAAAGCAATCGTAGCACTTTGTCACATATTCCTTTCATGCAATGACTGTTTGAAGTCTGTGATTCATGAACATCACCAAGTGCTCAGAATCTTCTCTGGTGATGCTCTGCCAAGCCTCAGATGCAACCATCTTCAGATCCTGCTTGTTTTGGAGGCTTGTCCCCTTAACATTTCTCATCAGCTAATGGAAGGCCTGCACAACTGGATTTATATCAGGTGACTGGCTTGGACATTTAAGAATTATTGAGGGGACTGTAAAGGAGCTGAGGTGGATGGAATGAAGCTTTGAGGGATGGAACTGATGCCGATGTTCTTTCATAAAGTCTTCCCCCAGTGTAGGGCAACAAAATATGAGCTGGCAAAGATTGTGTTTCATCATTATCCTTCCCCATCTATCTTATCTCAGTTTGCACAAATAGCAATTCATCATATGGAGAGAGTTGATTTCTGCTTTGTACCCAGTACTTCTGGGACTCCAGTCCCCACAACACTAACACAAATTTATCGTGTCTTCAGAAATGGATCGATTGATTCATTGTTCTGTTTTGAAGAAGGAATAAGCCTTTGTTAATGCTGGAATTTAAAATGTGATTATATTGCCTCAAGTCAAAAGGAAACACAACCTAATCAGAAGAAAGTGATTTGATTGTATTGTGATTTGTTTTGAGGTGGGATTAAACAGTCATCAATGAGAAGGTGCTTGAGTAAACGTGGGAGATGGAGACTGGGTATTGCCTACCCTGATACATGAGTACTGAGATCAAGAATTTAATCCAGTGTGTTTGGGCAAGGAACACTAAAGAGTGCAGGAGAGTGGTGTCCTGATGACTGGGATTAAGAAACTCCCCAGCAAACTGTGACATTGGGTCAGTGTGGGCAGTCAAAAACACATCAGGGCATAACTGGCTGCAAAACACTAGCCCTGTGTTGGAAAACAGACGACCTATTAATTTGGTCATGAACCATAAAATTGTTCATACCTTACTGGTCCATCCATCCATTTTCTATACATGCTTTTCTAGGGTAGGATTGTGGGACATCTGGAGCCTATACCAGCTAGACCGAGGTGCAGGCAGGAACAACCACTGGACAAGGCATCAGCCTATTACAGGGCAAACACAAAAACATACACATATCAGGGACCAATTTAGCATCAGCATTTCACCTAACCTCTATGTCTTTGGATTGTGGGTGTTCACAGTTGTGCTCAGAGGACCCACATGGATACGGAGACAACATGCAAACTGTTAGGATGATAGGATGTGAACCCTTATCTCCTTATTGAGAGGCAGTACTCCTATCATTCAACTTTTTTTAGTGTCAGGTCATTTTCTAACTTCTTTAATTCTGACCAGAGTCATGGGGGGAGCTGTAGCCTAACCCAGAAAGCATAGGGTGCAGGGCAGGAATAAGCCCAACCAGGGCACAATCCATCACAGAGTGAGCACAACCACACACTGAGGCCAGTTTAGTGCTAATTCACCTAATCTGTATGTTTTTAAATTTGTGGGAGGAAACCCGAGCACCTGGAGGGAATCTATGTAGACATGAGGAGAACATGCAAACTGCACTAAGGGAGGACCTGAGAGATGACCCACAGTTTCCTTACTGTGAGGCTACCACTGCACTACTGTTTAGTTTTTAGTTGTTTTTTAACAATCAAGTTATGTCTAAGGCATTACAACTTTGAACATGAAAACATTATCAATAATATATACAATATAAATACAACAATATAAATTCACAGCATTACTTATTTTGTGACAGCATTAAAAGGTAAGAAGATATGGGGTAGTGATGACATTGGCCAAGCATTACCAAACCATCACTGAGCCAATGAGGGACTTCCTGAACTTGTACTGACAGCCATTAACCAATTTTGGGCCACTAGAGGATCTTAGTTAAAGGGCCCCTTGCAGAAGCCCCCTATATTGGGCCAGTGTGGTATTTAATTGGGTTTTCCAAGCCCAGACTGCCCATAGTCTGCCCACATGTGGCCACTGTGTACGTGTTGGCTGGGTTTGGCCTTTGTGACAGGAAGGCTGGTATCTTCTTAAGGAACACTAAGTGTTGCTCAGGTGGTTCACTTGTGGACATCTTAAGTCTAGATTTTGAATCATAGCTATTTGTGGTTTTGAATGAAAAACTGGAAGAGTTTTCACAAACTGTTAAAATTGGACAAAAAGAACGATGCACAGCAATGTCTGAATTCTGTAAGATTAACATAAATCAGAACAGATACCTGGAAACAATGACATAATACTAAAATAACATAATCAATTTATGTTGAAGCGACTTTATTAAAATGTATAATATACTTGAATAAATGACACTCTGCAAATTCTTAGCATAATTTTAATAACGCTAGGTAGAGATTACTTTTGCTCTCAGAACATTCTCAATTCAGCTACACATTAAAGCTGCAGATTTCCCGCTCTATGACGTCCCAAAGGTGTTCTGTTGGATTCAGAGTGGGAAGGCCACTGATGAACTCTCAACTCATTGCCATGTTCATGAAACCAGTGGGAGATAATATGCTTTATGACATGATGCCTTATCATGCTGGAAGTAGCCATTACAACAGGGGTTTCCAACCTGGGGTGCTCATGAGGTGGCATTTCATGGGATGAGATGAAGAGGAAGGCTGCGATGCGATTTGCCAAAATTAACTGAGGTGTGTTGGTGGTGCAATCGGTGTCTTACAATTTGCCATCATTTGTAGGTCATTTATTTGTTAGTGCTCCTGTTCTTTGATATGGAAAGAGTCGAGTATTGCGTGTGCAATTGTCACCCGTGAATGAGCTGCAAAAATTTGTAGTTCCTTGCTGCGAGTGGAGTGTTCGTAAAGTTGATTAACCATTTTTTAAGAGAATGGAATTTGCAATGATCCATAGAGAAGGATGAGATCTAGCATTGACTTCTGTGTAAGCCCTGATCATGAAATGTCTCTGATTTCAAGATTTGATTGACATTTTTGTCAGTGATGGACAAGGGGGACTGAATTGGATTCAATACTTGCTGCTTATACTCAGCTCATCTCTCCTACTCCATACCTCTGGATCTTTGAGATGGAAGTTCTAGCTACTAAGCCACCATGTTGCCCATCTTTTATTTTACATATATCATATTTTTAGATGTTCATATACTCCATATGATAAACGAATATCTAATGAATCATGCCTCTCCTCACCAAAGCAAACTCCACAGTAAGTCAGTCATAACGGCTATTGAGTAGACTTGTTACTGTGAAACACTGACCCACTTGTGTGTTGGCCATGCTTGAGGCTGCCTGATCAAACTGCCCCTTTGTTCTCTAAGCAGGAAGCTTTTGGGGCGGCTTGACTCAGGACAAGCCCGAAGCTGTTTAAGCCCAATCATTAAAATAAAAGTGGGCTCTTTATTTCCGAATAGCCAGCTGCATTCTCATGCATTCAGAACTAGTGTTTACAGTACAATGATTAGTCCCGAAAGAGCAGCGCTTGGGCACAAAAGTGGAACCTCATGTGTCGGAATAAGGCAGTTCAAATAGCTGGCAGAAGCACAGCATTTTGTGAAGGGGGAACACGTCAAGCATATGAATACAGCTTGGGAGTAACTTTAATCAAATGATGAAATAAATATGAAAAATCAGCTCATGGCTGTAAGTCAGAGTAGCATAAAAGACAAGACTTGTTTATTATGAGAAGCTCTGGCCTGTGAGACATTGAAATGGATTAAGTGGCTTTGATAATGAATGGATGGATTGCTTTTTAGGAAATCTGTCAGAATTCATTACTCTTAACTGCTTCTTTTGCTTTTAAGGCTGGAAATCACTAAGGGTAACATAAAGTATGAAGTGAGCATCCTAATCTTTGGTCCTACAATGTCAGGATTTGCCCTCTGGCTCACAATACCATCAGCGTTGTTTCCCCATTTCAGCACAATGAGTAGGACGACACTTTCATCAGAGATAAACTGTTGGTTTGCACATTCTTGCATTCCTGAAATAGTTACAGCCCACAGCTTCCAATCCCAGCAGCCTTTGACACTAAATGTGTAATGCATTGTCTGTGCAGAAAAGTGCACAATGGATTTGAAATAAAACCAACTCATGACTTTGTTTATGCCTTTTACACTGTCATGTTTAAAATCTTATATTCTTACGTGCTGCACTTAGCAGAGTGACCTCATTATTAGATTAATTTGTCCTGATCTACATAGCTGACTGTTCAGTCAGTGATATACAGTATTTGATATTTGATACACTGCATATAATGTACAGTATATAACAAAATTCTTGTCCAGCACATGATTTCCCCTTGCATAAAGTGATTTTGAAGTGTTGACCATGTCACCATATTTTTCATATTCAGCAGCTCCAGAGCCTGCTGCAGGGATGCCTGGAAAAACGGCAAGCCTTAAAAGTCACAAATAAATTTCATCCAGTTCAGCAACACTGAACGGTCCTTCTAAGTACTGTGAGCTACCTAAATCTGCAATATAAAGAGCAGAAAATCCATCAGCACCAGTGAGCACTGCAGCAGGGCTGAACTACACTGGTGTTTGAAGTGGGATAATGAGAAAAAGTAAAGTCTAACTTAACAAAGCGCCAAGTGCTGCAGAAATTGGAAACTGACTCTTCTGGAGAGTGACTGGAGAGTCTCAAAGTTGGTATCTGGGATCTGGATTGCTGGTTGCAGTGTAAGTACAAGAAGTAGAAAAGCTGAGGAACTGCTACCTCTGCAGCTCCACATCACTTCTCCATCTGCTAGTGTTCATTGGCTTGGAGATATGGATGTTGACAAAGCTTTGAGCTCATGAAGCTGGGGAAAAGCCATTGCAGATCAAGTTACTATCGACCACAGGTTAGCAGTATGAAGCATGGCTGGAGATAAGACTCAGCTGGCTGATGAAGATGAAGCAGATCATAGAAGAAAAATTATTTGATATCTCTTGCTCTATGTGTTCCATCAGCGTTCCTCCTACCCTGTCCTTGATATCCTCATGTGTCACAACCTTTCTTGCCCGGCATTTCCTCTCTCGATCACATTCCAGTAAAGGCTACTTATAGGAGGCAGTCATTTCCAGGCACTTTGGTTGTATTCTGTCCACTTTTTGACTGCCACTAATGATAGATTGGCTCCCATTACCCATTGTGAAAACATAATTTGTATTCTTGCAAATACTTTTCATCTTTGAAGGGGAATCAGGTTGGGTCTCATGAATATGGTATATAACGACCTAACATTATTTGATTAGATGTTATTAAAATGCTCCATTTTAACTGCTCATTTTGTAAAGCTAAAAAACAAATTCTCACAAACAAAAATTAAACTTCACACCACTAAAATATTATGTCATCTTCCCTACCAATGAGATACCACTGCCAAACTGACCAATCAAACCAAAGCCAAGTTGACCAATTAGGCACACACACAGAGCAGTGTTTTATTATATACAGTTAGGTCCATAAATATTTGGACAGAGACAACTTTTTTCTAATTTTGGTTCTGTACATTACCACAATGAATTTTAAATGAAACAACTCAGATACAGTTGAAGTGCAGACTTTCAGCTTTAATTCAGTGGGTTGAAAAAAACGATTGCATAAAAATGTGAGGGAACTAAAGTATATTTTTTAACACAATCCCTTTATTTCTGGGGCTCAAAAGTAATTGGACAAATTAAATAACTGGAAATAAAATGTTTATTTCTAATACTTGGTTGAAAACCCTTTGCTGGCAATGACAGCCTGAAGTCTTGAACTCATGGACATCACCAGATGCTGGGTTTCCTCCTTTTTAATGCTCTGCCAGGCCTTTACTGCAGCGGCTTTCAGTTGCTGTTTGTTTGTGGGCCTTTCTGTCCGAAGTTTAGTCTTCAACAAGTGAAATGCACGCTCAGTTGGGTTAAGATCAGGTGACTGACTTGGCCATTCAAGAATTTTCCACTTCTTTGCTTTAATAAACTCCTGGGTTGCTTTGGCTGTATGTTTTGGGTCATTGTCCATCTGTATCATGAAACGCCGCCCAATCAATTTGACTGCATTTAGCTGGATTTGAGCAGACAGTATGTCTCTGAACACCTCAGAATTCATTCGGCTGCTTCTGTCCTGTGTCACATCATCAACAAACACTAGTGTCCCAGTGCCACTGGCAGCCATGCACGCCCAAGCCATCACACTGCCTCCACCGTGTTTTACAGATGATGTGGTATGCTTTGGATAATGAGCTGTTCCACGCCTTCTCCATACTTTTTTCTTGCCATCATTCTGGTAGAGGTTGATCTTGGGTTCATCTGTCCAAAGAATGTTTTTCCAGAACTGTGCTGGCTTTTTTAGATGTTCTTTAGCAAAGTCCAATCTAGCCTTTCTATTCTTGAGGCTTATGAGTGGCTTGCACCTTGCAGTGCACCCTCTGTATTTACTTTCATGCAGTTTTCTCTTTATGGTAGACTTGGATATCGATACGCCGAACCCCTGGAGAGTGTTGTTCACTTGGTTGGCTGATGTTAAGGAGTTTCTCTTCACCATGGAAATGATTCTGCGATCATCCACCACTGTTGTTTTCCGTGGACCCCCAGGTGTTTTTGAGTTGCTGAGTTCACCAGTGCTTGCTTTCTTTCTCAGGATGTACCAAACTGTAGATTTTGCCACTTGTAATATTGTAGCAATTTCTCGGATGGGTTTTTTCTGTTTTCACAGCTTAAGGATGGCTTCTTTCACCTGCATGGAGAGCTCCTTTGACCGCATGTTGTCTGTTCACAGCAAAATCTTCCACAAGCAAGCATCACACCTCAGATCAACTCCAGGCCTTTTATCTGCTTAATTGATAATGACATAACGACGGACTTGCCCACACCTGCCCATGAAATAGCCTTTGAGTCAATTGTCCAATTACTTTTGAGCCCCTGAAATGAAGGGATTGTGTTAAAAAAATGTTTTAGTTGCCTCACATTTTAATGCAATCTTTTTGTTCAACCCACTGAATTAAAGCTGAAAGTCTGCACTTCAACTGCATCTGAGTTGTTTCATTTAAAATTCATTGTGGTAATGTACAGAACCAAAATTAGAAAAAAGTTGTCTCTGTCCAAATATTTATGGACCTAACTGAAGAAGATAGACCGCTGTCTCCGCTTTGATTTCTTTGTTTTCGAAAACGTTTTGACTAAAGATAAGTTGGATCCTAGATAAAAATCATCTTTTTTGCTGGTTTTCTTGACATTTCTTCTCCTGGTCAGCTGAATTAATCTCACCTTTTGGCAAACTATAACATCTAAAACATGTAAATCAGTTGGTCTCAGTCAGTTTAATAGCCATTTTCTCACTCAGGTTGGTCTGTTGTTCTCCTCAAAGTAGGGTACTTCAGCAGAAATTTTTTATGCCAGATTTCTCTGGCAAAACTATTTTATTTTTCCCGGATGTCCAGCATCTTTTAGTCATCTTTTACAACACATAAAGAGTTTGGTGACCTTATTATGCCTCCAAGGTCACAGGTCTAATAAGCCTAAAGTTCTTAGGAATGTAAAATAACCAATTTTACAAATCAGAAGAGAGATAAGGGGTTGGTAATTCCACTGTTTCACAGCTTTGGAAAATCAAATTTGATTCCTGGGTCAGTCTATCCACAAAAACATACTTCAAGCGGGCTCCTTGTGTCTATTGGGGTTTTTTTATTGGTAGCTCCTGTCAGAAAATGTTCGTTGTTTTCAAAGGAAGGATCTCTTAATGTAAAAATGTGCAATGGACTGGCACCTCATCCAGGGATGGCCTCCAGCTTATGCTTGATGCTGCCGTAAATGCTTATAGAGCCCCTACAATCTCGATACAAATTAAATGGACGGGCGGGTTTAGGTTCTTACTTAAGATTTGTTAACATTATCACCTAGAAATACTGTAGACAGAACTTTTACTTCTTCCAGATGAACCCCAAGTAGTTTGATTTTATTTTCCAATTTGCTCAATTTTCTGTCTATGCTTTTGTCCAGTTTCTTATATTTTGTTTCATCTTTACATCACAATCATTGCTTGAATAGACCTCCAGATCCTTCGTATCCTGGCTCATGTGCTGGCTTATTTAGCCTCTTCTGTTGTCTATTTTATTTATATCCACCCTGAATTTTACAATAATCAGCTTCAGCTGAAAAGCCTGAAGTTAACTTAAAGGCAGTTGAAGTGGGAGGGGAGGGGGTGGGGGGTTTGTGTTTGTAATGGTTGCTGTTGAAGACAAGACCCACCCTACTTTATATTTGCCTCTCAGCAGCAGCAGGTTTTAACTGCCAGCCTCACTCTATCAGTCACTAGTGTGCCAGACTGGATGCAGCTGATCAGAGCCTTGGAGTTGGTCTCATCCACTCTGTTCGATGACCTCCAAGACAGTATTCCTCTGGCAGTGGTGTCTATTTCTGTGTTTTAATAATTTACGAGGAACTGCACGAATACTTAAAACATGAAGAGAAGACAAAAGGTATAGGAAGACTCTAAAGACAAAGAAAATATACTTAAGCCGAATGAGGTTGACAGTCGTGGTGTTGTATGAGGAAGTTGGGAGTGGCAGAGAAGTATGTAAGAGTTGTACAGGATATGTACGAGGGAAGTGTGACCATGGTGAAGTTTGCGGTAGGAGTGACGGATGCATTTAAGGTGGAGGTGGGATTACATCAGGGATCAGCTCTGAGCCCTTTCTTATTTGCAATGGTGATGGACATGTTGACAGATGAGATTAGACAGGAGTCCCCGTGGACTATGATGTTTGCTAATGACATTGTGATCTGTAGCGATAGTAGGGAGCAGGTTGAAGAGACCCTGGAGAGGTGGAGATATGCTCTAGAGAGGAGAGGAATGAAGGTCAGTAGGAACAAGACAGAATACAAGTGTGTAAATGAGAGGGAGGTCAGTGGAATGGTGAGGATGCAGGGAGTAGAGTTGGCGAGGGTGGATGAGTTTAAAAACTTGGGATCAACAGTTCAGAGTAACGGGGATTGTGGAAGAGAGGTGAAAAAGAGAGTGCAGGCAGGGTGGAATGGGTGGAGAAGAGTGTCAGGAGTGATTTGTGACAGACGGGTATCAGCAAGAGTCAAAGGAAAGGTCTACAGGACGGTAGTGAGACCAGCTATGTTATATGGGTTGGAGACAGTGGCACTGACCAGAAAGCAGGAAACAGAGCTGGAGGTGGCAGAGTTAAAGATGCTAAGATTTGCACTGGTCATGACGAAGATGAACAGGATTAGAAATGAGTACATTAGAGGGTCAGCTCAAGTTGGACGGTTGGGAGACAAAGTCAGAGAGGCGAGATTGCATTGGTTTGGACAAGTGCAGAGGAGAGATGCTGGGTATATTGGAAAAAGGATGTTAAGGATAGAGCTTCCAGGCAAGAGGAAAAGAGGAAGGCCTAAGAGAAGGTTTATGAATGTGGTGAGAGAGGACATGCAGGTGATGGGTGTAAGATGCAGAAGACAGGACAATATAGAAAAAGATGATCCGCTGTGGCAACGTCTAATGGGAGCAGCCAAAAGAAGAAGAAGAAAGAATAATGATTGGAGAGGGTAATTCTTCTGCTGATCTTTGTCTTTCCTTAGAAGGTGCAATACCAGTGTCAGATTTTGAGGAATAAATGATGGAAGTGTAGACTGAGATAAATAGGAAAAAACAGGCCTGGAATATTTTCTACCAGTTGCTATTATAAAATATCAATCCAACACTTGAAAGTGCACCTTGTCTTAATGATTTTCGGTTTAATTTATTGTTTGCATGCCTGAGGGTACAATGAAAAGGCTCATCCTGCAGATTATATAAACAGAAGGCTTAGTTATCATGAAAACTATATAGCATATTAAGAAAATGGGAGTACAACAAAGAGGTAAATTGCACATAATTTCCACAAAAAGTGGAGAGATTTTAGCCTATATATGAAATAAGGCTGAGTCTAGTTAATATGAATTGCATATTTATTTCTCTTTATCATTAAATCTGAAACCTAACCCCACCTGCTCTGCACCCAGCTGCCTTCTTTTCAGTGAGCCAGCTCTCTGTTTATTTATCTACGAGTGGGGATTTTCAGTGGAAACTTGCAATGGCATCCCCACATTTGCATTGACTTCATTTATCACTCAAACAGCATGCTGTAGACATCTCAACGGTCAGACAACAAAACAGCGTTGTACACAAAATTAAACAAACTCTACTGTAAACATATCCATCTGGTCTACTTATGACACATCAGACCTGGATGGCCACCCAAGCAGCTGCATGTCCATGTCTCGCAGTAAAGGCCAACAGCATCTTAACGGGAGGAAGCTGCTAATTCCAGAAGTCTCTTTTCTGAGTCCACTTATTCTCAATCAGCGTCAGGTGGTGGAGTCAGTTTGTTAATTTTTATATTAAATTTGATTGAAACACAGCATACATTTCATGACTGCTGGCAATGACAGACATACAATACAACACAATACAGTTTATTTTTGTATAGCTCAAAATTGCACAAGGAGTGCCGCAATAGGCTTTCACAGGCACTGCCTCTTGACAGCCCCCCAGCCTTGACTCTCTAAGAAGACAAGAAAAAACTCCCAAAAAAACCCAGTAGGGAAAAAATGGAACAAACCTTGGGAAAGGCAGTTCAAAGAGAGACCCCTTTCCAGGTAGGTTGGGCGTGCAGTGGGTGTCAAAAAGAAGGGGGTCAATGCAATACAATACACAGAACAGAACACATCCTCAATACAGTATAAAAATAAAAAATTTAGAAGTACATAGTAGAATTTAACAGTGGATGACATCACATAATATGATTTGGATTTGTTTAGAGTCCTGGAGACCTCATCCATCAAGCTGCCTCCCTAATTTGGCCATTCCACGGCTGATTGCTGGGCCAGCCAATCCAATGAAAGGACCTCTCTTTCCCACGATTCCTGCGATCCTCCATCAGGGATGACTTTACCTTAGGCAGGCAAAACAACTTGGCAGGTGGGCTGTGGCACTGAGAAGAGAAACAGAATAGGTGAGGGTTAGTAACAAATTCTAACTATCATGTTACTTATGTTTTAGTGCTAATGACTAACAACAGAAATGCAGTCAGTACAGTTAATTGGCAGCTCTAGTCAGGATATACTAAACTGAAGTAGTAAGTCTTCAACCGGGATTTAAAAGCTGAGACCGAAGGGGCACCTCTTATAGTAGCAGGCAGACCATTCCACAGTTTTAGGGGCCCTGTAACTAAAAGCTTGACCTCCCACTGTTATTTTATTAATCCTTGGAATTATAAGCAGACCGGCATCTTGAGATCTTAATGTGCGCTCTGGTTTGCAAGTCATGATAAGTTCAGACAAGTAAGCCGGACCTTGGCCATTTAATGCTTTATATGTTAAAAGGAGGATTTTGAAATCTGCCCTAAACCTAACTGGGAGCCAGTGTAAGGATTTAAGAACTGGAGTTATGTGTTCGTATTTTCTTGTTCTTGTAATAATTCTTGCAGCAGCATTTTGGATTAACTGGAGGCTGCATAGAGAACAGTTTAAACAGTCAGTGAACACCGCATTGCAGTAGTCAGTCCTACTAGAAATAAATGCATGAATTAATTTCTCAGAATCCTGTTTATTTAGAAAGTGACTTCATTTCCTACCATTTTTAATACCTCTTATTAGAGTGCAAATCCTTCTCACTTTAAAGGCCTTCATACTCCTATCCACACAGCGACAACCTACAACCTCCAATTAACCTAACATACATGTCATTAGTGTCCTGATCTGGATTTTGTTCCTAACTTTTTGCAGCTCTTTTTTGGTGTCTAAATATATTTTACACATTATTTTGGGGGTTTTGAAGGCAAAGGAATGTAGTGATTAAATGTACTTTGTGTTTGTTTCAATACATTTTAGCCATGTTTAAAGATAAGTGTTACAGCAGCAGCATGTTGTTTATGTTATGGGCATCGCCATTTTGGGACCTTTTTGGTGATGGTTGCTATGCCATTAATTGGTAAGGAAGTGACATCAATGGGTCAAAAGGATAAAGGTCAACATTAAGCACTTCCTGTTTTTCAATTTCATGCGTACAACAGAGAAAAAAACAATATTCCTTTTAATTCGTGTTTTTGAACTGATTTTTTATATATTATGATTTTGGTCACACATTTTGGCTCTAGTTTCTTGAAATGATGTTGATTTTGGATTCCTCTACTATATTTTTTTTATTTCAATTTTGGTTTCACATTTTGAGCTTATTTATTAGGTTATTGTCTTCTTAGTATCAATATTTGCCTGTTACCCATCTCCATATTCCATTGGTGTCTGTGTATTTGGGATATAAGACTAAAATATATATATTTAATATATATATATATATATATATATATATATATTATTGTATATATATTATATATATTAAAACCAGCACTGTCCATGAGGTGGTCACAGAAGATACTGAAGGACAGCAGGACAACTGTTGGTAGCCTCTTTGAATTGCATTTATTCCCAGAAAAATGATTCAAATCATTCAATTTTTTTCAACAATAAAAAATGTTATTGCATTTAACAGAAACATGTAAATTCCAAAACATACAGTACAAAAGGCATGCCTAGTATCCATTACTGTACCGATGCAGATTAAGTACACGTACCTGTGAAATATTTTGAAACAGTCACTAATGGACAGCCCGACACCACAATCGGACAGTAGACATGTTTCTTTATGCACTTTTCTTATAATATTTTTTTCTGTTGCTTGAGAATGAGATGGTAGAATGTCTGATTAGTGTGATTCATGCGCCCCTTGTGTTATAGCAGGGTACCACAATGCAAAGCTTAGTGACTTCCACATTCCCTGTGGCTCGAACAGTGAGTGACCATCCATTCTGTTCGATGAACACCAAGACAGTATTCCTCTTCAGATCTATAGTGTCTATTTGCTTTTTTTTATTATTTCAGTGTTTTAATAATTTACATGGAACTGTGCAAACAATACTTAAAACATGAAGAGATGGTAACAACGGTAGAGGAAGACCCTAAAGACAAAGAAAACGTACTTAAGCTTTGTGAGTTATGGTGCTCACACATTTACAGCCTAGCATATAGATATACACAGATACAGTGGTGTGAAAAACTATTTGCCCCCTTCCTGATTCCTTATTCTTTTGCATGTTTGTCACACAAAATGTTTCTGATCATCAAATACATTTAACCATTAGTCAAATATAACATAAGTAAACACAAAATGCAGTTTTTAAATGATGGTTTTTATTATTTAGGGAGAAAAAAAAATCCAAACCTACATGGCCCTATGTGAAAAAGTAATTGCCCCTTGAACCTAATAACTGGTTGGGCCACCCTTAGCAGCAATAACTGCAAT
>JANRMT010062852.1:31020128-31074616 GCA_026402145.1 Polypterus bichir lapradei | reverse complement strand
CTATCTATCTATCTATCTATCTATCTATCTATCTATCTATCTATCTACCTACAGTGGATTCAAAAGCATTCAGACCCCTTCAGTTTCTACACACTTTATTGGCTATAGATTTAGTTTTAAATGGAAATTTTTGCCATTTTTACCCATTAGTCTATACTACATAAACCATAATGACAATGTGAAAAGTGAAGACACAGAGACACTTAATTCAGTACTTGGTAGATGCTCCTTTGGCAGCAATTACAGCTTTGAATCTTCTTGGGAGAGTCTCTAAAAACTTTGCACTACTGGGTTCGGGCAGTTGATCCCATTTTTCCTGGCATATCCTCATAAACTCTTTTAGATTGGATGGGAAGCATCTGTAAGCTGGCATCTTCAGGTCTCTTCACAGAAGTTCTATGGGGTTGATTCTGATCTGTGGCTGGGCCACCCATGTACAATCGCAGACTTGTCCCAAAGCTACACTAGTATTGCCTTGACTTTATGCTTCAGATGGTTGTTGTGCTGAAAGGTGAACAATTAAAGGTCACGTACACTCATGAGCAGGTCTTCATCAAAGACCTCTCTGTATTTGGGTGAATTCATCCATCCCTCAGTTCTTGTCCCTGCCACTGAGAAGCACCCTGTAACATGATTCCACCACCACCATGGTGATGAACAATACTTGATCTTCATCAGACATGGTGCTTGGAATTCTGCCCAAAGCATTCAATGTTTGTCTCATTGAACTTATTCCTCATACTCCCAGAGTACTATAAGCTGTCATTCATATGCCTTTTACTCAAATAGTAGCTTCTGTCTAGCCATGCTACCATGAACACCAGATTGATGCAGTGCTGCCGACTTCTAAAGCTCTGTTAGAGTGACCTTCCTGACCTAGGCCCTTTTTGCCCAGTTATTCAGTTGCTTAAGATCATTGTCATTATAAAAGGTGAACCATCACCACAATCTAAGGTGCTATGCACTCTAATGCAGGTTTTATTCAAGGACATCTCTCTATTTGGCTATATTCATCCTTCTTCCAATTCTGACCAGTCTCCCTGTCCATGCCACTAAGAAGCACCCCTTAGCATGACACTACCACCACCATGCTTCACCTTAAAGATGGTGTGAGCGTTGCCACAAGTGGATGTGGCCACTCTTTAAGAAACTCTCTCTTAAACAGTATTTCAATGGGAAACAAACAAACACACTCTTGCATCTCCTCTTTGCGGGATCAGCTCAGGCTTGCTGGCTTACGTCACGCAGGGCTTCGAACATTTAAAACACTGTGCTACCACCAATCTATGGTCTCACTCTCCTCTCTCTCTTCCCCCAGACTCCCTCTGATCTGGTCATTGCTTCAGAGCCACTGTACCCCCTTGCTGAGGAAGACTTTGTGTTCTTTCATCAAGCTTGTGTCAGAAAGTTGCACAGGAGATTACAGTAGGATTTCCAAGGAGTAGAAACTTTATTGCTGTTCTGGCAGATACAAACATAAGTCTCTTTCAGAAGTGATCCGGCCACACAAGGAACAGCTGTCAAATTTGGCGCCTCGGCCCCGACTCCTGGTCAAAAGAACACAAAGTCTGCTCGGAAGCAGCGACCAGAGCAGAGGAAGTCTGGGGGGAGAGTGAGACAACAGCACGGTCTTTTAAATGTTCAAAGCTCCGCGCAAGGAACATGTGCGGTAAGCCAGCAAGCCTGCAGCTGTTCCCGCAAAGAGGAGGTGTAAGCGTGTGTTTGTTTCCCATTGAAATGTTGTTTAAGAGGGAGTTTCTGTACAGCAGCCGCATCCGCTTGTGACAGCGCTCATAATGGATTTAGGCAAGTGAAGAGCAGTCCCTGGTCAGACATGGTGCTTGGAGTTCTGCCCAAAGTGTTGAACTTTTGTCTCATCAGATCAGATAATCTTTTTCCTAATTTTCTCAGCGAACTTTAACCTCCTTATCATGATCTTAACTCTTGGGAAAATGTGCCAAAAATTTTTCAAAAAAAAAAAAGTTATAATATGTACCAGAAACATGTAAGTTCCAAAATGTCAGCATAAATACAGTAGGATAGTTATGCCTAGTGTGCATTACTGTACTGATGCAGATTTAGTGAATGTCCTTTGTTTCATACTTTTTTAAACAGTCACCAATATAAAGCCCGACGTCGTAATAGGGACAGTAGACGTGTGTTTCTTTGAACACATTTTTCCTGTTGCTTGCACATGAATGGGTCTGAACAATGCTTAAGAGGCATACATATTGCTTGTCCTTGCACTTGATCACAATTATTTTCCCTTTTTGTCATGACCTTCATGTAGCATGTATTCAGACAGTTCCCAACACCCATCCCAATCAGGACAATAGAAGTGTGTTTCTTTTCTTATAATATTTTTTCTATTGCTGAGGCATGAGAGGGTAGAATGTCAGAACGTGATCCACACAATAACGTCACCCATTGTGTTATTGTAGGTTTCCACAGTGCAACGCACCTTTACCCTAATCACGTCATGATTAGAGCTTAGGGGGCTTATGTATTTCTTCTCCCTCCACTTGATTGCAATTGTTGTACATTTGTTGTCATGCAGATACTTTTTCATGCTAAAGCTTCACCTGACTGAAATCACCAAGCATATCACTGCAGTGAGGTATGCATCAGTTTCAATATCCATCCATGTCAATGACTGCTGACTAATTCACATTGTCATCAATGTTGCTTGATTCAACTAATAGTTCCATATCAGTTTGTTCTAAAACTGGATTTACAGCTTTTCCTTTACACACCAATGTGTTTTTTGGTTTAAGGCACCACACCACTCAAAAATATTGCTGAATTACCATAGAGACGCAGAACTCTTTGCAGCATGATGTTATTTTATCCACTAAATACTAAATACTGTGCTGAGCATTATTCCAGCTTAACACTTTACCTACAAACAAAATAGGTTACCCAAATTCCACTGTGGGTTAACCACCTTTACATAGAGAGGCTGGGTTTTAATGCCAAGGAGGTTAAATGCCTTTTACTCAAGAGTGGCTTCTGTCTAACCATAAGTGCCTATTTGATGAAGTTCTGCTGAGATGGCCGTCATTAATAAAGTATCTATCTATCTATCTATTTCAACAGTTTCCGCCATCTCAGCAAAGGATGTATGAAATTCTGATAAAGTGACCATTGGGCTTTTGGTCACCTTCCTGACCAAGGCCCTTCTTGCCCAGTTAGTCAGTTTGGCAAGATGGCCAACTTTAGTTTTGGTGGTTCGAGACTGTTTCACAATTCACAATTATTCAGTCCATTGTGCTCCTGGGAACACTCAAAACTTTAGAAATGGTTGTATGATTAATGGCTTACCACAATTTGATCACAGAGGTCTTCAGAGAGTTCCTTGGACTTCATGGGTTGGCTTTTGTCCTGACATGCAGTATGAATTGTTAGACCTTATATACCAGAGGTGACTGCTCTAAGACTATATGGGAAGCTCTAAAATATGTACTGTTGTTTTTACATTGCTATTACAAAGACTGTGTGAGAACATGGCCTACATCTTGGCTAGTTCATTCAGAATCAGAAATAGTTTATTGTAGGTCGTCTAATGTGATTTTTTTCTAAGTTCCAGTGGCAGCACAATTCATTAAATCCCATTGAAGTGTAGTTTCACTAGACTTCAATGGCACCAAAGCTAGATACTTATTGGACAAATGCTTCAAAATGTCATTTCCAGGGAAGCTCTGATAGTAAATGGGGTTGTGGGCTGGCAAGACACTGGGCTGCAGCCTGATGGTTGAAGGAACTGTTAAAGTGGCTGGACCTCTTTTTGATTGACAGTGTTTTGGCATCGGAGCATTTCAAGTTCAGTCCCATGCAGATTTTTGGCAAGTGAATTTGCTACTTGTAGTCTGTTATTTCTAGAAATATAGCCCACTATTTTCATTTGTAGATATCCTACTGTAAATAAAAAACATAAATATAGTGTTCTTGAGTTTGTTCCTTGTTTCAGTTTAGTAAGTTTTGTTTATTTATATCAAACTAGATTGTGGGATGAAGGAAACTAGCCAGTTAGGGGTAACCTGTTTTTTTATAGACATGAAGTTGGATAGTGCAATGCCTCAGCTGTACAAGCTATTGTCTTTAGTGGCAACAATTGGAGCTACATCAGGAGGAGCACAGAGGAGCTTCTCCTGCTTAAAATGAGTCAAGTCGCACAGCCGCAACACAATGGCCCAAAACCATTTAAGTAATCTTGCTCTGCTGGCCATTGAAAGGAAACTGGTCAAGTCTCTGGAAATGACTCCCAGTTGGTATGACAGGGTCACAGACCATTTTCTACAAAAATAAAGGAGGGCAGAACTTACATATAAATAACATGATGCAATAATTGACTTATGACGTAGGCCTAAGTTGTGCTTCCCCTATTTGAAAGAACACCAGCTGCCACCCCTTATATAAACAGGTCTACATATATGTTACTTTCTAATCAATGTCCAATCAAGTCAGTTTGCCCCAGGAGGATTGCAGTCAAGCTCTAGACACATCTCAGGATGGACCTGACCACAATTTGGAGTGCCACAGCAAAGGATCTGAATACAGATTTGAACGAGAGATTTCAGTTTTTGCTTTTTCATAAATTTAGAAACCCTTTTGAAAACATATTTTTATTTCATCATTATGGGTTATAGAGTGTAAATTGATGGTCAAATTTGGCAAATTTATCCATTTAAAATGATATATAGAAGTGTTGGGGTGTGATTACTTTCTGAATCCACTGTAAATAGTGACTTATTAAAGGCAATGCAAGAAATGTAAAGATTTGTATTATTAATCCATTATTATTTACAAAGAGCAAATCAGGACATGTAGTAAACTGTAGAAATGAATGCATGATTGAGTATCTGGACTTAAGAATTATGAATATTTATTCTGTAAAACAGGCAAGAATAAAACAAATCATTGTGGTTTAAAAAATAAACTACATCATACTAATTCATTTCTTTAAGATGTTTAATGAATTGATCTGTCTGATTATTAATCCACCCAGGAGCATTGCTGCGATGGCTTTGAAGCTCTAAGAAAAATTGAATGCTGGGATTATTTTCCTTCCCCTGGACTTCAGGTCATCCAAGAAAAGGTGCCAGAATACAGACAAAAACTCCAGGAATTTTCCACCGCTGTAGGGAAATGTCAGAGCACCATGGAGAAAACGATCCAACTTTATGAATTTTTCAGTGAGGTGAGCGGAGAAAGTACTTGTGAATCAGTTCTAATTTAGTTCTATAGCTAGTGTTGGCACTGCCTCCGGACAATTGCTGAGTCCTGGTTTCAAATGGGACACTCACTGTCTGAAATTACAGCCCTGTTTCCAAAAAGGTTTGGATGCTGTGTAAAATGTGGATGCAAGCAGAACACGATGATTTTCAAATCATGTAAACCCTATAATTTAATAGAGCATAATTTAAAGACAAAATGTCAAATGTTGACACTGAGAAATTTTACTGTTTTTTGAAAACTATATACTCATTTTTAATTTGATGCCAGCTGCAAGTTTCAAAGAAGCTGGGATGGGGAGTGTGTACCACTGTGCTGCTTTCACTCTGTGAATGTTTAGGAACTGAGGAGACCAGCTGCTGTATTTTTCAAAGTCAAATGTTGCCCCATTCGTGCCTGATATAGGATTTCAGCTGCTTAACAGTTCAGGGTTTCGTTTGTCATAGATTTTGCTTCATACTTCACCAAATGTTTTCATTGGGTGACATATCTGGACTGCAGGCAGGCTATTTTAGCACCAGGCCTCTTTTACTACATTAGCCATGCTGTTCTAATATGTGCAGAATGTGGTTTGGCATTGTCTTCATGAAAGAGGCAAGGCCTTCCTTGGAAAAGGTATCATCTGGATGGCAGCATATGTTGCTCTAAACCTGTTTAAATTGTTCACCAATGCCCAGCCGGTCCCTAGTGCTGTGTTAGGTAATTTGAGGCTGATATTCAATGATAGACACTGAGGCCAGAAGTTATGTTAACTGCACAGTAGGCTTTTTACTAAGAGCATTTTCAGTAACCACTTGTCCAAGATATCTCTTAACCCCACTCTGGCGCCCCCTGCTGCCTGGGAATACTACCAATCATTGTTACATTTATTTCAATACATAACATTTCCCTCCTACCTATTTATAAAACCACAAAGAATAAACAGTCAAAATGAGCAAAACTACTATAACAAAGCTGTAGTTCACTGGCACATATCCAGAATGGAGCAGTTCTGCTTGAAGGAAACTATTTACATAAACACATTGTACTGTTTCAACTACTTTATAACATTTAAAGATTTAAACGATCTGGAGGCTTAGATACTCGCAAAGGATAGCGTCTGCCACTGCTCTCTGTAGGTGAAGTTGGAGGTGCATATGTCTGAGGTTCACTAGTTTGAGGAACCATGACTGGAATGACCGAGCCTTCTTCCGCAGGGTTATGCCCTGCATCGACTGTATTATTCATTATTCTCTAATGTTACTGGTGACATTGTTACCAAGTTTGAAGAAGGTGTCTCTTCTAGCTATGTGACCTGTGGAACACTTTCATTTCCTCGGTTGAGTAGTAACTGGTTTGCATGCTGTTTCCAATCTTCAGCATCCCCAACTTTTACACTGTAGGAGACTGGTCCCAGCTGAGAGGTTACCACTCCAGGTGTCCACTTTTCTCCCCTTCGGTAATCCCGGACCAGCACTGGGTCACCCACATTAAATTGTCTGGATTTCCGGTTACTGTGCAACAGCTGAACATCTTGAGACGGACTCACTGTAGAAGACACATTTGGTTTAAGCACATCTAGACGTGAACGTAATTTGCGACCCATAAAAAGCACAGCTGGAGATTCCTTTGTTGTAGCATGTGGAGCATTGCGATATGAGAGTAGAAACGTGTCTAGTCTTTGCTGTACTGAAGCAGATCATTTTGATGCCTTCAAAGCTTGTTTGAAAGTTTGCACAAAGCGTTCTGCAAGCCCATTGGTAGCTGGATGATAGGGAGCAGATCATATATGTTTAATATGGTTGTTTTTCATACAATATGCAAATTCTTCAGAAATGAACTGTGGACCATTGTCACTAACAAGGACTTCAGGTATACCATAGCGACTAAAAAGGGTCCTCATGACATGAACAGTCTTACTAGTTGTGACACTATCCATTAGTTGAACCTCAGGCCACTTTCAGTGGGCATTGACTACTACTAGGTACATATGGCCTTCACAAGGCCCAGCAAAATCAACATAATTCTCTGCCATGGCCCACTTGGCCATATCCATGGGTGGAGGGGCACAGGGCTTGGAAGATTTTGAACACGCTGACATGACTGGCAGTTGTGTACTTGTTGCTCAATCTGGCTGTCGATCCCTGGCCACCAAGCATAACTGCGTGCCAAGGACTTCATCCTCACTATACCTGGGTGGCTGACATGTAGCTCTGACAAAACACGAGGGCGTAATTTAGGGGGCACCATTACTCTGCTCCCCCACATCAGGCATCCTTGTTGTACGGTAAGCTCCGTTTGTCTGTTGATGAAAGGCTGTAACTCATCATTATCCCCCAATTGTTTAGGAAAATGTCCCAGCAACACCATATCCATTAGTTTAGACAAGGTAGGATCCAACATGGTCTCTCTACGAATTTCTGCACTACTCACCGGTAGTAATTCCATTTGTTTTATGTAAAAAAGGTCAACTGTGTTCTGGCTCTCTTTATGTTTGACTAGTAAGGGCAAACGAGAAAGCCCATCATCATTGGCATTGAGAGCAGCCTTCTTATATTCTATGGTGTAATTGTGGGCTGCTAATATTAATGCCCACCTCTGCATTCTGGCAGCTGCCATAGACGGTACCCCTTTATCTGGGCTAAAGATTCTTGTCAGTGGCCGATGGTCTGTGAAGAGAGTACATTTCCGTCCATATAGGTATTGATGAAACTTCCTGACCCCAAACACTATCCCAAGGGCTTCTCGCTCAATTTGTGCATAGTTCTGTTCAGCCTTACTCAGTGTTCTGGATGCAAAAGCGATTGGTTTCTCTTCGCCATTGGGAAAGACATGGGAAATGACAGCTCCCACACCATATGGAGAAGCATCACAAGCCAGGCGGATGCTTAGTTGTGGATCGTAGTGTGTTAGGGCATTTTGAGACACCAACTGTTCCTTAGCTTTCTGGAATGCAGATTTATACGCGGATGACCAATGGCAGCGTTTGTCTTTGCAAAGCAGCTCATTTAACACTAGAATTACCAGAGCCTACGAAAAAACTCGTAGATCCGTCCCACCTTAAATCGCTTCTTAAAACCGTTCTCACCTCTCCGCCAGCGTCTTTTGTTAATCTAAATGTGTTGATAAAGAAAAGTGGCAAGTAGCCGGCTATTCCATCCCCCCATCGACTTAGAAAGTGCACAAACTTCTCCCAGCTCATGCCTTGATTGATTATCTGGGAGTGAAGTGGAGTTTTAGAGTGGAAATAATAGATCATTATTTGGAATACACGTATTTCACGTGTGTTCCGTTTCTACAGTAATCCGTGTAAACACATTTATAAAACAGAAACTTTTTCATATTGTAATAGTAAATGACAAAATGTAGGCATAAACTATATAATGTATGAAGCCTGAAGTCCAAATATCAAATTAACAACTTCACAAAAGGTACAAATATAACAGAACAAGTATGCTTTTATTCAAAAATATAACTGCAGGAAAAAAAGCTGCATTAACATGCCACATTGACACATATGTATCTTAACTATCATGGTAGTGTAATGGTATCAGCTGCTGACTTGTAACCAAAAGGTCATGAGTTTGATCCTGCACGATTCTCTTTTGAAAATTAAACTGCTCTTATTCTTACTATTTTAAAATAAAAACATACATTTGATTTCAGTGTGTAATTTATAATACTTGTAAAGGTTAGTTTTTTTTTTTTTTATTCACTTTTCATTCTCTCAGTCGTGTTCAAGATCCTTCCCTACCCCACCCCCTCCCCCCTCCAATCTGAAGACGCGCTGTAGCTCTTCAGCGTACTTGTGACTGCATTCTCGTACCAATGCTTTTGCGAACTGCTGTGCCTGCATGCACTTTTCGTGGTATTACACGTCTATTTTTTTTTTAGCATACCCGTGTCGCTCAAACACAGGAACATCTGTTGTTTACAAGTATAACAAAACAAGTGCACTTTTATTCTAGACTATAAGTGAAGAAAAAATAAAGCAAGTTACAATAGGCGGTTGATACGACAGCTTGCGTGGGGCAATGCTAAGAACTGCTGATTTCCGATCCGTGCTATATAAAATCATCCCATTCAAATATTAACAATTCCCACACACCCTTCCAACATTTACGACATGTGTACTTGTTGCAGTGTACACACCTCTCTGTGCTATGGTTCCTATTACACTGAATGAGCACCTGGCACTGTACTTTCTTCCCTATATAAATAACATTCGAGCTATAGCACGTCTCCAAATAAATCACATTTGAGCTATAGCGCGTCTTTATGTGAAAACAGTATTGTCAGTTCGCAAAAGCATTGGTACGAGAATGCAGTCTCAAGTGCGCTGCAGAGCTACAGCGCGTCTTCAGATGGGGGGAGGCAGGGAAGGATCTTGAACACAACTGAGAGAATGAAAAGTGAATAAAAAAAAAACTAACCTTTACAAGTATCATAAATTACACTGGCTGTTACACACTGAAATCAAATGTATGTTTTTATTTTAAAATAGTAAGAATCGTGCAGGATCAAACTCATGACCTATTGATTACTAGTCAGCAGCTGATACCATTACGCTACCATGGCAGTTGAGATACATATGTGTCAATGTGGTATACTAATGCGGCTTTTTTTTCTGCAGTTATATTTTTGAATAAAAGCATACTTGTTCTGTTATATTTGAACCTTTTGTGAAGCTGTTAATTTGATATTTGGACTTCAGGCTTCATACATTATATAGTTTATGCCTACATTTTGTCATTTACTACTACAATATGAAAAACGTCTCTGTTTTAAAAATGTGTTTACACGGATTACTGTAGAAACGGAACACACGTGAAATACGTGTATTCCAAATAATGATCTATTATTTCCAATCTAAAACTCCACTTCACTCCCAGATAATCAATCAAGGCATGAGCTGGGAGAAGTTTGTGCACTTTCTAAGTCGATGGGGGGATGGAATAGCCGGCTACTTGCAACTTTTCTTTATCAGCACATTTAGATTAACAAAAGACGCTGGCGGAGAGGTGACAACGGTTTTAAGAAGCGATTTAAGGTGGGACGGATCTACGAGTTTTTTCGTAGGCTCTGGTAATTCTAGTGTTAATGGGGACAAAATTGTTGCAAGATTAGGTATGAATCTTCCATAGTAATTGATGAGACCAAGGAAAGATCTCAGTTTAGTTACATTATCGGGGGCTGGAGCCTCTAAAATAGCCATAACCTTTTCAGGTGACTTGTGCAGTCCTGCTACAACAATTTTATGACCTAGGTACTCCAAGGTCTCCTTGAAAAATTCACATTTTTCGTTTTGGACGCACAGGCCAAATTCTTTCAATCGGCCCAATACTCTATCCAAATTGTGCAGGTGCTCCGCATCATTACAGCCTGTCACCAATATATCGTCCAAGTAACAATGCACTTTGGAAAGGCCTTGTAACACCTGATCCATCGCCCGTTGGAATATGGAAGGTGCTGAAGCAATCCCAAATGGTAGACGATTATAGCAGAACAACCCCTTTTGGGTATTGATGGTGAGCAGTTTACGTGATTGTTCCTCAACCTTTATCTTTAGGTATGCCTGTGCCAAGTCCAATTTGCTGAAACGCTGTCCCCCAGCTAATGAGGCGAACAAGTCTTCAATGTGTGGAGTTGGATAGTGTTCCACACAAATGGCCGGGTTTAAGGTCACTTTAAAATCACCACAAAGCCTCACAGAACCATTTCTCTTTACAACCGGCACCACAGGAGTGGCCCTCTCACTATACTGCATAGGTGACAGCACACCTAATTCTAGCAGGCGGGACAGCTCAGCCTCTACTTTGGATCGCAGCGCATAGGGTACAACCCAAGCACGACAGAACTTTGGCTTATGTTGTGGTTTCAAAGAAATGACTGCTTCAATGCCCTTAACTCTCCCCAAATCTTTACTGAAAACTGCAGCATGTTTTTGTATTATGTCCTTCAAAGTAACTTGCTGTACTGACTTAACCTCTGGCCAATTCAATTTAATTCTTCGGAGCCACTCCCTACCAAAAAGGGGTGTATAATTTCCTCTGATAACATATAATGGAAAGACAGCTAACTGTTTGTTCAAAGTGACTTTCTCATTAATAACTTCTTCAGGATATTGGTTCCCCAGTGTAAGTCTTCAAAACTACATCAGTTGTCTCAAGAGGCACATGGCTCAGTAATTTCTTGTATAGTTTTATTGAAATTAATGACACTGCTGTCCCTGTGTCCAACTCCATCTCTACTTCTGTGCCTTCTATTTTAGGTTTCACACTAATGTGTGACTTCTCCCCTTCTTGGATCAGCTTATGTAAGGCTAATTCTGTGTCAGTTTCATTACCTGACGCTTCACTGGACACCTCCTGCAATAAAACGCGATTTACAGGTCTCTTTTTAGGATAATCCGATCACCGTTGTGACTTTCCTTTATACTGCGCTCTCTCCTTATAGATTCCTTCTGTTTACATACTCGCGCTGCGTGGCCCTTCTTACCACAGTTATGGTAATCCTGATCTTTGTACTAACAATCACTGTCACTGTGATTAACTTTTCCGTGTCGTTTGCATTTCCTTATCTTACATCTTGCCTGAAGAAGGGGCCTGAGTTGCCTCGAAAGCTTGCATATTGTAATCTTTTTAGTTAGCCAATAAAAGGTGTCATTTTGCTTGGCTCTTCTCTACATTCATAATGGCTAACACGGTACAACACCCTAGTACTACTTATCTTATCTGAAACCGATAGCTCATTCACTTTTAAAGATCCATAAAGCTGCTGCGATTCCCGTGCCACCATCTCCATGGAAATTGTGATTTCGACTGCTAACGCTACTTCGGTTAACAGTCGTTTCTGTATTGCTTCGTTATTTAGTCCACAAACAAATCGATCACACAATGCTTCCTCTAAGTAAGCGCCAAATTCACAGTGCTCAGATAGTTTCTTTAAGACAGCAAAATATTGTGAAACCGACTCTCCCTCCGCTTGGTTCCTTTTGTGAAAGCAAAACCTTTCTGTTATCACCAAAGGCTTTGGAGAAAAATGCTGCAGTAGCACTGCTTTAATCTGGTCAAACGTCCTTTGGTTTCTCCGGTGCTAAAAGACTACGCAGCAAGCCATAAGTCATATGTCCAATTACACTAAATAGCACTGGCACCAGTTTGTCCTCCCCAATATCATTAGCCAATGCAAAGGTTTCGAAACGCTCAATATATGTGGTCCACTGCTCCACATTTTCATCAAAATCGTCCATGTGCCCCAGCGTCGCAGCCATGTTGCCACAATGTTGTTTTTATCTAAATATACTGAATAAAAACTCCCGCTGCAGTCATAAACAAACATACTCACGCACTGGGAATCAACTTTATCCTCTTCGCCAGTTTGCTATGTTAGGTAATTTGAGGCTGATATTCAATGATAGACACTGAGGCCAGAAGTTATGTTAACTGCACAGTAGGCTTTTTACTAAGAACGTTTTCAGTAACCACTTGTCCAAGATATCTCTTAACCCCACTCTGGCGCCCCCTGCTGCCTAGGAATACTACCAATCATTGTTACATGTATTTCAATACATAACACCTAGGATCTAGTTGCGAATAAATTACTGACAGTTATGCTGGACAGGAGGTGCCCATCTCAGGGCACAGCACAGGGGCCTTCGGCAAGCTAGCTACGCCACTGCTAAGCAATGTTCCTCCTTTGTAGAGCATTATGGATAAGTGTTGGTGCTGAACAGTTTGTTGCTGTAGAGTGTTGTACCATGTTAGCCATAGATTGATACAGGAGAAAGTAGGGTGAAATGACACCTTTTATTGGCTAACTAAATAGATTACAAATACAAGCTTTCGAGGCAGCTAAGGCCCCTTCATCAGGCAAGGTGTAACAAAGAAACTGAAAAATACTCTCGCTTATATGGGGACAGCAAAGTGATTTTTTTCTTTCATCTTAACAACCTTTTTGTTCAAACGTTAGCAAAATGAATACACCTGAGATGAATTAATCCTGAAAGAAGAGAACAATGAACTAATAAAATGTAGAGATAAGATAACCATCACTAGAGAAAGCCCTGTAAGGTTTTTTTGAAGTGCATTGTCTGTAAAATAGGCCACTGATGTAGTCATCTGGTCAATCAGTGACTTATCTGGTCATAAAACTCTTGTCTCTGTTCAGACCATTTTGTAGAGTGTTGAATTTAAGCATAAGTTTGTATTCCCATTCTCTCTGCTCCTGTTGGGTCTTGAAATTACCCATAAGCAGAGTGACCCTCAGATCCTTTATGCTGTGGCCATTACTGTTAAAGTGTGCTGCCACCGGAATACTGTTCTGATTAATATGAAATCTATGTGAGTTCATTCGCTGGCGCAGTGTCTAACCAGTTTCCCCAACATACAGTCCAGTGTTGGGGCACCTTACGCATATGATTAGGTAGACCACATTAGCAGATTTACATGTGAACAGACCCTTTATTTTATGCTCCTGCTGGCAATGTGGTATAACTACCTGATCTGTAGTGTAGATATGTGCACAGGTGCCACACCTGTTCTGTAGGCAGCGAGATGTGCCACTTGCTGCCGAGCCACAAATAGAGTTTCAGACAATCAGTTGTTTGAGTTTTGGTGGTTCTAGGAATATATCCTTCAGTTTATTGTCTTTCTGTACCATGGGTTGAAGCTCTTTTATAATTTTGTGAAGTGTTTCCAGATGTGAATGATAAGTTACAACTAGTGGGACCTGGTTCTTGGTTTCTGCACCTTTGTATTCCAGAAGGTTTTTTCTGGGTATAACTGTAGCTCTCCTGATTTGTAGGTCTGTTGATTTGGGAGTGTATCCTTGTTTGAGGAAGTCTGTCCTGAGTTTCTGCAGTTGTGTGTCCTGATCCACTGGGTCTGAGCAAATACGATTGTAACGTATTGCCTGGCTATAGATGATGAAGTTCCGTATATGCTTTAGGTAGAAACTGTCATTTCTTAGATCTGTCCGTCTATCTGTTGGTTTGTGAAAAATAGAGGTCATAAGGGTACTGTCCTTTATGTGAATGGTAGTGTCCAGAAAGCTGATTTCTGTTTGTGAATAATTTAATTTAAGTTTTATGTTGGGGTGGAATGAATTGTAATTCCTATAGAAGCAAAGATGGTCTTTTTTGCTTGCGGTCCAGATTATAAGAATGTCATCTATGTAGCAAAGGTAAAGCATTGGTTTTATTGCACATGTTGACTAGAAGTCCTGTTCTAATCATGCCATGAATAAATTTGCATAATGGGGTGCTAAATGACATCCCATTGCAGTTCCCATTAGTTGTAAGTAAATGTCCTGATCAAAAGAAAATACATTGTGAGTTAGTATGAATTTTATCAATTGTATCACTGGCTCAAAATGTTGACAAGACATAGTAAATATCTGATTCTAAATCAGTCTTCGCATCTTTGAATGGTTTCAGAAAAGAGACCACAGTTGTAAGTATTTTTTTGGTAATGCGGCTAATCATCAAATTGCTGCAATGCTGAATCCAAAATATCAGAATTAGAGTTCGATTTCGCCTCCAAAGACTCTCTGAGTGAGCTTGCCTTGTTGTCCAGTATATTTAACACTAGAATTACCAAAGCCTACAAAAAAACTTGTAAACCCAGCCCACCTTAAATCCGTTCACACCTCTCCATTAGTGTCTTTTGTCTTGTAAATGTGTCAATAAGCCCAAGCAGCAAGCAACCTGCTATCCCATCCTCCCACCACTGCAGAAACAACAAAAACCTCTCCCAGCTCAAGCCTTCTTTATCAGGGAGTGAGGTACCTGGAGCTGTATAGGCTAAAAATTATATCGTTATTTGGAACACATGCATTTCATGTGTGTTCCATGTCTATAAAAATCTATGTAAGTGTAGGATGACAGGAAATGCAAGAAATGTTGAACAAATACCTAAAAGACAAACTTTTTTCATGTTTTAGTACTAACAACAAAATTTTGAAATGAAGTGTATAATGTGTGATGGTTGAAGTCCAAATATCAAATACGTACTTTCACAAAAGATACAAATATAACAGAACAAGTGCACTTTTATTCAAGACTATAACTGAAGAAAAAGAAATCGGGTTAGTGTGGCTTGTTGTCGTGACTTCTTTGGTAGTACAGCGATAAGAACTGCTGACTCCTATTCAAAAGGTTGCGGGTTCGAGCCACCCCGTGTACCAAAAAAACATTTTGAGTAGTGAGCTACTCTTATTGTTACTATTATACAATAAAATCATAAATTTGATTCGAGTCTGTAACAGCCGCTGTAAATGTATGCTACTTGCAAAGGTTAGCATTTTTTTTTTTTATTCAGTTTTATTCTCTCAGTCATATTCACGCTCACCCCACTCTAACACTGCTGTTTTCAAATAAAGACGTGCTATAACAGAAGTAAACTCAGATGAGGATGAGGGTTCTATATCGGAGAAAGAGAACTGAAGTCCTCCCCACAAGAAACGTCCACTCACATATAAGAACAACACAGCAGCACCAGGCGTAAAGGCAAAAGATGGCACTGTTTGGAGGCAAAAAGAGCTTGGCTGTCATCCTGCCAGTCAGTCTGCCTCACACATATCCTTCAACAAAAAAGCAGGGCTTACAGAGCTCGCCAACATATCATGCAAAGTCCCGTTTGTGATTACGATTTGTGATGGGCTTTACATAAGAAACATTTATATGTTACTTATATAAAAGCCAGATCGAATGTTATTTACCTTGATTTATTTATTTATCTTCCTATGGCGTAAAGTCACAAGTAGACTGCAGAGCTTCCTGTGTTTGATCGACAAGGGCATGCTCACAAATTACATGTGTAATGCCACGAAAAACGACTGCAAGCAATGCAGTCAGACTTCTTTTTTGGGCCCATGCACTGTCCAGATCTAAACACTAGCCTGGAGAGTCGCTTGCGTACTGAAGAGTCTATAGCTGCAGGTGGAAGCTCCACGCAACTGTCTTTATGGTTCTACTTTTGTCCAGAAACGGTTTCATAAGCTTTATGACCTTAGTCTCAGAAAGTCTCTCTCCCGTGGGGCGACTGGGATCTTTTCCTAAATAATATCAAACACAGTTGCGTAGGGTGCGACAGGAGCTTCCACCTGCAGCTAAAGTCACTTCAGTACACATGTACTGTGTCAGCGTGCCCATGCTGATTAAACACAGGAAGCTCTGCAGTCTACTTCTGACTTTACACCGTAGGAAGATAAGTAAATAAATCAAGGTAAATAACATTCAATCTGGCTTTTATATAAGTAACATATAAATGTTTCTTATGTAAAGCCCATCACAAAGCATAATCACAAACAGGACTTTGCATGATACATTGGCAAGCCCTGTAAGCCGTGCTCTTTAGATATTATAGCCCAAATTAGAAGACTGTTAAGACCACATTGGGTAACAGAAGACAGTATACATTTGCCGAAACAGTGTAGTTACAACATTCAATTTTCATTGACTTTGTTCTTCTTTATCCGTAGGCCTACAACTGGTCACTGGAAGTGATGCGTCATCTTTCTCAGGTCTCAACAGAGGAGTGCATGTCTTCAGCCCATTGTTCGGAAGCCCTGGTCCGTTTGCAGCGTTGCTGTCGGGATTTACCAGAAATTTCTGAAGCAAGGTTTGCTGAAGCTCAGAGCATAGCCAAGGAAATTGGAAACACTACCTCAAACAAAACAATCATGGACCACTGGACATTCGCCAAGACCAAATATACAGAGACATGCTCAGTGTTGCATCAAAGACTGGAAATGGCACAAAAAACACAACGAGCAAAACTCGGCGGAGTGCCCTCAAGGAGTATGACCAATCTTTGCCTTGAAGCTCAGCAGTCAGTCCTGCATTCGTGGGGCTCTTTAGCTTCTCTACACCAAGACCCCTTCTTTCCAAACCACACTTCCACTTTAAGGGCTGACGATGTCCCCAATGACAATAATTCTTTAGGAATTAATACCACCTCCTCAAATCCTTTCCCTTGGCTGGGGAATGCAGCTTTGAAACCTTCATCATCTCGATGGTATCTGCAAGGTTTCTTAAAAGATAATACCAAGCAGTCAACATGCCTGGAAAACATTTCAGCTCCTTGTAAGCCAAACCGGAAAAGGAACCCTAGCTTTGACTTCCAGGCTCTTCTTGGATCCAGAAGAGCCTCAAAAGATGCAGGGAAGGTGGAGGACTCTGTGTCATCTCCCTTGCTCTGGCTTGGTAGAAAAACCGCACAGTTGGGTCCCAAAGCGGGTCAGACTGGAGTGCATATAAAGGGATTAGAAGTAAGCAGCAGAGAAGTAGTGGATCAGACTTGCTCACCCAGACAACATGTTCTTCTGGCCCGGACTGGGGTGCCTATAATGAATGCACCCTGGGGATGTACACCAAAACAGGAACGAAAGAACACTAGCAGGTAAGAAAGATGGAACCTTAGTGACAGGCCACATCAACTTTTTATAATCTAAGTTCCATCAGTAAACTCACTTTACTGTATACCAGGGGTCCCCAGCTCTGATCCTGGAGGGCCCCTGTGGTTGCAGGTTTTCATTCTAATCCTGTTTTTAATTAGTACACTGCCTCTGCTAATTAACTTGTTTTGAATTAATTTTAAGATTTGTTCCCTAGAATTTCTTCATCAGTCCTCTGAATTGCTTCATTTCTTTCCTTAAACAGAAATGAAATGTGAAGTGAGTGAGCTGTCAGAAGACCAATTAAGTCAGGGCCTCAAACTCCAAACATTTTAAATTCAACCAGTTGCTTAATTAGGAGCCGATTCTTCTTGTTAATTAAACCCATTATTTAATTCCATGGCTTGTTGCTGCTCTCTTTGTGCAATAGTAGACATTTCCAAAATTTTTTATTTTTCTCTTTTCTAAAAGCACTGTTAAAATGTTTTGGGGACCTTAACAGATCAACATTCCCGAGACCTTCACCTTTCTTTATTTTTAGATATTGTATGATGGTCACGGTTTGCTGGTGATGTTTTTGTTCATTTTGTATCTCATTATTGTTTGGCTGCTAATTAAGAAAAAAGAAACAATTAAGTGGTCTGAGTCTTCAAGAGCAAGTCAAATAAAATTAATTAAAAAAAAGTTAATTAGGATCAAAAACAGGTCACTAATTAAGAAAAGTGTTGAATGAAAACCTGCAGCCACTGGGGTCCTCCAAGACTGGAGCTGAAGACCCCTGCATACTGTAGCATGGTTGACCTTAATAAATCAGCTCCATGGTTAAAATGTCATAAAGAGGCTGAACACCTAAGGATCATTTTATTGATGAGAGTTGAACTACTCCAGAAGTCATGACAGGCAGTAATTAACCATTCACCCAATTCTGACCTGTACTGAGCTCTGAATTATACAATTATAAAAAAGAAAATGAACATAGCAGGAGACCAGCACCAACCCCACAGTATTTCAAAACATGCTTCATTTATTAATTTGTAAAATATAAATTAGATTATATTTGATAGACTTTCTTAATCTCATGGGGAAATTTAGATGCATTAGAGTAGCAGAAACAAAAAACAAGGAAGCAGACCGACAGGACAGATAATACAGCTAATCAATCAAGCAAGCAATAAATAAAAATAAACAAGTACATCAGGAGGAAGCTTTGAACTGCTTGATAGTAGTGGGTAGAAAAGACCCCCAGAGGTGTTTCTTAGCATACCGTGGTAGAATAAGTCTGTGGCTAAAAGTGCTCCAAGAGAGCACCTTCTGGACTTGACAGAGGGTTTTTATTATGATGGCATCCAATTATGCCATCATTTTGCCACAGCTTCCAGTGCGTTCAGGGTTCAAATTGTGATGGAGTTTGCTTTCCTTATAGGCGTGTTCAGGTATTGTGCTTCTTTTGGGCTCAAGTTGCTTCCCCAGTAGACTAAAGTGATGAACACCATACTGACCACTAATGACTGATAGAACATTTCCAGCTGCCTGCTGCACACATCAAAAGACCGGAGTCTCCTTAGCAAGTCCAGTCTGCTCTGGCCCTTCTTTTCCCTTGCCACTGTGTTGTCAGATCAGTCCAGTTTGTTCATGTGAAATCCCAGGTACTTGTAGCTCTGCACACTTCCACATCCTCCCACTGAGTGTTGACTAAAGAAGAAAGAGAGCGTCAGCCAAAATGTCGGGGTACCAGCTGGGTAGCCATGTTTAATGTTTGAAAAATAATAAATCAAAGAGATTGTCACAAAAGAGTGCAAAAAATTAGTATAAACAGGTATCAAAAGGTCACTACCACCTCTGAGAGAGCTGTGTCTTCTATAGACGTGGGTCTAAAACTAAAGCCCCTCTTCCGGAGGCTGGAGGGTTTTATTGATCTCCCAGGAGGAGTGGAGTTTCTTAGGGTGGAGGGGAAGTGAAATCATTTGTCTTCCAGCTGGAGTTCCTCTAAACTGTGAGTGCACAAGGAAACTGTAAGCTACAGCACCTCCTCTCTACCCGAGGAATTACATACCTGATAAGAGTCTTGAAAATGATAATTAATTACATTTATATGGTACCTTTCTCACCAGGAGAAATCACTTTAACCACCATCAATGTGTAGCACCCACCCATTATTGTGCTAGTACACTCACCGCACATTAGCTATTAAGTCATGAAAGAGTGAAAGAAATAGTTAGAGACTGGGGATGATTAGGGTGCCAGAATGGATGAGGCAGTGATGGGTAATTTAGCCAGGACATTGGGATACCCTCTAAATTTTTCAAAAGATGCTCAGGGATCTTTAGTGACCACATCGGTTTTACATCACATCTAAAAGGCCAGAGCCATATTTACAGCACAGCGTCCCCGCAGTGGGATCCACACACAGACCCCTACTGGCTTCTACAACACCTCTTTCAGCAGGAACCCAAGCTTTTTCTAGATGGTCTCCCATCCAAGTACTGGCCATCCCTGAACATTCTTAGCTTCAGGTGGATGACCTGCTCTGAAGCACACATACTTGACAAAATAAAAAGAGAGAAAATCAAATAACATATATTCTTCATGACAGTGTCCTCTCCTAAGCACTTACACTTTTACAACACACAAAATGCCATACACAATCAAAACCCAAAATCATCCTTAATGAGATGAGAATGAATATTTAAAATATCTAATAGGTGACTGAAATTTTTGTTAGATATGTTTCGAGTCACTGTTAAGGGTGTTGTAGAGGAAAAGTGTCTCATAAAGATAATCCAAAACCAATTTTCTTTACCATTTGCATGACACAATCAATCAACAAGTGCAGAAAAATGAAGAAATAAATGATTCACATGACAATTACTACAGTACCAAATTGGCTAAGCATGATTTGTAATAATAAATTTCAGATTTCAATTCGCTGATCTAGGCAATGATCTATCAATCAGATGTCATTATTACCTGGTAAATTTATCAGATGAACAGAATTGGTTCCACCACGGTTACTTTTCAAAAAAAGATACATATTTTAATAAATGAAACATGAAAATGATACTTGAAATATACTCTTTTACAATTTGCACTTTTCTCATCGTCACCATAAAGTTTCATACACTGATACCAACAATTAATATGTTTCAAGAAGCCTTCACTTTATTTTCACAATTAGCTTTTAAAAGTCCTTTACATGTTGTTTGGAGAAGGCCAGTTTCCATGAAGGTCTTGCTTCATTTTTGCAAAAGAAGTTGAAAGTTCCATAGGACTGAGTCAGCACTGTAGGGTGAAAGCAGCATAATATGGAGATCCAACTGATAATTGCTTTAGTGGTAGCTTCAAAGTAGGTGGCCTAGTGTTGTCATGTTGGTTCAAATATTTTTTTTTGCAGTTCCAAACTTTTCTTAATCATTTTCCAAATGTTGAGAATTACTATTATACGCTGCCTAATTTTTTTTTCTCATAATATTAAGCTTTTCTAAGTTTGCCATGTTTGTATTTGTTAGTTTAACATGCTAGAGTACATAATGTTCTTATTTGGATGAATCACAGGACAGATTTTTGAAAAGACAAATGCAGGAGTAGAAAGCCAACATCTCTAAACCAGAAGACAGACAAAGGTCAAAGCCAGAAAGCCACAAAGTCAAAATAACAAATTGTAATCTCTAAGCAAAATCAAAGCGAATAAACAGGCAAAAGAGTCAGGATCCAAAGGTGTTTTAAAATTCTAGCTGCTTTCTTTAAAAAAGTTTGTGTTTATTCAGAAATGTGGACTAGTAGAAACACAACCAAACAATATGAAGGAAACAACAACATGACCATCTCTGGTAAAAAGAAGCACACTACTTTTACAGTATTAGAACAATTGTAACAAGAACTGATAGTTCAGCCCAACAGGCTTGTCCAATCTTTACGCCTGGATTGTCCAAAATAACATCAAGTCGAAATTTGAACATCTCTGAATGTCTACTTTCTACTGCATTGCTTGATAACTTATTCCAGTTCAAGTTTAAGTTCAAGTGGTCTTTAATCTCGTATCATTTATACCTGGGTAGTAGAGTGAAACAAAATGCCATTCCCCAGGATCACGGATCAGCAAAAAAATAATTTATAAATGAATATTATAGGGAAATAATACATATGAATAAATCTACACGTATCTGCAATTAAGCAATTGAATAATATTCGTCAGTTTTCAAATTGCAAAAAGATATAAAATTACAAATATATAATTCTCACAGACAGGAAATTTGTCAATTTTCATATATGTTGAACTATGAAGGTAGATCAGTGGCAGAAGTTGTGGAGAGCAAACATGCAGTTTGTGTATCTCAAGATGTTTCAACAGTCACAGACAATGCATAGTTTTATAGGAAGGGAGCAGCAATAATAGAGACTGTGCAGTGATTTCAGTCCAGTTTGACATTAGAGGGAGAAGTTTGTTCAGTTATCTACCAGCCTAGGGAAAGAAGCTATTGATTAGTCTAACAAAGCAGGTCCAGATACTCTGGTACCTTCTCCATATCTTTGTGATTCTTTGCATGAAGAACAACTTCCTAACATTTGTGCAAAACCTCCCCCTAACAAAGTTTCCAAACCCTGTCCCCATGTTCTTGCTTCAGCAATTAGAAATGCAATCATGAGATCTTGTTTAAATCACATCGAGTCTCCAGTTCATGCTATCATTTAACCTGATTTGATTTTGGTTAATTCAATGTTCTTTGTTATTTCATGGTATTCACACCCATACCTGCCTTAATGACTGAATCGGTTTGCCCCTAAAGACGTTTAAGTTCTTCTCCAAATTTTGTTAAAATACTCTGCCTGTCTGCTTGTCAGTTTACATTTCAGTATTACGGAAGGCAGCAAAATATGCTAGTTTTTGCATTTCCATTTTTTTGTTAGTTTTCTTGTCCTGCTCTTGGTTTTTCTTCATGTTTCATTATTTTGTATTTATCACTACTTGCTTACCTTATTGTATCTGTGATAATTACAGCTCTCATGTACTGCGTTTATTAAATCTGCAGTTACTTGTCAGTCCTATATAAGACTCCTGCATGTTGCTTTTACATTAGTTCATTTTAGCCACTGTGTGCTTTGGTTCCCATTTTGGTTTTTCATATTTCTCCAAGTTCACATTTTTAACTTTATATGTTGTATTTATTTCCTAATGTATTCCATTATTTCATTTGTTCTTTTGTTGTGGTTACATTTGTGTCTCATCTCATTTGATTTTCTGAAACTGCTTTTCCTGGTGAGGGTCACAGTGCATTTTTTTTATTATATTTAAATATCTCTAGCATTAAATTTGCTACTTTGAGTTTTATGGGTGTGTTGGCACAGAGAATCATTTGGCCTTAATAAATTTGCTCTTGTTATATTAAAGTTAGGGTCACTCCCTTGGCTGGGATTGAAATCCTTGTATTATTTCCCCTTTGTTCACTTTCGAGTTTTTAATTTATGTTACTTTAATTTATTATTTGCTGTATTCTCTATGCCCGTGTTATATTCCATGCGTTTTATGGGTGGACCCCAAGAGGTGTCACCACAAGGGACTGACCTCAGACTTATAAAAGCAGGGGCAACCCACTATTCCTTGCAATTCATCTGTATCTGTTCATTGGGTGGTGAATTCTCTTTTGTTTTTAATTTGCTTTATGATTATTTGGATTTTTTAACTAGTGCTCTGTCTTAGTCTTCACCTTGGATTTCATACTGAGACATTGTTCACCTTGGATTTCCCTGGCCTTTTCAGGCAGTTCCTTTCTGCGTTTTGTGCTCCACGGAAACACTTGTTATTACAGAGCATTTTTGTATTAATAAATCTTTTATTTATAAAGATTCTACCTGATCCTTTATGTGTTTAGGCATGGTATTTTTGACAGTGTTTCCCCCACTAGTGCTTTGGGGCCTTTGAGCACATAACAGCTCCATTTGTAATAGTTTAACATCTGAAATATTACCATTTCTTAGGTAATTGAGGGGGACACCATTTTGTTACTGTCGCTACAATGTTGCTATATTCAGAAGGCTAGCAATGTGTAGCAAGTGACGTCAGAGGTGTGACAGCTGGTGTCACAAGATCAAAGATTACAAATATGTACGTACAGTATATATATATAAAAAAGCTCTCTTCATTGGTGTGTAAATTCTTAAAAACAAATATAGCTTTCCACCCCTGAATAATGTTTGTTGACTTGGATTTCTTGATTAGTGTTTTAAATTTATTGTTGGTGAAAGTCAGATTGACTCTAGTCACTAATAAATATACAGTAATCCCTCCTCCATCGCGGGGGTTGCGTTCCAGACCCCCCCCGCGATAGGTGAAAATCCGCGAAGTAGAAACCATATGTTTGTATGGTTATTTTTATATATTTTAACCCCTTATAAACTCTCCCGCACTGTTTATAAATATTCCCCGCAGCGTTATACAGCATAATCCCTTTGTATTCTCTTAGATATTAGGTAAGATTCATTGAAATTATGTATATAAACACACACTGTTTATATACAGTAAAACCTAAATATTATTTTAAAGATATTGAGTGTCTCCGATATCACATATGTTACAGCCATTACGATAGACAGGTCACCAGCAATAAATACGTACATTGCAAGAAAAATAGTATACAGTAAATGTATTAATTATTTATGGTTACTCACCAACAATGACACGATGACTTGTCCGATAACAATGAGTTTAATTTTACTGCACAACAAAGGAGAGCGTTACAGCCCTTGTAAAGGAGCCACTTCAGGCGATTGTGTAGCACTGCCGTTGTTCTTCTTCTGGCAGTCTTCAATCCAAATCCCTAAAGCAGATTCCATCCAGACTACTGCCTTATTACATCCACTTACAACTCGTTTTGCACCCTGGTTAAAAGGACGCTGCAGCCGTAGATCTTATATTCCTTTCCTACTTTTTAAATAAAAAGAATCGTAGCCTTCAACAAATCCAAAACGTTTACCTTTTCGGCAATCGTTAACATCTTCTTCTTGCGCTTGGGCACGGCACCTGAAGCAGTAGCAGATTGTTTTGGAGCCATAATGAAGGGCTTGACTATGCACAAAGATAAACACTAAAGAGCACAACTCTTTACACAGCGAAGCACGTTGATGCTGAATGAGGGAGATGAGACTTCCTGGTTAACACTGCATTCAGCACGCAGGAGCTCAACTGCGTGCTCTGATTGGTTAGCTTCTCAGTCAGGAGAACTTAACTGCGTGCTCTGATTGGTTAGCTTCTCAGCCATCCGCCAATAGCGTCCCTTGTATGAAATCAACTGGGCAAACCAACTGAGGAAGCATATACAGGAAGTAAACAGACACATTGTCCGCAGAACCCGCGAAGCAGCGAAAAATCCGCGTTATATATTTAGTTATGCTTTCATATAAAATCCGCGATAGAGTGAAGCCGCGAAAGTCGAAGCGCGATATAGCGAGGGATTACTGTATATTAACTTGCCCTGACACACCATTATAGCTTAATTTTTATTTTTTAATCGGTTAATTTATTTATTTGCTTATTTAATGATGTAAATTAATTTATTTTGATTTACATTAAGTGAAAATATAATTATGTTCAATTTTTGAAGGGTTGTTCTTTAGTGATTTTCACCTTGCTTTTTTAGGTATAATAATAATAATAATAGTTTTAGGCCTTTGTGAAGACCCTCACAGATTTCATATACCCAAGGGTGTGATTGAAAAAGTAAGATGTCAGATTATTGTGAGGTGATGTCCATGGCGATGCAAATTTTTAGGATTAAAACAAACAAACAGTGCATTAAACTCGGTGTAGCTATCATAGCATGGAGGAGGAGCTGAGGGGCGTCATTGAGCTGGTTAGTAGATTGGGCACTCACGTGCAGACATGCATAGTCTGGCTGATGGCCTCGTTAGTACTCTGGGGAGGGTAATTACACACCTGCATCCACCAACAGTTTATAAAGAATGAGATGATCTGCACTGACGAGAGGATTAAAACTGTAACATCAGGAGAGCATAGCTGATGGTGCTCCCAAGGTTGGAGCAGGGACTTGGATGGACCCTCCCCAGTATCCAGGGTGCGTTGTGAGAGTGTATGGGGAAGACAGAGAGCTGGCTAGACACGCCGAGGCCAATGCGGGTTGGTGCATGGCAGGTGGAGAGGGTAGCCACATCTGTTGGTGTTTTCGCCGGCTGGGAAGACCCACTTGGATAAGCTGGGGAGACAGAGAGAGAGAATTGCAAGGGAGTGCCGTAGAAGCTTAACCCAGTACCTTGGGATCTTTCTTAATGGGATTGTACAGTATTTATTGCTCATTTTAAAGCTCCACAGATGCACTGATTTTTATACTGGATTATTTATGAACTTTTTTGTTTGCCCTGCACTTTATTGTCTGAATTTGGTTGTTAATAAACATGCACTTTTGGATAATGTCTCTCATTTGCTGCTGTCCGTATCCTCAGTTTACAAACTACTAGTCATGTGGACTATTTGGAGTCGGGCGAAAATCCCAGATGATGACCTCCTGTGGTCTTACAGTGAATGAAAGTTTGGTGGTATTGAAGTGTGAGTAACAGGAGGGCAAGTAATTTTTTACTTCCTATTTATTTAAATATGTAGTGCATACATAGTGCATATATATCATAATAATTATTCAGTTGTATGAGATCAGCATTTGAACCTTCTTCACTGTAAGGTTTTATGCCTGACAGAGAATTTCAAAATTATCATCTTAAACAATAACAGGAAGTACAAATAACACCAACTAAGCCTCGCAACAGATGTTATTGGAGAAAAGGAGAGCAAACATTTCACCCATAAAGATTCTTATTGAAAAAATATCTTCTGGGAAGGCCCATTTGCCCTCAGAATAAGTACATTTATACCCTCCTTCCTCCAATCTTTCAACCTGATTTAACTATTACTTGCTTACTGAGAAGAGAAGCCGATCCCAAAAGAATCAGGACCAAGCAAATAATCCACGTTTGCACATACTGAGCCAGTTTATTGTCTCCACTAACTAACCCAACCTGCACATCTTTGGAAGGTTCTTTTTATAAAATAATCATTTGAAGTGCTGGATGAAGGCTCATTTGTTTCTACAAGGTGCCAAGGGAGCCCAGTACAGTTACCTTAAGCAAGTTTCATACTGAACTGAGACTTTGCTGAACTGCTTGAGTTTTTATAATTCTCACATATATCTCATGTACATACTGTAACTGGTAGTTAAGGATGATTCTTTTGTAAAATTTGTTGGTCTTGGGCAAATAATTTAGCTAATCTTGCTGCATTCCAGAGTATGACCTTTGTTCTTAAGAGTCAACATTAATTTAAAGTAAATCTGTGTTAATGTAAAACATTTATCCTTCAGATGTTGAATGAAACTGTACAAACCCAGAATGCCACAGGAGTATGCCAGCTCCACAAACAGACATTGAACCACACTCCCCAGAGCTGCAATACCAGAATACTTACACTCTGGCACATGACATCTTTTTTTCTTCAAATTATAGGTAAATTACGGAAACAAAAGAAGCTGATGAACTGGACCCTTGCATATATTAAAGATGGGCAAGTGCATATGATATTAATACATAACTGACTAATTCTTCATATCTAAACTGGGGCCTTTTTAAATAAGGGATTCTTATTCATCTATTAACAGACAAAACTGCTGCTTTATCCCATCCCGTATCCGAATGATTCTGGACTCTACAAAGCATTCAGATGTGCTTAATAATCCCTTTTAACATCTTAACTCTGTATGGTGTGCTTTTAGCCGAAGAACAATTTATCTGATGAACTGTCAGACTATCAAATTTGGTTAAGAAAATGAAAAGACTATCCAGACACTACAAGTGAGAATTTCATCTTGGACAGCTCTCACCCAGAAACAAAGAACAGTGTCACTTGAGACCAAACGAACACGACCCCCATCCAGTCTCTAGTCTAAGTATCACACGCAACAGATTCCAACTGTTTTCTTTGCTGAATTATGTGTCTTATAAAAATGCAAATGATTACAGGGTTTATTTTAAACAATCAAACCAGAATTTTACAAGTATAGCATTAAAATATATACTGTCTAAGATGATCTCCCACTCCTTTAAAAGTTGTGCCATCATATAAAAAACTCAATCAAATCAACTATGTGTGAGCAAGCAGTCTGATTGACTGCTGCCCCATTTATGACTGATTTGTATCCTTTGTAGAAGGAGTTCGCTGTGGGTCCTCTGCCAGAAAAAAACGGACCAGAGTATGTGACACTTTCCTCAGATTACTAGACATTCATGGATATTGTATTTAAGAAAATGAGTTACATTTTTGGCCTTGTGTCTTTGTACAATACTAATACAGGTTGAAATCTAAGTAATCAAAGCACACTTCAGTTTTAATTTTTGCAGTGTACCATGCAATGCATATGTCTCTTTTATTTGCTATTTGGTATGGGATTTGTAAAAGTAGCATTATAGTCTGAGATATATCCTCTATTAGAATGACAAATACAATGCATTTTATTGCTAAAAATGCTTGTGATGCATCATCTTTTGGAATGACAGCAACAAAGCAAACAGACCGACACGTAAACCCTATTATTAAGGTGGATCCTTGACTTGGACAGTCCCTTGCCCACACCATTTGAAATTCCTGCTTATTTTCAGCATAGCTTCTCCCAAGATTACTAGTGTTATGTAAACATCTTATTGTGATGCATCAGCCAGATGGACCTCTCTTTCGTTTGTGAGGTACAAGAACCCATATTCTTACGTCTCAATGCAGCATTATATGCATTGTACTTGCTGATGAGCATTCAGTTTTCTTCAGCTGTCATGCACACAGAGCCCACCCCTGTGACTACAGGGAAAATCAAACCATGTCAGACTACATGACTGCCCTTCTTGGGAGCACACCATCAACTGCCTCTAACTCGCTAAGATTATGTAAATGATGGATTTGACTGAAAATCGATCTAATGAGACCTGGCCTTTAACCATATTTTCTTAGAATGAGAGGGAGTGTGAACATGTAAAAGAGATTCTGCATCTGCAGTATGCACAGAACTGCCGACCACTTAGAGAAAGAAGATCAGATCTTTGCAAGGAGTAATCAGTCTTCCCCATTCTTTCCTTGTTCTTAATGCTGCAATGACAGGGGCGATAGGCACTGGCCTTCCTCACTCTGAGTTGAATTAGAGAATATTTAAGCTTTTCCAAGAAGCTTTTTCAAGAAGTCTTTGCAGACCTACTGCATGTCACCTACACAAATTAGTTCATGTTTTTAATCAAGAGACTGTAAAACTAAAATCGGCACAGAAACTCTACAAAAGTCTACATAAGGTGGCATCAAGCAGATTAATGCCTTAGACAATACCTAATGGAATTTCACAGAACTGCTGCAGGGCTCTTGAGTAAATCAGATTTTTGTTAAGTGACAGATGAAATGAAAATCCTTATGTTCAAGGAAATGTAAGCAAAAGGCAGCAGATTTTTGCAAGGAAAATACAATTGGCCTTGTTTATAACTATTGCAGACAATTTGGCTGAATGCCAATGTGGTATCACTCACAATCTCTACTGTTTCTCCGTGAAGGAATATTTTTTTTTTTTGCACATCCTCTGCTCATCACATTTGTGTCTGGTATTTTATTCAAAATGTTTTCATAAAGCTAATGCAGTATCAAGGTAGAACTCATTAAAATATGGTGGATTTTTTCAGAACTATCTAAAAAGCTTTAAACATTTTCTATAGACTATTGCATAAATATTTAAATACATTTAGAAGTTATATTTCCAGTCAGGCAGCAAACCACATGTTCACTTTACTTTCTGGATGGAAAGGTAACTGACCTCCAGCTATTTGTTACCTTAGCAGGGATCTTTGGTGGTTTCTGTGATGATCAATTTGTTGATCATTCCCTTCATTAATTGACGTTGATGGTCCCTAAACCTAACCCTAACCCTTATTGTACTTCATCAATGGCACTGATTTGCACCTTCTCTGTGAGTTAGCGATGGTACTTGATACATTTCCTTACTTCAGCCAAAAACAGAAAACTAAAAGACTTTCCTCTATTGCAGTGTTTTGGCTCAGCTGGCGCAAAGGATGCATGCCACTGAGGTCATGTTGCTGACAAAAATGCTAAATAATCTATAATTATAGTAATCTAAATTAGTGACAATAAAACCTAGGTTAGTGGCCTTTTGGTTGAGCTTACCTGGAGTTTCTGACGTGATCACCTCCCTAACTTATCTAGTGTTGTGCTAGGGGAAAACTACAAACAGGAGATGAAGAAATAAGGAGAAAAGAAGCATTCTAAAGGTAAGCAAAGATCGTAACCAAGAAATACATTACAACTTACAATACAACTTATTTTTTGTTCTGCTCTCTTCACTGAGTGATGACGCAGAGCTCTGTGAACAATTTTCAGTTAAAATACATGTATAGATGATACTAATTATAAAATACAGAACTGATACACATATAAATACAGATTTGTTAAAACACACAAAGATCATTGTTGGAAACCAACATCTGTCCATTAATTAATTGGTGAACAATAGCCAGTTGACAACGAAGGAGATTAAAATTGTTAAAGAGAAAATCAAAAACAAATTCACAGTCCTTAAGACCTCAGCCAACTGGCCATCCTACCCAATTCTGGATTTTCTATAGTGGAGCCCGTGCTGGCCATCCAGTCTTTTGAGGGAATCTTTCCATGTGATGATTCCAACACTCCTTTATCTGAGACTAGCAAAATACCCGTGCTTCGCAGCGGAGAAGTAGTGCGTTAAATAAGTTATGAAAAAGAAAAGGAAACATTTTAAAAATAACGTAACATGATTGTCAATGTAATTGTTTTGTCACTGTCATGAGTGTTGCTGTCATAAAGGATTTGATTATTTTTATTTCTTTCAATCAGGTTCGTATTTGAAGGACGTGTTGTGTTCAAGTTACATTCCGTGTTTGTCAACCGTTGTAAAGATAACAGGTTTCATTTATCAAAGTATTCCCTACCCAAATCGCTACTCGTGAATCTAAGATGTTTAACACGCATTCCCGGTATTAAGTTGTGGAATTGCCTGCGAGTATTTAGCGGCAGCGTCTCTATTAAGTTGTGGATTTGCCTGAGAGTATTTAGCGACAGCATGTCTATTAACTTGTGGATTTTTCTGTTAGTATTTAGCGAAGTTGTTTTCGTCTAGCTGCATCAGAAAATGTACCACGATGTCTGACATGCCTCCTTTTACTGTTTTCTCACAGCTTGGATTGCTGCTGTCATAATTGGTTTGAGTTTCATGGTTTGTTTCAATTACGTTAGTATTTGCAGGACTTGTGTTGAAGTGACATTCGGCATCTGTCAAGCATTGTAAGCATACAACCGGCTTCATCGATAACTTCGCATCATAATAAACAAACAATAAAACAGCGGAGAAGCCGTAGATTAAATAAAAAGGATGCAGTTATCAGCAGGGAGACGTGAATACCGTGGCGAAGCAAAGAAGGGAATGAAGAGACCGGAGCGACGGATGGCCTTATATGGGCAGGCAGTCAATTACGTGGGAGGCGTGGGGATGGGGGACGCAATATAGGCAGGCAGCCAACTACGTGGGAGGCATGGTGATAGGGGACGCAACGCCGCCTCACACGGCGACCGAGTTGCAGGCTATGGACATATATATGTACGTAAGTAGGATTCAATTATGACCGTTATGCGTAGAATTTTGAAATGAAACCTGCTTAACTTTTGTAAGTAACCTGTAAGGAATGAGCCTGCCAAATTTCAGCCTTCTACCTACACAGGAAGTTGGAGAATTAGTGATGAGTGAGTGAGTGAGTGAGTGAGTCAGTGAGGGCTTTGCCTTTTATTAGTATAGATGACTTTTCAATATAGAGGAGAGTGCTACTTTCACATACAGAGAAAAGAAACAGAATAGACAAGTTATTGACAAGTATTACTATATTACTTATATTTCTGTACAAATGTCTAACAAACACAATGCAGTATGCACGATTAATCAGCAGCTCTACTCAGGGTATCCTAGACCAAAGTTGTGAATTTTCAGTCTGTTTTGAAAAAATTCTGGTTAATGAATTCCAGCTTTGCTTTTTGATTATGGTTTAAGATTATTGTTTTAACTCTGGTTATATGTGTGTTTTTGTACTCCTGCCCTCTCGGTTTCACTATAATTTTTGTTTCATATATTGAGCTTTGGTCATTTGTTTTTTGACTTCCCTGTTAAGACTCACTACCTCTTACTTTAGTTGCGATTCATCTGCCAATTGCTTTTCTAATTATATTTTGACACTGTCCTGTGCAGTCTGCATATCTGTTTCCAAAGAGAATCACAAGAGCTCACAATTGTACAATGTTTACAGGCCTCCTTTTATACATGGAAAATTGACACCCGACAGTGAATGTCAACCGTGTTGCATGACCTTCTCTATCCCTAGTGTTTGTCCCACTTCCATGTAGGATCCACCTTTTTGCGCACCAATCTCAACTTGTTGATTTAAGGCATCTTTGGATGCAACACCGTCTTTTCATATGTCTACTCTGAGCAGATACAGCTATCATTTTTTTCGTCTTCCACATTGTTGCTTTCCTTCTGGACTAAAGCGTAGGGCTGTTTTAATTTCTAATTCATTATTATGTCTCTACCACCTGAATCTTGCTTCACTTATCTTCTCGGTGATGGCCGCGACTCCTTTGATCCCTCTCATGTCTGTGTTCATGACGTGGCAAAGACAGGTCATCATGAGAATCCAGTGAAGCAATCACATTTCTTGTTGTTTCTGGCCAACATTACACACCATAAAGGCCTTTTGGATGGGTTATATTTGCACTTTAAGGTGGTTTCTCATCTTGTGGTCACAAAAGACCACAATGATTTATTGCCATTTTAGCCTTTCAGCGTTGTCTCATGCTAATGTGTCAAGGAGAATGTCACCATCAGAGCAGAGGAACACATTGAGATATTTAAATTGGGTGACTTTGTTGAGGTCTTCATTATAGGCTTGAGTCTACAGTATATATTCTGTCTTCTTGATTTTCAGTCATATCCCATTCTCTTCTAACCGTGTCTTCCACGTTTTTGTCAAATGCTCAAAGTCATATTGCCTTTTCTTTGTGAGCAGGATGTTGTCAGCATAAAATAGTTTCCATGGGTGTAGCGTTTGGTTGTCCGCCGTGGCTGTGTCCATACAGATGATGAATGAAGCGTATTATGTGACCACAAGTATGTAAAGTCATGATGGCACAACATAATTCACAGAAAGAAGTGGAAAATCACTAGCAAAACAGAATTGTCTTCAGGTCACTGCTAACATCTCCCTTTGCCAGCACATTTGTTTTGGCCCCTTGTATACAAGGTTGTTACCATATAACATTAATCAGGAAGCAGTCCTATAATGAGGAGGACTTGAGACACTAAAGACGGAGCTTGGCAGAGGCATTTCAACCTGATGCATGATGCAATCTGCCTTTCTGAAAGCCTGTAGTCTAGCTTCATCTCGTTATGATTCAGTGAGCAAGGCAAACAGGAAAAGCCAGTGAACCATTGAAAGGCTAAACCCAAAGTTTTTATAATTAAATTTATTAAACTCAATTACTAATTGAGAACTGGTGTTTATAGAAGTAAAATCCCACCAAATAGACTCTAAACCCCAGATTACAGAAGAAAAACAAACAAAAACAAAAGAAAATATAGGAACAATACAATAATATTTTTCTACAACAAAATACTTTCAAAGACTTTTATACCTCATTAAAAAAATCAAAACCTCAACAACGCGATTAGCAAACTCTTACTAAGAACAAAACAGTTTCAACATGCAAATACAGAAGCCCCCAGAATAACAAAGAAAATGTTAATCTTTACAACATTCTTACAGAGAACTATAATTATTTTAAAAAGAGAAGACTTTAAATGTGAAACTTAACTAACTGTAAATTTAAAAGAGCTACTCAAAAGAGGACCGCCACAAACAAGAGAATAGAACACAAAGCTTTAGTTGTACGAGGAGGCTGGAAACCTCTTAAAGAGGGCGGCCTCAAGTGACTGCCCTGAAGACAGCCCACCTGAAATAATGAGAGGTCTCACCTCAGGATCAACTGTGGGGGAAAAGGAAAAAGGAAAAATGAATTGACCAGTGTAAAATGAAGTTAAAGGAAAATGACAGGAATGAGTTAACAGAAAGTAATTTCATTTGCAAAAGGGATGAAATCATTTACAAAGAAAACATATAAACAATTAACAAGAGGTGTTGTCAAGTTTGTAAAATTTATTTTTCATCCCTCTTGGGGTTAATGTTAATTTTGTTTGTGAGGAATTATGTTTTTCCTTATGAAATATACTTCTGATTTGGTTTTGTACATTTTTTACGTCTCTTGGGAAAAGTTTATCGTCATCATTTTTATTATTATAATGTTTATTTACCGTGCCGCTATTTTATGTTTCAGTCGCGGAGATTTCTCGAGGTCTCAGGAGGCATGGCCCTGTGTGGCATGACTGCTGATGTAATTAGTGCAACACTCTAAATATTGCTGCCACACAGCTTCTGGTAGCAGTGATTGAACTGAATTCTTTAAAAGACTAAACTGTTGCTTTGTTTCTTGTTCTTCTGGTATTCTGAATCTTTGTGTACCTAATTTCGACTTTGAGTTTGTTTTGGCTAAAACTGTCCATGACTTTGATTCGTTTCCCACTCCTTTTTCACTGTCAGCCTCAAAACAGTAGAGCAGGAATGGAGATTAGCAAGAACCTAACACCACTGTGTATGTTTTTTAATAACAATTGTTTTGTGTTTTGGGCCTTTGCCTGTGATTTAGAATTTGTTCCTGTCTTGTGTTTTTTTGATACTTTTGAATGTGCTGTGTTTGCCAAGTTGTACTTTTTGACCTTTGCCTGTCTTTTTGAGAATTTTGCTTTGATAACAGCTATGTTAATGAAATACCACTACCTAAAACCTATAATTTTTCTATGGCCAATACACACAGACTTCATAAAATCTTGTAATTTTATTTTAAGTTGTTGTTTTGTGTGCAAGTTAGTTAGAAAGTTATATAATTTAACTTCTGTAATTTATCTGTCTACAACAAATAAAGCCTAATATTTAAAAAAATAAAAGACAATTAGAGTTGGAAAATAAAACCAAAATGCAGATGTGGATATGTAGCCTGTTGGAATTGAAAGTAAAGACTGATGCAACCATACTCAATGACCATATTTGCTTAAATTGCATTTTTTGCCAACTAAACATCATTGTTATGAAGCTCAAAGTCACGGTCCTGCCACTCTCTTTATGGCTCTCAGATGTTCTTATGTCTATGTTGAGTTTTGGTGGACATTCTGATCTCCTCTTACATTCCATGGACATCTATATTAAGTTAATTGGCACCTCTGAATTAGCCCGGTGTGAGTGAGTGGGAATATTTGTATGTTCTGTTCATGGATGCCTTATGATGGACAAGCACTCCAGTCTACAATTATTACAGCCGGAATAGACTGCAGGTCTTTGCAACCCTTGTGGCATATAAATGACATGCTTGAACAGTTTTTGAATGCATAACAGTTGAAAATGTTGAAAATGAAAACCAACATAGGAGAATGGTAAAATCAAAGAGAAAATGATAACAAAAACAAATGCATCAAGTAAAACCTTACCTGCCTCAATGGACCTAATCAACCAGAAGTTTGGTAGCCCTTCAAAAACTAGAAAACATCCTCTATCTCCCTACGTACCACCGCACATTATTTCTTCAGTCAAGAATCCCAGGTGATTTACTTCTGGCGCTACCCCAAGCAACCACAGGGATCCCTACAATCAGAAACTCCAGTGCTCTAATGAAGTGCCAAGAAGGTTCTCTGCTTATTCCAGTGAGTAGAAGGGGGCCATATTGCACTCACAGAGCCACCTTCCTGCCATGTATCGGACTGAGTGAAACACCTGCTCTATATAACACCAACCCAACACTTCCATTTTAACAAACGCCTGAAGTAACAACTGCTGGGATTATTCTTACCACTCCCTGGTGGCCCACTATCTACTGATAGAGGGCCATCTAACCCTATTAAATAATGGGTCACCTGTCCTCCAGGTTCTAAAGAACATATCATTCTCAAGTTGGTATCCTGCAGTGTAGCCACAGGCATTTGACTGTTTGCCAAAACATCTTATGGTCAAACGTCTGTCCCAAACAACTGATAAGCTACCTGTAGCCCTGCTCCTGACCAGTCCACCTTCACTCCCTATAATGCAATAAGACGATTTGAAGAAAGAAAGAAAAAGCAAATACACACATGGATGAATGAATGAACATTCACAGACAGAAAGCCTAGCCTAGCAAATACCAGCAGATGCAGAACACTTTGACAACCAGGCATAAGAAACCCTGCCCTAGCGTACTGGCCAAGTTGTCAGGAGGTAATCCCTCAGCTATGAAAACATCCAATAGTTCACAACAGTGGAGTCTCCAGAATTGTGCGATCCCCTCTCCCACCTCCCCCTCTCCTTTTTTTGGTAACCTAAAACATGACTTGGGTGTCAGCCAAACAGCCATTTAAAAAGAGAGATTCCAGTACATGCCAAGGAAGCTCCTTCATTGTGGGGAAAATTAAACTGAACTGAAATCTGAATGGTCCTCATTTAGTTTGTTTTTGTTGTCTGATTAGTTTGTAAGAAGTGAAAACAGACAACAAACATCTTTAGTAAGACTATACATTCACATTTACTGAAAAAAAAGTACTTTGAAGTACAACCGTTCCCAGCACTTAAAATACTAAGGAGAACAATATCATTCATCCATATTAATTCTGTGGTCACTCAAACTAGCTGTTTATTTTGGCAGAATAACTTTGTGGTGCCCCACCTGTAATGTTATAGGTTTCCTAACTGAAATGGGTGGCCAGGAACAGGATGGAGAAAATGTGAAGACAAACAAAAGACATACCAGCCAGGGATGGATCTTTAGAGGATCAGTCCACACTAGAAAATAAAGAGCTCCTCCATGGGGGGGCATATGCCTTGTGTGCTCAAACAGTGCCCTAGAAGTGGGCAGTGAAGCAGGAGGGAAGTCATGGCAGTTAGGCCGAACACTGGGATAGTTGCCCTATGTTGCTGAGTAGCTAATTAAAGGGTCTCCAGCTGAGAAAAATTATGGTGGGTGGCCAGTGTATTTGGGAAAGTTCGTAAAAAAAGAAGCCAAGATCTGTAGAAGGAGAAGGAGAAGGGAGGTGAGGAATGGCAGCTCTTTGCACAACTTTGGGATGAAGAAAAGTGGGGAAGTGAGAAAGGTGACAAAATTTTCTTTATTTTTTGCATTCACCGCATATGTGAAGTTGTGACCCTAAGCAAGTAACTTAGCCTGTCTGGACACCATTGTAATGTAATACAAGATAACTTGGATAAATGCAGCAGCTTATTATTAATTATTTAAAAAATAAGTGAGCTATTTTGATAAATATTCAATTCTTTGCTATTATTTTAAAAGAAGCACAATAGGATTTCTTCTGTTACACAATACGTTACAAAAAATGAGTTAAACATAATACTTTTGATTGAAAAAGCTTTCCTTTTAGTTTTTTTTTTTTGCTATGTACTCTAATGCAGACTTTCACTATTTATTTATTATCTAATGAAAAGCAAAGAAGTGTAAGTGATATTACTTTAGGAGAATTTTTCATAATATGATATTTCAAAAAATATTTTAATCTTTTTTCCACCTCATACATACCTTTCTTCTTCCTTTCTTCCAGCAGTAAAACTCAGAGGTTAGCTTCTGTACTGGCCAGCTCTGAACTCGAGTATGTGAGTGCTCTGCACCATGTGGAAGAGTGCTACCTTCCTGAGACAGAACGACGGGACCTTCCTCAGGAACTGCGGGGGAAACGAGGGGTGATCTTTGCCAACTGGGAGAAGCTGACGGCTTTTCATGCTCATTTCCTGCTCCCAATCATTGAGGATGCTGTCAGTCAACCTCTGTCACTTGGAGACTGCTTTCTAAAATTTGTAAGTTGCTCTGTCTATCTGTTTGCTTCTTATTCAAGTTGAAGCTTACTATCATGTGTAAAGTATTGTGAATTGCCATGAGAACTGGTTAATCTTGTTTTTTAACATTAGTCAAAGTAATTTTGAAACTAACGACCTGTGTTGGTTTGAGTGGCAGAGATTTTGGTGGCAGGACTAATGAGAGTTGTTAGGAAGGCAAGAGTCAAATGGATGATATAACCAAAAGCATATGGCTATATATACACACAGTATATATAGACACAGATAGATGGTGATTCCTTGCCTGGACGAGATGGAAAGATGTGGATGGATGAGAAACCAGGCTGGGTTGGTTGTTGATGCCTTTCCAAGATGGGAGGCCATAATGGAAAGACAGAGGGAGATTGCTTTCCAGGAATATATATATATATATATATATATATATATATATATATATATATACATATATCCCCTATACGCAGGGAAACAGGATCCCTCTGGTGGATCTCCCATGTTTACACCAGCAGGGTATATTGAGAGCTGTAGTCCTGATGGACAGCTCTGGTGGTACTTGGGGGATGCCAGGAGACCTGCAGGGGAACAGTAGAACATTAGAACAATCTAGACGAAAACAGGCCATTCAACCCAACAAAGCTCGAAAGTCCTATCCACTTATTTCTTCCAAAAAAACACCAAGTCGAGTTTTGAACATCCCTAAAGTCTTACTGTCTACCACACTACTTGGTAACTTATTCAAAGTGTCTATCATTCTTTGTATAAAGAAAAACTTCCTAACGTTTGTGCGAAATTTACCCATAACATGTTTCCAACTGTGTTGCCATATTCTTGATGATCTCATTTTAAAATAACAGTCTCAATCCACTGAACTAATTCCCTTTATAATTTTAAGCACGTCAATCATGTCACCTCTTAATCTTCTTTTGCTTAAACTGAAAAGGCTCAGCTGTTTTAATCTTTCCTCATATTTCATCCCCTGTAGCCCTGGAATCAGCCTAGTTGCTTTTCTCTGGACCTTTTCTAGTGCTGCTATGACCTTTTTGTATCCTGGAGACCAAAACTGCACGCAGTACTCAAGATGAGGTCTCATCAGTGTGTCAAAAAGCTTAAGTAGAACCTCCTTAGACTTGTACTCCACACATCAAGGTGCTATATAACTTCACATTCTGTTTGCTTTCTAAATGGCTTCTGAACACTGTCAGGAAGTCGATAGCTTAGAGTCCACTATGATTCCTAAATCCTTCTCATAAGGTGTACTCTCAATTTTACGACCGCCCATTGTGTATTCAAACCTACCATGTTTACTTCCTATGTGCAATACTTTACATTTACTGACATTAAATTTCATCTGGCACAAATCTACCCAAGCCTGTATGCTATCCAAGTTCTTCTGTAATGATATAATGGATTCCAAATTATCTGCTAATCCACCTATCTTGGTATCATCAGCAAACTTAACTAGCTTGTTACTTATATTCCTATCTAAATAATTTATATACTGTATATATATATATATATATATATATATATATATATATTAAAAATAGTAGCAGCCCTAGCACTGACCCCTTTGGAACACCGCTCATAACATCAGCCAATTCTGATCATTTTCCTCGCACCATCACCCTTTGCTTCATTTGTCTGAGCCAATGCCTCCTGTGTCTGAGCCAAACACTGCCACCACTTTAGGGGCCTTCCAACTGGAAGTGCTTCCAGCATACAGTGTTGTGGCACCAGAAATACTCCTGGTAAAAGAATCCACCTCCTCTACACTAGTGAGTCAGAGTCGGGAGGCAGCGGACGACACTTATGGAGGAGTGGTGGTGGAAGGAGATGGGAAGGTGACCAATTTTGCATAATTATACTTAACATAAGTAAATACTTATGTGATCAATGATTGTGTTTTTTATATTTGTAATTAATGTAGACCACTTTGCTTAGATCAGTCTTCTCTTTGACATTAAAGAGCCCTTTTCTATAAATCAGTGACAAAAAAGCCAAATTAAATCCTCTGTGATTTAATGTTAAACAGACATGGACAAATTGATACCCTTCCAGCTCTTTGAAAAAAGTGCTGCCTGTTTAGAAAGTGATTAAATGAAAAGCAGTTATCCTTGTACACCTGCATGTCATTCAGCAAAGCAAAGCAAAGTGAGTATGAAAAGAGATCAAATATTGCTTATTCTCCAAAGATATTCTAAAATGTCCTGGACACAATTGTTGGTAACCCTAGAAAAGATCTGAAATAACAGGATTCAAATGATTTTTCAAATTAGCTATGTTCTTTAATTAAAATCACACAAGTCTCCAATCATGCAATCAGTCATTCAGCCAATTAAAATGGAGAAATGTTGTGTGTTCCACACTGAACATGGACCCGAAAAAGCAAAGGAGAGTGTTGTCTGAGGAGATCAATACTTGAAGTATTTGTGACAAAAGCAGCAAATATTATTAATTTTAAGGTCCAACCTCCCTGGATGCTGCTGCAGGAGGAAAATCGACCCCAGAATGGGCAGAAAGATAGTGAGAATGGCAGACAAAATTCCAAAGTGATACAAGCTGAATTCTCAGGTCAAGGTCCATCTGTCTTTTTCTGAGTGACAGTGGGCTCAATGGAAGAAGAACCAGGAAAACTCCACCGTTGAAAGAAAACCATAAAAGTGCCAGACTGGAATTGGCTGAAATGGAAATTGAGAAGCCACAAGGCTTCTGGGAGAATGTCCTTTGGACAGATGAGACAAAACTGGAAAGTCATATCAGCTGTATGTCCACAAAAAAAATGAAGCTTTCAAATAAAAGAATACCATGGCTATTGTGAAACAATGAGGAGTCTTGGTTATGTTGTGTGGCTGCTTTGCTGCATCTGACATGGGGTGCCTTGAGTTTGTGAAGGGAACAATGAAATCTCAAGACTATCAAGACAATCTGGAGTGAAACGTACTGCCCAGTGTCAGAAAGCTCTTTCTCTGTGGCTGGTCATGAATCCTCCAACAGTATAATGGCCCAAAACACACAGTTAAAAGTACCCAAGAATGTCCAAGAACAAAACATCTGACTCTTCTGAAGTGGCCTTCTATGAGCCCTGATTTGAATCCTTTTCAGCATCTATGGAAAGAAGTGAACCATGCAATCTTTAGAAGACCTCCTTCAGACCCGACACAGCTGGTGCAGGACGAGTGGGCCATATGACCTAAGGACAGGTGCAAAAGTCTCAGTGAGAGCTCCAAGAATTGCTTGTTTTGCAGTAATTGACAACTCTAAAGATCGTGCAACTAATATTCAGTTAAGGGTCCCGTCATTTTTGCCTATGCCATTTTCATTTGTGTCATTACTTAAAACATTCTGTTGAATCAGAACTCTAAAGCAAAGTCAGATTTATGTTAAATACGGAATAAACAATGATGGGTTACTTTTGTCAGTTTCATGTTATTTCAGAGACGGTTGTGGGTTGTTCTTATTTCGTGGAGGGGTACCTAAACATTTGTCCACATCTATACAATAATAAATTGTGGAAACTTCCATAGGTTGAATACTTTTTATAGGTACTCTATATCTCATATTGTGACAACAGAGTTAAAGCAAAGGCCCCACTATAACGAGATCCCACAGAAAAAAAGAAACTTTCGGTTGATTGTGGTCTTAGTGGCTCAAAAAAAGAAATAGAAACCTGTTGACCTTAACCTAATGGGCCTCCTCCCTGGATATTTTGTAATATTCCACATTATCCGAATAGCTGTGTGTCATGAAATCACAGAAGTCTAATGACAGAGTCGCTACTTTAGGATTGTCATTTGATCTGACAGTGTTTTCTACAGAACTGACGGGAAACTTCAACAATGAGACCACCACAAAATACTAAAACAAAATGAAAAGGTGAATAACTGCTGACCATGTTAATTTTTATTACACATGAATGACCATCAAGCAATTGAACAATGTTACTAGCCAAGCCAGCTACAACAACAACAACAACAACATTTATTTCTATAGCACATTTTCATACAAACAATGTAGCTTTACGTGACGAAGAAAGAGAAAAAAGACAAAATAAATAATTAGAATTAGGGAACACTAATTAACATAGAATAAAAGGTATAAGGTTTTGTTTATGTTTTTGTTTCAACTGTTTATATTTTGTTCTGTATTTGCTGTTCAGCGCTCTGCGACCTTTTGTCTGTGAAGAGCGCTATACAAATAAACTACTACTACTACTACTACAAGGCACCATCACCACTTCAAATAAAAGCAACCCCAAGCAGATTGGTGCCCTGGATTTTGCCCCTGAGTGCCTGGAGTGGTCTGTGTTGTTAAAGTTATTTTTTCCACAAAGATGAGAGCATTGAGGAACTCCAAGAACCCAAGAGTACCTGCAAATGTCTGCGGCACTGAATTATTTCCCATCATTTTTCCAATTCCTGTGGATTTTTGTATCAGTTTGTTTATGCAACAGCCTCTGTTTTTTCACTCTGTATTTCTACAGCTGTGCAATGTTTTCACTATTTCTACTTTGTGCAAATGTCTCAACAACTGGCCTTCAGACATAACATTTGAAACTGACTCATCTCCTTTTTATTGAAGGCAGATGTTTTAACATCAGAATTTCAAATTCAAACAAGTGAATATTTTAGTGGTTTAATAATGCATGGTGTTTAATAAATGCATTGGCTCTTTTCACTGAAGGTTAAAAACACGTTTTTGATTTCAGCAGTTGTATGTTTCAATATTTTTCCCAGTAAAAGAATTCTAAATAAAGGCATATTAAAATGAACAAACTTTCACCATACCAAAGAGCCTCTGTGCCTGGTCACTATTTAGGAAGTGAATGCAGAGGAGGTCCACTCCTACAAGTACATGGGGGTCCACATCAAAGACATTTTGGACTGGTCTCAGAATACAGAGGAACTATATGAGAAAAGGCACAGCAGTCTCTTTTTCTTTAGGAGACTGCATTTCTTTATTATGGGTAGTGACATCCTTCACATCTTCTATAACTCTGATTTTAAGTGAGATTTTCTGTGCTGTGGTGTGCTGTGCTGTGCTGGTAACATCACTTCAAGAGAGGCCCACCGAATAAAAAAAGCTAATTTAAAAGAGCAGGCTCAATTATGGGATGCACTCTGGACCCCCTGGAGGTCATAGCAAAGAAGAGAGTTAAAACAAAATTGAGTGTCATTATGAACAATGCCACATATCCCCCCTTTGACACACAAACACTGAGGACTTTCAGCCAACAAATGTTTTTGTGGAAGTCATTCTGGTGTATATCTGAGAGGGGCTTGATGTTTGTCATAATATAACATTATTATTTATTTATGTATTTATCACTTAACTACCCATGCTCCCTGTCATAATAGAACAATTTAAAAACATTTACAGTCTCTTGCCCAACATGTTCCTTCAGCATCTTTTCTTGGTATCTGCTGTGTCGAATGTCTCTTCATCAGCTCTTCCCCTCTCAAGTGTGTCTCCATAAAGCCTGCTTCTCAGACTCTGTCTGTATTTTCAAGGTGCCTTGCTCGCCTCTTGTCCGCTTTTATACTTACCATCTTTGAAGGCAACTCTCCACTAGCCTCCTATGCTGATTCTCCTACTTGTGTGTTTCACACTTCCTCTATCGTCACATTACCATCTGACACATCACATTAAAGCCAAACTGACCAGTCAAATTGCTTGAGAGACTGGGCACACAGACTTTAATGTTTAATTATGTAGTAGATGTATTTATGTAATTATTGACCTTCTTTAAAAAGCCAAACTACCCCCTAGGTCAAATAATCTATCTATCTCTCTATCTATTATATAGTGCCTTTCAGTTCTATCTATCTATCTATTGTAACCGTTGCTGCAGGGGGATGCAGCATGAACCCCAAGATGTGATGACATCCGTGGCTGCTGTGTCCCAGACAGATGTTGCTATTGGTGATGATTTGACAGACTGGCAGAAACCAGAGTTGCTGTCTCTGATAAGCCGGAGCACTGATGTCTTTTCCACCATGCCGAGCTTGCCGAACATAATATTGTTACAGAGCCTGGTGTTAAGGTGCACCAGGTGAAAAGGAATGTACTGTGCGATGAAGTCAGACAGATGCTTGAACTGGGTGTTATTCGTGAAATTAAAAGCGACTGGTGTAGCCCAATTGTTTTGGTCCCAAAAACAAGATGGTTTAATTTGGCTCTGTATCGATTTCAGACCCTTGAATAAGGTTTAGAAATTTGATTGGTCTCGTCCGATGCGAGAGATGGACGTCTGAAGTGGAGCTCCGCTAGCAGTGGTGTTATTTTTCATATTATTTGCTTATTATCTTGAGATATCCTGTATTTATTCAACCCGAGAGGGACTGCTACAGTATATGTAAGCACATATAAACATGGCCAACAAGAAGGGGGGTTCGAAAGAATCGAAAACTAAAGCTACACCCAAGCTGCGATCAGCAAGCCCCGGTTCCAGATACGGCCTTTCAGAGACAGACCTGGATCAGATGGGCGAAAGCACAGACTCCTCGGGACCACGGTCCGCTACATCGTCGCCGGCTGAGAGCGAAAAGGGGAGCGAAGGTGCGATCGTGAGTGCAGATCTGGATAGCTCGCCGATTGGAGAAGATCACATGAAACTGGAAAGGGCCTCGAAGTCCGCGGCTTCAATTGCGCAATTACGCGAGCCTGTAGCAGCGGGGACGCCGGCTACAGCAAAGTCTGCTGCTTCATCTACGGTACAAGAAAGCACAATTGAACTATCTGAACTGAAGGTGTTGCTCGTTGAGCTCGCGCAAGACATAAAGAAAAGCGAGAAGGCTAATGAGATAGCAAGGGCAAAGGCACATGAGAGACTGAAACAGGAAATCCAACAGGCAAATGAAAGGTTGCGACAGGAATTCCAACAGGCAAATGAAAGGCTGCGTCAAGAGGTGCAATTTGAGCTTCGACAGGTGCTGGGTAAAATTGAAGAGCGCATTCAGGAAAACACGGTTAAACTGAACACGCTTACTGATCAATTGGAGCATCTCAAGGAGACATTCACGAATCGGATTGAAATGGTCGAACATTCAGTTGCCAGTGCCGAAGAAAGAGCAATAAATGTCAGTTCCGAATGCAAAAAACTCGGAGAAAAACTTGGAGACAGACTGGCTGCTTTAGAAGATGGCAGTAGAAGGTATAATGTCAGAATTGAAGGTCTGCCGGAGAATCGAGAAAGTTCAAACCCTGTGAAATTCGCAGCTGAACTTTTTTCTAAAATAATCGGGGACGACTTTAAAGCAGAATCTGAGATAGCAGCGGCTTACCGCGTACGCGGACCAAACACCGTCAGACCCCGACCAAGATCTTTTATAGTTCGTTTTGAACGATTATCATTTAAGCTAGAGGTGATGGCACTCCTCAGAAACAAGGAAGATATTATATTTGAAAATAACCACATTCTTATCTTCCCTGACTTCTCTCCAGCAACAGCTACTAAACGCGCATCCTTCTATAATATTAAACAGCGGCTACGGCAAGCCAGTGTGAAATACAGCCTCCTGTATCCGGCAAAACTGAAAGTGGAATGGCAGGGTCAATTCTATGTCTTCGCTAGCAAGGAAGAGGCAGAAAAAGAATTAAGAAAGCTGATCCCGGGACTATTCTGATACATAATAGTGAGTCATGGCGGTTAAAACGATGAAGGAAAGATTAATAATCTTTTGTCTGATCTATTCGTTTTAAAATACGGGTTTTTATCAGCATATATTCTCATTATTACTTAGTAATACTAGGGCGCTATATGTTTATGTTTTATTGTGCTTAATTATTTATTTATCTATTTATTTATTTTTCTCTTTTTCTTTTCTAATTATCTCATCTCTACCCTAAACGAGACTGTTCAATATCATACCCTAGGTTTACTGTTATTGCTATTACTGCATTAAGACTGGTTATGCTTCTTCTGGACACATTTTTAATACCATCCCCTGGGTTTATTATCTGGGTGTATCATCTTAATGCACTAAAATTGCTAAAGACTATATATATATTTTAAGTGTAAAACTCCTTTTTTTTTTTTTTTTTTCCTTTTCTTTTCTTTTTTTTTTAAATTTTATTCTTAGAGATATCTCTATCTTTTAACCCTTAAGCGCCACTGCATTGGAGCTTGTTTTGCTTTGGACGTACTCTGTCTCTGGGTATGTCAGAGGACTGGGACTATGTGAAGTGGGTTTTAGCCTCACTTGGGGAGGCAAAAAGGGAGGGTGGGGGGTTAAGGGGGGGAGAGAAAGAGAGCAGGCCTGATCTATACCTAATCTATCCTCTCAGTCTTTATAATTATAATAAGACTATTAAATGACATCAAAAACTCAGAATCAGTGTCTCCATGATGGGACAGTTAACTTCGTAAGCTGGAATGTTAAAGGCCTGAATCACGAATTAAAGAGAAAGAAAGTACTCTCTCACCTAACAGGTCTAAATGCTAAAATAGTATTTTTACAGGAAACTCACTTAATAAGCAAGGATCAGTTCCGGCTGCAAAAAGACTAGACTGGCCAAATGTTCCATTCTAGCTTTACGAAGAAAACTAGAGGTGTGGGAATTCTCATACATAGAACTGTTCCATTTGTAGCATCAGATGTAGTATTGGATCCTGAAGGGAGATATGTAATGGTTATGGGAGACTTATCTAACTGTAAAATGATCTTGATAAATGTTTATGCACCTAATGTTGATGATAAGGAATTTATACAAAATTTGTTGGCATCCATTCCCAATCTGAACACTCATAAAGTTATAATGGCTGGGGATTTTAATTGTGTTATGAATCCACTTTTAGATAGGACTTCCTCCACAGGGGGAACGGCATCTAACACTGCAAAAATAATTACAAAGTTTATAACTGATCACAACTTATCAGACCCCTGGAGGTTTTTAAACCCAAATTCAAGAACATATTCTTTCTACTCACCAGTACATCATTGTTACTCAAGGATCGATTACTTCTTTATAGACAATAACTTCTTGCCTAAGATTAAATCTTGCAAATACGATGCTATTGTTATTTCTGACCATGCACCTATGATCTTGGAGCTAAAATTACTAAGCCCCATGCACTCACCCCGCAGATGGCGCCTCAACCCGCTTCTATTAGCTGATGAGAATTGTACTGAATTTATATCCAAACAAATCAAATTCTTTCTAGAGACAAATACATCCCCCGAGATCTCTGCAGGGATACTCTGGGAAACTCTTAAGGCCTTCTTAAGAGGACAGATTATCTCATATCTTTCCCACAGAAATAAATCCGAGGCCAAGAAAGTAGCAGATATAAAAAGCGAAATTACTAAAATAGATGAAGAACATGCCAGACTACCAAGCGAGACTCTACATAGGAGAAGGCAGGCTCTACATTCGGAATTAAACCTCTTGACAACTAAAGAAACTGAACAACTAATTTACAAATCCAGACATCATTACTATGAACATGGGAAGAAAGCTAATAAGCTTTTAGCTCAACAAATTCACAAGCAAGAAGTGCGCAACGCAATCTCGGTAATCACTAGTACGAACGGAGATAAAATCGTCGAACACCAAAATATAATGCACACTTTCAGAGACTACTATAAATCCCTATATACTACTGAGTTTAAGGAAGACAATACACAATCTAATGCATTTCTGGATACATTACAGATACCACAAATAGACGCTTGTAGTGCGGAGGAACTTGATAAACCTCTGATGTTATCAGAATTACTAGATGCTATAAAATCACTCCAAGGCGGGAAAGCAGCAGGCCCTGATGGTTACCCTGCAGAATTTTACAAGAAATTCTCCGCTCAGCTAGCCCCCCTCTTATTAGCAACATTTACAGAAGCCAGAGATAACCAATCTCTTCCACAAACCTTTCGCCAAGCACTAATCACTGTCTTTCCAAAACAAAATAAGGACTTATTACAATGTGCATCATACAGACCAATTTCACTTCTGAATAACGACGTTAAAATACTTTCAAAAATTTTAGCCAGAAGGGTGGAGAAAGTGCTCCCCTCGGTAATATCACAAGACCAAACTGGATTTATTGGGGGCCGGCACTTATCTTCCAATCTTCGACGCCTGTTTAATGTAATATACTCACCAACTAAATCAAACACCCCAGAAATATTATTATCATTAGATGCAGAAAAAGCATTCGACATGATTGAATGGAAATACCTTTTTACTATATTGGAGAAGTTTGGGTTTGGCCCAAACATCTGTGCATGGATTAAATTACTGTATACTAACCCAGAAGCTTCAGTTTGCATCAACAACATTTACTCAGACTACTTTAAACTAGAACGTGGCACTAGACAAGGATGCCCCTTGTCACCGCTGCTGTTTGCGATTGCCATTGAACCACTGGCAATACATTGTCGAAATACTGATCAGATAAAGGGGATTAGCAGAGAAGGACTGGAACAGAAAATCTCATTATATGCAGATGACATGGTACTGTATATATCAGACCCAGAAAATTCTGTACCTGCAGTCTTAGCAGCACTCACAGAATTTCAAAAGATCTCTGGTCTCAGAATTAATCTGAATAAAAGTGTACTCTTTCCAGTGAACTCTCAAGCATATAATATTAGATTAGATACCCTACCATTTATCATTGCAGAACAGTTTAAATACCTAGGGGTAAACATCACAAGTAAATATAAAGCTCTATATCAACAAAATTTCGCCGTTTGCATGGAAAAAATTAAACAAGACTTGCATAGATGGTCAACCCTTCACCTCACACTAGCTGGAAGAATTAACACTGTTAAGATGAATATTCTTTCTAAGCTCCTTTTTTTATTTCAAAACATCCCAATATACATTAATAAATCATTTTTTAGGCAATTAGATTCGACAATAACCTCATTTATTTGGAATTCAAAACATCCACGCATCAAAAGAGCGACCCTACAAAGACAAAAGGCAGAAGGCGGCATGGCTCTACCTAACTTCCAGTTTTATTACTGGGCAGCAAATATACAGGCGATAAGAACCTGGACACAAATAGAAGAACATACACAGGCTTGGTCCGCAATAGAATTAAATTCCTGCAGTACTTCTTTGTATTCCTTGCTCTGTGCTCCAATAAACACACGTTATCGGCAATACACTAATAACCCAATTGTGCTCCACTCACTTAGAATCTGGAACCAATGTAGAAAGCATTTTAAGACGGAGAAGCTTCTATCTGTGGCACCCCTGCAAGAGAACCACCTCTTTCAACCCTCACAAACATATGCAGTTTTTAATATTTGGAAAAAATTTGGAATTAACTTGCTTAGAGATCTTTATATAGACAACGTCTTTGCATCCTATGAGCAATTACATTCCAAATTTAACATTCCAGCTACACATTTCTTTCACTATCTTCAAATCAGAAACTTTGTTAAACAAAACCTTCCAGATTTTCCTCATCTTGCACCCTCATCCATGCTGGAAAAAATATTGCTCAATCTCAAGGATTTAGACTCCATCTCTACAATATATAAAATCATTTTACAATCCCTCCCTTTCAAAGATCCAAGAGGACACTGGGAAAAAGATCTTTCAATTAATATATCAGAAAAGGAGTGGAAAGTAGCAATGCAGAGAATTCACTCGAGCTCCATATGCGCAAAGCATACAATTATACAACTCAAAATTATATATCGAGCACATCTGTCTCGACTAAAACTCTCCAAAATGTTCCCAGGGCATGATCCAACCTGCGAACGTTGTAACCAAGTCCCAGCCTCACTAGGTCACATGTTCTGGTCCTGCACCAAATTAACATTATTCTGGACAAACATTTTTAATTACCTTTCAGATAGCCTTGGACTTACAATCCCTCCAAACCCATTAACAGCTGTGTTTGGTGTTCTTCCAGATGGGTTTAAAGCGGAGGAAGACAAACAAATTGTGATTGCATTCACTACACTTTTGGCACGTAGACTTATTCTCATAAACTGGAAGAACCCAAACTCTCCTCTTTTAAGTCAGTGGGAAACCAATGTGTTATATTATTTGAAGTTGGAAAAAATCAAATATTCAGTTAGAGGATCCGTACAGACTTTTTTCAAAACATGGCAGGATCTAATCAGTAATATTTTAAAATAAGTTCAAAAGGCACAGAGAATTTATTAATTTAGGTATGTCTCCAAGTCTTAAATTTAACGCCATTTGGCTTGCTCTCTCTCTCAGGGGTGGGGATCGATCTGTTCTTAATTTTTCTCTTTGTAAAAACTTGATTGCTTTGTATGGATTGTAATAAAATTAATAAAAAAAAAAAATAAATAAATAAAAAAATAAAATAAAATAAAATAAAAAAATAAAAAAAAAAAAAAAAAGAAATTTGATGCTCATCCTATGCCCTGTGTTGATGACTTATTGGAGAAATTGGGACAGGCATCAAATATCTCTACATTCAGTCTTACGAAAGGGTACTGGCAGGTGCCTCTTGAAGCTTCCAATTGTGAAAAAACAGCGTTTGCCACCCCAACAGGTTAAACAAGTTATCTAGGCTGCCGTTTGGGCTGCATGATGCCCCTCTTACTTTCCATCATATGATGGATCAGATTTCGTGTCCCCATTACGAATACTCCGGGGTGTATCTCAATGATGTCGTCATTTTTAGTTTTTTAGTCACATTTGGAGTGGCTTGAGGCTGTTCCAGACAGCTTGAGACAGGCTGGGTTGACAGCTAACCCTAAGAAATGTAAGTTGGGTATGTCTGAAATGCAATATTTAGGTTATTCTATGGATGGGGGTTTAGTTCGGCCTCATTTAAAGAAGGTGGATGAGGTGCTCGCTTACCCTCGTCTGGAAACGCAGAAACAGGTTTGTGCCTTCCTTGGAATTGCCAGTTATTGTAGTAAATTCATCCCGAATTTTGCGAATGAAGCTGCTCCTCTTACTGATCTTATGAAGGGTAGAAAGAACCATTGCGTTGTCTGGTCGGATGATTCTGAATGGTCCTCCAGTGATTTAAAGTCTGCTTTCTCAATGTACCCGGTTTTGAGAAACCTGGACTTCTCTCAGGAGTTCACCCTGCAGACGGACGCTAGAGTGTTCGGTTTAGATGCTGTCCTGCCTCAGGTTTTTGATGGTGAGGAACATCGGAATGCATTGATGTACTATGTTAGGTAATAAACAGGTAGGCCAAATGCATGTCACGCAGTTTACAGGCTCTTTCGATTTTTGTTCTGTTATGAATATGTAAACAGATATCTATTGACTAAAACTTTTCAATGTTTTTTGAGATATGTTATATATAATTGGAATTTCTTATTATTCTCATTATAGAATATAATGTTTCTTCAGTGATGTGTGGGATAAATTGAATGTAATTCCACAGTTTATACTACTAGTGTTTCAGGCTTACATTCTGCAAGTCATTTAGTTTTCTATGGTTGTTTGAATAACACAATTATCTTAATAGTAGATATAGGACCAGAGAAATTTCTACAATGCTCGTGGTGTTCTTATGAACTGGAGGGATAATTTTAAACTTCCAGGTAAATAATGATGTAGGCATGTCGGACATATTTACTAATAAAACGTAACGCAATGTAGATAGTGTTTTATTATGAAAACTATTCATGAAAGACACTATGATAGCCTTCTAGATTATTTTTAATTGGTGACATTTCTTCTAGACACTTGTCACTCACAGGTAGCTCATTCCAACCTGCTTGTAAGTGGCTAGTCTGGCAGACCACTGCACCGACCACTCCAAGCAACCAGTTCCACTCCGTCTGTAAGTGTTTAGTCTTCGGACCACTACAGTTTCCACAATTTTAAATCATATTATAAAATGGCACGCAGAAAAAAGTACAATAAGGAAGCATCAGAATATAGAATTAGTTAAAGGAGGAATCGTACATGACTTAACCTCTGGGTGATTCACTTATATCTCTCGTGTGAAAGAAGTCTAGTATTGTCTAGTCTAGTATTGTAAGTCTATTGGTTGAGAATAAGACAGCTTAAAAATCAGCTTGAGGTATAGATTATATTTATACTAGCCATGTAAGCCCAACTACGTTGCGCATGTTAAAGTTGTCTGTGAAGGGCTCCCTGTTTAAATGCGGCTGCCAGTCGTGAACTGGGCCCTTCGTCGCACAGCATTATGATTTTTATAAGGGAAATAAAATTACAAAAGAAAACCCTTGGACGTTGATTCGATAGGAACGGCCTACTCTGAATCACTGTCCGAATAGTAATTATGTGGTGGTATAGGAGCATTTCTGCTTCTGTCCGTTCACAGTCCGTCTCGTTTTCACGACGCTATCGTTTCCTCTCACGATGTCTTCTCAACCTTTCTCCAATCTCACAGGTTGCTTTGTGGCAATCCAAAGAGTAAGGCAATATACACGGAGCAATGGTTATAAAAGGGGGACACATAGGTATCCAGGCTCTTTAAAGCATAAATAGGGATCACTTCACTGACATGTGAGCAAGGCACAGTACAACTGTGAGATGCGCAGCACTCGCCGGCAACAACGTAACAATAATAATTTCCGGAACGTGCTGTTACGTTGTCATTCATTTTACCCACTGTCTTTCTTTCATTCATATGTTACGTAGGCACGTACCTTTTATCTTCGGCAATCTCATTCTCTAACCAGGCCCCAGGAGCTAACCAGCGTAACACTGTCCACCACCCCTTTTGTTATTCCAGCACATTGTTGACATCCGTGAGTAACAACAACATACTAAACTGGAAGGTGGTCTACGCATGCATGGAATTCGCGGACAAACTAAGATCAAGATCTAAATGAAGATCTCTTTAGTTAATTTAAAGCACAACAATTTGTTTAGTTTGAATGTCTGTGTTTTGAGGTGTGACTGGAGTACTACAGTCTTCAGTAGTATAAGCCTGGAGGAGATTCTTAATGCAATGCTTATGTTTTAGCTGTCTCTCTACTGCCATCTAGTGCTTCTTCTTCTAATTCATTCGCGGACAAACAAAGATCAAGATCCAAATGAAGATTATATATAGAGATTTTGCAATGGCGTGGTTATTTTTTTAAATATGTTGTTAGGAGAAAATAATAATTCTCTTTAATTTATCAAACTTTCTTTCCCACAGAGACAACAATTTAAACTTTACTCCCTTTACATAAAGAACAAGCCCAAGTGTGATGTTCTACTCTCAAGTCAAGGAAATTCTTTCTTCAAGGTGAGCCAACCTTTCAATTCTGCAGTAATGGATCTTGTTATCCAGTGAATGACGCATTAAAGCTTGATGTGAATGAAGTATTAAATTTTGGGTATGTGATTTTCATAAAGATGTAGATTAATTAAAACATTACCAGAGGATTTTTGTAAATGAATGGGTGAAGAATAAGATGATAAGGTTCATTAACAATAGTAATAGAAATTAAAGGATACAAACAACTTTTTTTTTACATAGAGATTGGCCATTTTATTAGGTACACCTAAGAGTAATAGAACAGCCTACAGGAAGTGTAGGCATACCTAATGAGGTGAATATATAGTGCCTTGCTATACTCAATACCACCTCAAGGCAATTTCAGATTCCTGTACAGAATGAATATTTTTCTGTAATTGAGACACAGGTGGTGACTGAAGTGGTGGCCAAGTATTTTACAGATTACATGCATAGACAGTCATCCACACTGGAAATGGGTACAACTGGTCCACCTTCAACCCATAAAAAGCAGATCACTGCTCGCTGCTCCTCTTTTGAACAAATGGAGAGCAGAGTTGCCATGTTACTAATACAAACATCAAGAGAAACTGAGCAAAATTAAGTTTACCACTGTTACCACAGACACACAAGGCGTCCACATGTGCTCAGGGAAAGGTGTATAACTAACCCAAGCAAAATGATCACAGATGTGTGGATAAATATTGACTTACCCTCGTAAATATCCTAACAGGAGAAAAATAACAGTATGTGCTACTTACCCTCAGCCCTAGATACTGCTGCTCACACAGTCACTGTGAGAAATGTTCACTTTCTCCCTGTAACAAGACAGCATCAAGAATGATCAAGGGTCTGCTGCCAGTCGGGTCACCAGCTCTTTGTGACCCCTTGTAGGTAACATAATCACAGATACAAAAGTAAGTGTGTAAGTAAGTAAATATTGTGCAACCCTCAACCTACCACCCTAAGGGTGATCTGTAAGCCTCTTCTTTCAAAAGCCACAAAAACTGTATATGTTGATGGCAACTGCTGATACAATATGTGAAATAAATTCCTAGGAAGCAGTACCCGACAACACACTTTCAGTTTATATTATACTAGGCTGTGCAACCCATCTAAGACAGTTTGAAATATAAGTAATCAATATAGACCTCACGGATTTTATTTGGTACATGGGTTGTCCATTTTCATATTTGGATAGAGCTACCCTTTGTTACTGCTTCCTCCTGGCATCACTCGTCAAACTTAGTCTTAAAATTAAAGTGCTTTGCTGGGAAAATTTTTTGATGATCGCTATCACATTGGCCTGGTATAGCAATTCTAGCCTAGTCGTGTCAGGGCTTTGGTTTCCCAAATGTGCATGTTGAGTTATTATTATTTTCACTCATTCATTGCCCACCATGCAAAATGATCAGTCATTAACATTAAAGCTATAAACCCTATTTCACGTGGCCTGAGCAGGTGCAAGAAAGTTACTTCTATGCTGCTGTTGTTGGCACATAATGTCAGACAACAGAATAGGCCAATAAGACTAATGTTCTTTAATTTTTAGTACCTTATTTGGTATTTTTATTGTTTTTTTGATTTTTTTGATGCTTCTTCTACATTTTGCCTATTTTCTAATTCTTCTTCTCTACTCTAGCAACCATAAAAAACACACACACACTGACACTTGTCCTTTAATTATATTATATTATATTATATTATATTATATTATATTATATTATATTATATTATATTA
>JANRMT010062852.1:30973962-31020118 GCA_026402145.1 Polypterus bichir lapradei | reverse complement strand
TATATTATATTATATTATATTATATTATATTATATTATATTATATTAGATAACATGGCAGGATATTTTACAACTGTTCATGGATTTTTTCATTTTTTTATGGAGTACTTGCAGGTTAAGTGATTTACTTAGAGCACACAAGGAACCACAGATAGATACTAAGGTTTAAAGTACAGTGCTTAAGGAGAAACAGAATAAGGGTTAAAAGCATGCGCTTAGTAATGTAAAAATATATTAATAAATAAAAGAGACAGGGTGAGAGAGAGAGAAGTTAGAGTTTCAATACCAAATAAATTCGAGTAGTTATTTCAGATAAGGAAGACAGAAGTTTTGAGGAGAGCTTGTTCAACTCACTGATTATGGCACTGGAGAGTGCTGACAAGTTGCACATTGGTTAATGCATGCATTTAAGAATTTCACTGTACTCTGTGCACATGACATAAAATGACCCTATATCCACCGTCATAAAAGGACATGTGTGTGTCAGTGTAACTGAGTGTTAAGCCAAATGTTATGTCTCTGTCATATGCCATTTGGTATAGGCTTGTAAAAGCAGTGCCAATGTTTGTGATGTGCCATCTCTTGGAATGAGAAATGAAATGCATTTTATTACTGCAAGCATTATAAAATACATTCCGATAGATGACGCTGAATAATCTGGGGTCTACAATAATTACTTAGATTTCAACCTGTCTTAGACAGCTAGCCAAATATTAAACCTGTATAAACAACATTTTCCACTACTTTGAATGCAATGAAGGGTAACAGTATGGTAGCACTGAGCATAAGATAGGAAACAGTGCTGGACATGTACTAGACCACTGAATGCAGGTTATATTATATTATATTATATTATATTATATTATATTATATTATATTATATTATATTATATTATATTATATTATGAAATGGACTCATGTAAAATGTGTGTATATGGTGGGTGTAAGACTTCAATCTGGTGAATCCAAGATGATATTACAAGAGTTCTGAGTAAAGCCCCTAAAAAATGAGTAACAGGTTACAATTCTGATTGTAATTTCAGCGGCGACAACTAGAGCTTAAGGACCCTCTTGATTTATCCCAATACCTTCAAGCACCATTGCTGAGGCTGCAGCAGTACTGTGACATCCTGAATGAGCTCACGAAGGAATGCTGTCCAGAGAGAGATCAACAGAGCCTCCAAAGCCTACAGAATGCTGTTGCCATGCTGAGATTTGTAATTCAGCACGGAGAAGATCTTCAAGCCAGCGACCGCATAACAGCATGTGATGTATGACTTGCAGTGGTTTCCTTTTAGTTCTTTTTTTCTTCTTCCTAAGGCTTAATTTGATTTACTTCATAATTAAAGTAAACAGATATTTCCATGGCACTTGGTAGCTATAACAGACACAGTCTGGCCAAAGACATAGTCAGTAAAGATAGTACTTATTTTTTCTAGTACTCTGGTTGCATTTATGATTCTTGCCAACAGAAACTCAGCTTTCATGCTCTTAATGTTTAATTGCTTACAATTTTGAGATCACGGATGTAATGGTTTGGCTGATGCAATACTCCAGGTATAAGGGGTCACTTTATGCTGAAAGAGATTACATTTTCCACAATTATATTTAAAAACAGACAGTCCATACTTTTGTGTTCTGGATAATGTGTGGAGTCACCATCAACATTCCAGTTACTTGTTTTCCATATCCAATCAATCCATGGCCCATCTTAATAGTACTTGGCACATCATATGATCCAAAGTTGAATAGGATACCAGTTCATCAAAGGGCACACAGACCAACACACTAAGAAAATGTAAAGTCAACCAATAAACAAACAGCAATGTCTTTGGCATGTGGAAGAATAAACAGAGTAGATAGGGCAAATAAAATCAACAACACTAATAGATTAGACATAGTGAGAATGTGAAAAGGCAAGGATTCAAGTTTAGTATCCTTGTTTATGAATACCACTGCTAGCTTTCAGCTCCAGGAAAATGGCTTCTGACACACACCAGCTTTCAGTCCACAGGTTGCCTAGCATGTGCTCCTGTTTTCATTTCACATCTCAAAGATACTGTGCCAAGCTGATGAGTGCAAAATGATGAATAGACATCTTGTTTGTATTTGATTTCTGGTCTGTGCTCTAATTTATTCAATTCTGTTATGGGACAGCACATTGGTGTTGTAGTTGACACTATTACATCACCACAGATCCAGTGTCTTGGGTTTGAATCCTGAACCTGGTTGTTGTCTGTGCGTTTTTTGCATATTTTCACCTACCTTTGTTTCAATTGGAAGAACAAAAGAAATGTAAACACCTTCACACTGACGCCTGTAGCATGATTGGCTAATGGTCGCTTCTGCTCCCAGGATACTCATCCAAAGTGACCGTACCTCATGAGCACTGTTCCTCTCGTTCACTCCTGACTACCAAGCCTCCGACCCATTACATCAGCTTGATCAACCAATTGTCTACTCTCTCTCTCTCTGTTGTTGAAAAAACTTGGATCTTTGATTTTTTCTTCTTCTTTCTGTCCTTTCTCTTCCTCTTGGAATCAATCTCCTTTCAGATGATTTTATCTTTTTGATCCAAAAGTCCTCATAAAAGCTGCACAGCTTTTATTTTAAAATCCTACACTGTCATGGACCCTTAACTCGCTTCACAACAGCGAGCACCAGGGACACTAACTTCTTATTGCAAGATGGCCGTGCTACCCATATACCACTGTGATGTCCCTATAGTATATTATCCATCCATCCATTTTCAAACCTGCTTACCAAGGGCAGGGTCAGGGTGGATGCACTTCCTGACACTAACTCTCTCTATTGATCCAGGCTTGGGACCAGCACCAACTTGGGCTGGTTTGCCCTAATCGTTGCTAGATATAATTTAGGTGATATGACTGTTTAAGTAAAATTTCTCAGCAGTTCATACTAGTAAAGTAAAATATTTATATAGCCAAAAAATATAAAGGACAACAAACCCCAGCTTCATAAAATAGAAAGATGTTAGACCCATTACATTTGCAGCATCACCAGTATACCACCTTCTACTTAATCTACTCTGAAAGTGGGGATGTGAGTCCAACTACTGTGCTTGCCAAATAATTGGAAACTTAAAGTTTTAATTTGGCCGAGTGTGGGCAACTTTACAGCATTCAAGTCCACCATGGCCTCTCCCACCACTGATTAGCTGATCATAGTCAAGCTTTCAGACAGAGCTCCATAACAAGGCCCTTTAGAAAACAAATATTTGACCAATATAAAATACAAGGTACTTGTCAAGCAGGCTGTTTCCTTCCACTTGCCCTTCCATCTGTGTTGTATCTATTCACCAGACAGCAGGTGCACTATAAATGGTAAATGTAAGGGATGACAGAATTTATGTCCAGTTCCCGTTGTGGTAAATCACTATATTTTATGTGTTTTCTTGATATTATGACAGGTGAGCTTAACTGAGCAGGGGGAGTTACTGCGACAGAATGAGTTCACAGTCTTGGGAGGGCGGAAGAAGGTCATCCGGCAGATGTTCTTATTTGAAGACCTCCTGTTATTCACCAAGCAGAAGACGCTGCACGGAGGCCAGACGGCATACATCTACAAGCATTCTGTGAAGGCAGGTGTACTTTGCTAATCCTCTGCAAATCCTTTTAAGATGTTATGTTTCTACCTCACTGCCAGTGCTAAATTTTTACTGACAGTAAACTGTGCCATTTGCTTTCTTATCTAGTTGGCTTTCATCTTCCCTTGTTTCTTTGCATTTAATTGAACTGCTGGATGTTGTCTTGGGCTTGTGGTTCTTGTTTCACAGCGTGCTATGAAATAGGGAGCAAAGAAACATCCTTTTTCAGCAGAAAAGAACTTCATAATTTATAAACATGAAAGGGACTATAAATACTGAAATGCTCCTAAAAGCTGCTGCTGCTGTCAACCAGGATATATCCCAGCCTTCAGAAGAGAAATTTGGCAAGCAGCTCTCTTATAAAAAAAAAGAAACCCTAACAGGGGATTAAGCAAAGCACAGAGCTGTTAATGGATTAAAAAATTTACAGATTTTCTGTTTGTGTGTGGGTGGAGAGCAAAGCAGTGGAAGATTTGTATTTTTTGTTGCTATGTAATGAAAGATACAAAGCTACAGGCCTTAGCTTTTAAAGAAATATCCCACAAGAGACAATACGAGAGCTTAGTCAGGGGACTACTTGTACTCAGTCAGTTGAGTATATATGAGTGAGCCTCATAAAATTAGAAATCCATTTGGAAGAAGCAGATAATTGCTAGCAGGTTTGCATAGAGGTAATGTTAACACTCTGTTGTATTAATAAGAATCAGACTGTGGGTCTGGAAATGTGTAACAGCCTGCTGTGTGAAAATTAGATAAGGTCTCAAGTAGTAAACAAGTCATGGCATACAGCATATGATCAACCTGATTTTTCACTGTTCAGCTTTGTAAGCCCAAGGCACAGCAAGACGATCTGAACCACCTACTGAAACCCCATTAATTTTTTTGGCAAGTCATAAGGGAGAAAACACAGTAGTACACTGCCATTAACACTCCTCTACTCATTTTTCATCCACTTCTGTCTATTTCACTTTTTCTTTTCACCTGTCTTAGACTTGGAGTCCGTACCAACTTCCTACAGTCTTAAAATGCCTTTTTAGAATATGGAAGGGAGATCAGAAGCAAACTGATGATAATAATTCTTCTTCTTAGTCAACATAATTGCTGCTTTAGCTTTCTGGCCAGACGAAATTCTCCTACCTTTGATTTCCCTTAATTCATTCTGCAGAAAACTGCCATCATTATTCACTGTGTTTCTGCAGTAAAATACAGTCCCTCTTAAGTGCGCATCCTGCAGACCAACCTCTCTTCTAAATAATGATATTAAGATCCTAGCAAATATGTTAGCTAAAACAACAGAGAAATCATTTCCCTAATTTCTTATGTTCATATTGGATTTGTTAAAGGCAGACACCCAAACAGACTTTTGCAAAATGTAATATATTCCCAACTCTATCTGAGCTTCTAGAGGTTCTGCTTTCTTTAGACAGATAAAATCTTTTATGCATAGCCGAATTGTGTTTTCTGTTTACTGTATTTTGGGAATCTGGGTTTAATTCCAATATATGTATGCATGTGGATTAAATTACTATACTCCAGAAGTTTCCATTTATATAAATAATATCAATTCTGACTTTTTTGAATTAGTATGTGGAACTTAAGGCAATTTCATTAACACCAATTGCTACTACTAACTAGCACTTTTATCAAAAATAAAAGGGATCATAAGGAAAAAGCATGAACAAAAAAGTTTATGTTGAAGATCTGGTGTTCTTTGTCTCTGCCGTTTGTACTGTAGCTGTTCAGCAATGTTTAAACAATAAAAAAAAAAGAATGTGGTATCACATGCTACATTACTTGTAAGAAGACTTGTCATGCTTAGCTAGAAATCTCCTAACCTTCTTTCCATAACTCAAGTTAAAATATGATTGTCTTAAACTAAGAAAAAGGTGGTTCTGTTTTCAGCAAGACCTAATTTTTTTATTAGAATGCCATTTTGTTGTTCATATTTTAGACTACTGCATGTGTAACTCTTTGTGTTTTGTTTTCTTAGTAACAAATTGACCTGATGATCACAACCAGCTTATTTAAACAATATTATTTATTGCAGAAAATAAATGTTTTCAATTAGTAATAAATACACAGTTCTTGTTTTAGCAAATCTGATTTGAGAGCATCATCACCAGGTACTTTAAACAAAGCAAATAACATATGGCTACATGTTGGTGCAGGAGACAGAGAGATGATCAAAGCAGAAGATGAAATATAGTAGAAAATGTCAATTTGGTTAGGGAAATCTCTCAGTACCACCTAGAAGCATGGATTAGGCCGTAGTAGATACTGTATTAGGGCATGCAAGTATGACAGTCTGCCAAAAAAAAAATGACCCAACATACCACTTTTTGCCTCTTAGGTCCTACTTTAGCATTTAAAATGGGCAGTAACAGCCATCTGGGTTTAGGGGTTCGCGATTAGACAAAAATGCAGATTTACACCCTTTTTAATTTAGACAACCATTCCAATTTTGATCCTGAGCTTAAACAAATGATGGAATTTAATCATTGCCACAATCCATATTCCATTTAAACCATTTAAACAGTTGTTTTGAATGGCAACAGTTCCATGTCTGCTTCTTGCTCCATATGCAAGTTGTGGCCTACTTGCAACCACTAAAGCGCTCTTCGAACAGGACTAATTTTACACTAGGATTTGGGGAAAAGTAATTTTTTACCAAAGGACCTCTAGAATTTGAGTCCCTTTCGAAACACTCATGTCAGTAACTTTTAACAGACGGCACATTCATGTCTCATAAACATTATGGAGCCTTTAACCTTATATAAAATGTCCATAAAAAATTACTCCAGGAAAAATGAGTCTTATGTGAATTGACCTGTCAGTAAAATTGTGTCATGTGTCTGATTCGAATGGGACTAAATTACAGTGGGTCCTCTGTTATTAATTACTTTACACCACCGCCTGGTATAAAACTAATCCTTTCTGAATGTAGCTATAGTCTGCAAAAGGAGAGTAAATTAAGAGGTGGATGTTGTGATTTTGTAACAGAAACAACAAAAAGGGGGAGCAATCCTCCACATACAATTTCTCACACAGTATCTGATCCCAAAATATGCCTCATTCCATACCCCAAACTTCAAAACACAGGCTTCGGCCTACACCAGCCCAAAAGTGGCACTGGCTTAAAATGTTTTAAAAACAGACAAAATATTTGAAAATATATAAAGATGTACAGAAGGGGGTGACTGTAAATCTTTGGATTAATAAATAAGTGCAACCAAAGATTTTTTATAAACAAAAGAATGCATTCAAGAATAACCAAATAAATTAGAAAAAAACAAAGCAAAAATAAGATAAACAAATGAGTTTGCCTAAAAAGGCACTGCAAAGCTAATAAGTCCAGTCCATAAGTAAATAATCAATATCAAAAGGCAAACACAAAAATCTCAAGAAGCTAGAACCTATGAATAAAGATCTTCACACCATGACAGTGCATCAACCTCTGTTGGGTCCATCTCTTCCATGTGAAATTAAACACAGAAAGCGATCTCAACAAAACACAAAGAATTAACGAAAATCAAATTCAAACAAAATATATAACCATATTAACAAAATTAACATAATAACAGAAACATAATTGAAAAGCAATAAAAATATTAAATAGGCAAGAAATAAACTTAAGCTAGGGCAATAACCCTGGCTGAACCATATTAATTGGGAGGTAATCACCAATGATTTTAGATCTTAGAACTTATTCTGGAAATATATACTTGCTTTCTACGCAATTACTACAGATCTTTATCATTATCTGAATGATTTGCGTGATATAATATTGTTCAGATTAAAAATCATATATAAATGTGTTGAGCAAAGTCACCAAAGTCTATTTTTGTTCTCATTGCTCATTCCGTAGACATTCACTATTCATATTTTCTTGTTGCAATGGGCTTCAGAATATATCTATCTAGCTGCAGAACATTGTTGTAACAAATATAATCTGTCTTGTGTTTATATAGATTTATTCTTGATATAAATCACTCTTCTTCTGCCTAAAATGCATGTTAATTTTTAGTAGATGAGGGTCCAGCCATACGACTTGCTGGTGACATCACTGTCTTTTCCTGCAGACTGCTGATATCGGCTTGACGGAAAACATTGGGGATTCAGGAACCAGGTTTGAGATTTGGGTCCGCCATTCAAAATCTAAGGAGGCTTACATTCTACAGGCCCGTTCTCCAGATGTCAAGCAGATGTGGACTCAGGATTTGGCACGCCTGCTTTGGAGTCAAGCCATGAGAAACAAAGGTGCGGGGGTGGAGGGGGTAGATTGGGACAGGGGAGGAGGAACTCTTTGGAAACATAAATATGTTTTAATTTTTTGCTGGTGAGCCAGTTTCTAGCAAAGCTAAAGTGAAATCTGGGTTTGATAGGGATTCTAAATCAGCAGTCAGATTGTGCTGGCCATTTTATTGTAATTGACAGAATAGTTTTGAAGCCTAAGCTCATGTAGGTTTACTCCATAATCCGTAGTTCCCCTTCACAGCTTAAAGATATGCAGTCAGGTCAAGGGTGACTCTAAATTTACCAGTGGTTAAGAAGTGTGAGGGCTGCATCACTGATGAGTATCTTCACATTCAAAGCTGACAACATAGATTCTGTCCCCAGTGTTCCTCTAATGCAATTAATACATTTAGGAAATGTATGGAATTTTTAACATTAACCCTATTATTATACTGTATCTCTCACTCTCTGTATCTCTGTTTCATCATTCATTAATATTTGGGCCTATATTTTAAGGTATTCTTCATTGATTTCTCAAATTGGATTCTGTGTCCTCTGTTCAAATGCAGTTGTTGACTGTGTGGGTTCTGCAGGTCCTTGCCATATATCTACTTTGGCTTTTCTACCAGATACTCCAGCTTTCCTTCCAGCCTCAAAAATGTGTTTGTTAAATTGATAAGAAATTAAAAATTTTCCCCATGTAAATGTTAGTGTGGCTGTTTGGGCAAGTAGGACTTGTGATGGACTGATGGTCTGTCTAGAGTTGTTTCCTGCATTGTATCTCATGCTTCTAGAACAGAATGCAGGCCTCCATGATCTTGAATTGAACTAAGCAACGTTGAGACTCATATGTTTTCTTGATCTCTCTCCAGAATTACGTCTTCAGGAATCACTTTCTATGGGCATGTGCAGCAAGCCATTCTTGGACATTAAGAGCAGCTCCTCTAATATCTGTGATCGCAACATTGATTATTTCCTCAATGGAAGAGGTAATTCATCACAGTCCTGGATGTCTTACCATTGTGATTCTGTTTATTTGGACATAGTATGCATGCGGTAGACTGGATTCATAAAATTGTTCTGGTGTTCTAAGGGAATGAACCTGTTCTTTTAGCATTCAGACTATCAGTTTAGATACATGATATATACAATGCCTTCAGAAGGTATTCAGGCCCCTTTACTTTACACACTTTATTGTGTTGAAGATTATTTATAAATTGATATATTTGCCATCATTGCCACCAATCTACACTCAATAGCCCATAATGACAAATTGAAAACATGTTTTCAGAAAGGTCTACAAATTTATTAAAAATCAAAAGGTGAACTCTCTCATTCATTTAAGTATTCAGACACTCTCTGCTTGCTTGAATTCTGTTTAAGATGTGTTTAGAACTTGATTGGAGGATTCTGCCTTTGGCTAACTGAATTGATTGGACATCGTTTAGAAAGGCATACATTTGTATATATTAGGACCATTTTATTTCAAGACAAACACCAATCCATGAAGTGCAAGAAACTCTCTGTAGACCCTTTAGTGATCAAATTGTGGTGCGGACCAGGGCAAGAATATTAAACTATTTCTAAAGTTTTGACAGTTCCCAGGAACACACTTGCTGCAGTAATTCTGAAATAGAAGAAATCTGAAACTTCCAGGTAAACTGAGTCCCTCGGTCCCTTCCCTTGGTCAGGGAAGTGGAAGAACTCAATAATCAATCTAACAGGGCTTCAGAATTTCAGGAGTACTCCACTCGGATTTTAGAACCTTATAGATGGATGACCATCTGAACAACACTCCATCAATCAGGCGTTTATGGTGTATTGGCTGACTCTTGCTTGGAGTTTTCCTTAATGGCATTTAAAGGACTCTGAGATAATGAGGGAAAAAATTCTATGGTCTGATTAAACAACAATCAAACTTTTTGGGCAGAACTCCAAGCATTAAGTCTGGCAACGACCAGGCTCTACTCATCACCTGCCTAATACCATCCCTATGGTGAAGCATGCTGGTACCAGCATCATGCTATAGGGGTGCTTTTCAGTGGCAGGTAAAGGGAGACTGGTCAGATTTGAAAGAAGGATGAAGGTAGCCAACTACAGAGAGGTCCTTGAAGGACCCCTGCTCCAGAGTGCATGCAACCTCAGACAGCAGTAAGGGTTTGTGACCTTGTGGGTCGGCTCCACACTACTGGATCCCACCGGAAGACACTTCAACCCACCACCGCTGATAACGTTTCCGAGGGATGAGTTTGGCAAGTGAGGACACCACATAAAGCAAGGGGAAGGTACAAAGTGATTAGTGCATTGAAAGCAATGTTAAAAAAAAAAGTGTGAAATTCCTAAGTAAATAAATAATCTGATTAAAAAGGTGAATTTTTGGAGGTTAAAATTAGAATAAATATATCCATTAAAATGAGTTTAATACCAGCTGTCAGGAAAGTGACCTTTCTAAAAGCCATGTGCATTGTTCTTTTAACTGTTGTCTCCTCTGCTTATTCCATGTGGGCCTTGCAGTTGAGGAGCTGCCCTTCTGACAGACACAGCTGACATTCCAGAGGTCCAGGTCCCAGCCGTCCCATGACTACAGTAAAGCTCCCTCTTCGGACCTAGGCTCAGGTCCCCAAAGGCCATGATGCCCTCAACGGGGCTCTCAATGTAAGCCTCTGACTCCCTGTGCCTTCCTGGACTTCTGTGGCCACCTTATCATTTCAGCTCCCCCAAGTTGCTCAGCTGGAGTGATCCACTACAGCAGCCCCTTAGGCGTTGGCCAGCTGCTCCTCTCCAGGGGCTTTCCATACAGCTGACTGCCTCTGCTCCTACTCTTGAAACTCGCTTGCACCCACATCTTCCACCTCCAGCCTTCTTCTCTCTCTTTCTCCCTTTAACCTCAGTTCTATCCCTCTCCTTTCAGATCTTGCACTCCCTTTTATAAACTGAGGAGCGGATGCAGATGCAATTGTCTGATTGCCACCCCAGACTGATAATGAAACAATGAGACCGCCCGCACATGCCGGCAAGGCAACAAATGGGTGGCCAACCACCTCAAATCAACCTGGGGATGAGCAGTCGACGCAGCAGATCTCCTGCACTTGCTCCACTCCCCAGTGTGAGCGTGTCCATTATTTATTTAAAATTGGCCACCTTTTTACTGAGCCGCAGACCACAGGGTTCATCTTACAGCACAACAATGTCCCACAGCATACAGCCAAAACAAACCTGGAGTGGCTTCAAAACAAGTCAGTTAGTAATTTCTAATCCACTTCTTCCTGCACAAGGTCATGGGGGGTCTGCTAGAGCCTATCTCAGCTATAAAAGGGTGCAAGGCAGAGAACAAACCCTGGACAGGGTGCCGTCCATCACCAGGGCCAATTTAAGATCGCCAGTTCACCTAATCTGCATGTCTTTGGACTGTGGGAGGAAATCAGAGCACCCGGAAGAAACCCACAAAGACAAGGGGAGAACATGCAGACTCCACACAGACAGGACCCAGGACGTGAACCCTGGTCTCTTTACTGTGAGGCAGCAGCACTACCCAAATGCATACTCTATAGACCATCTGTGGAGAAACCTGGAGTTGGCAGGTTTCCTATCCCATCCAATATAATAGAGCTTTAGCATATCTGTGAGGAATGGAAACTGCCCAAATCCAGGTGTGCAAAACCTAAACAGACTTACACAAGAAGACTCCAATGCTGGAATTGATGTCAGAGGGGCTTTTACAGAGTACTGAATTAGGAGTCTGAATACAGTTAATGAATGAGAGATTTCAGTCTTTGATTTTTCATAAATTTCCAAACTTTTCCAAAAACACGTTTTTACTATGTCATAGTGGGTTATTCAGAGTAGATTGATGTGCAAAAATGGCTAATTCACCCATTCAAAATTAAATCTACAGTACGATAAAGTATGCAGAAAGTGAAGTGTTTTAAATACTTTCTGAATCCACTGTAAATACAAACTGACAATGTCAAACCTGCTCTACTCAAGATTTAACTCTGTAAAGTGACAATTAACTTTTAACAGCTGGTATATGTGATAAGTACGGAAGCGTATTAGGGCCACGGTGAAAAAAAAAATACGAACACAGAGAAGAAAAAAAAAAACTAAATGTTGAAAATAAAGTCGACATGTTGACTTTATTCTCAACATTTCCACTTTATTCTCGCCATTCACGTTGAGATTAAAGTCAACATTTCCACTTTAGTCTCGACATTTATGTTGACATTTACATTTTATTCTCGTAGTTTATTTTGTTAGTAGAATGTCACAACTAAACTTCTTCTTAAAATGAATGTTTAATTTACTAGAATTTCTCAAACCCTGTCATAAGTTAATTTAGCACATTAAATGCTTTGTGTTAAGTGTTCCTCGACCCAGTTGTTAATCTCTACACGCTTCTTAAACTGACTTCCTCTTGCCCTGAGGAGGCGTCAGCAGCAATCGCCGCACATTTACTTTATGATATTCCTGCTCTATGAACGTTCAGAGTACTAAAATAAATACTTGATATTTTTTTCATGATGAAATGCATTAAAGCATGTATTAAACATGGGTGGCGGGGGGCATGGTGGCGTAGCTGTAGTGCTGCTCCCTTGCATTGATTAAGGGGTCCCCAGGTCTACATTCAGTGTAGAGAACTTTATGGCAGGTGTGACAAGGCTCCAAAAAACTGGATATATGAATGGGTATCGCACAGGTTTAACTGAAATATTGTGTAAAACACGAACACACAATTCAATGGATGTTCTTCTGAGCGGGCTTTCTTTATTGCATGCGTGCTGTCTCTATCTGACATACTAAACCCCCAGTTCCTATCCTTCCTTTTTCTTTCTCCTCATAACCAATCACCACATGAAAAAAGTCTTTGTGAAATTAAAACTAGTTATAAACTTAGACCTCAGAGTTTTCAGAACTTTAAAAAAAATCTTCGTTATACATATTGTCACAAAAGCCACGATGAGACAAAGCAAGGTTTGGGGCAGCCACCCATATAATTTGTTTTCCTGGCTGCAAATTGTCGTTTCAAATGATAGCACTGCTGTGCACAAAACCGAGTCCAATACAGAACTTAGGGCATAGGGAAAAGGAGGAGGTTTTTAAAGGGGAAGACAGGAAGTGAGATCATAGAGGTCGGGCTCATTGAAGTCTTCAGCCATTGGTTCGAGCCCGGACGTGACATCACAGGGGCCGGAGCCGGCATGGTCTCCTTCGATAGGCTCGGTCCCAGAAGTGACGTCAGGAGAGCCAGGCGGAACCTCCCGGGAATGGTCTGCAGGCAAGGAAGAAAAAGAGTCAGTGCACTCTGCCACATCCTGGTATGTCTCAGAACTGTCCTTACCCGAGCGCTTTAGCTGCCTCCCATGCGCACATGTGTGATAAGGCCCCCCCTCAGCCCAGATCCGTCGGGTCGGGCGACCTTGACCGAGAGGTCGTGAACCTGAGAGAGGGCATCAGCATTGGCATGAAGAGTGCCCTGACGGTGAACAAGCGAAAACTTGTATGGCTGGAGGTCAAGAAACCACCTGGTGACCCGCGGATTCGACTCCTTGTGCAGGGCCATCCACTGTAAAGGAGCATGGTCCGTGACAAGGGTGAATTCCCGGCCCAGCAGGTAGTACCTCAGCTGAGTAATCGCCCATTTAACTGCCAAAGCCTCTCTCTCCACCGCCGCATACCTGGTGTCCTGGTCCAACAGTTTCCGGCTCAGGAACATAATGGGGTGATCCACACCATTGACGTTTTGGCTCAGCACTGCCCCCAGGCCTGTGTCTGAAGCGTCCGTCTGGAGGATGAAAGGTAAGGCAAAGTTAGGAGCTTTCAAAATAGGTGCGGACGTAAGGGCCTGCTTCAAGTCACTAAATGCAGCACCTGTCTTTTCAGTCCATATCACAATGTTTGGGGCCCTCTTCTTTGTCAAATCAGTCAAGGGCGCCGCTCTCTCTGAGAACCAGGGTACAAACCGGCGGTAGTATCCCGCTAACCCGAGAAAGGCTTGGACCTGCCGCTTGGTTCGCGGACAGGGCCATTTAAAAATGCCATCTACTTTGGAGCACTGTGGCTTCACGGTACCCCGACCCACCAGGTAGCCTAAATACTTGGCTTCACTCAATCCGAAGAAGCATTTCTTGGGATTGATCCGAAGCCCGGCCTCACCAAGTGTCCACAATACCGCTTTTACCTGCTGTAGGTGTGCCGTCCATGTGCTGGAATAGATGACCACGTCATCCAGGTAGGCAGCTCTGTATGAGTTATGAGGACTGAGCACTTTGTCCACTAGATGCTGGAAGGTAGCTGGAGCCCCGTGTAACCCAAATGGAAGGACACGATACTGCCAGTGTCCGCTAGGGGTGCTAAACGCGGTCTTAACCTTCGCGGAGTCCGTTAAAGGAACCTGCCACTACCCCTTTGTCATGTCCAGTGTGGTCAAATATTGAGCCAGTCCAAGCCTCTTGAGGAGGTCGTCCACTCGCAGCATTGGATAAGCATCGAATTGGGAGACTTGATTAAGCCGACGGAAGTCATTGCAGAACCTCCAACTCCCGTCAGACTTAGCGACCAACACAATTGGACTGGATCAGGGACTATGACTTTCCTCGATCACACCTAGTTCCAGCATGCATTTGATCTCAAGCTCCACTTCAGTCCTTTTTGCCTCGGGAAGCCAATACGGGCGTTCTCGGACTATAACCCCGGGTTCTGTCACAATGTTGTGCTTAACCAGAGAGGTCCATCCAGGGCGTTCACTGACTACCTCCCGGACAGACAGGATAACTGCTTCGAGCTCCTATCATTGTCAGGGATTTAAATCCACACCGAAGTTAAGGCTAGCCGTGAGAGCAAAGAGTGAGCGGGGCTGACCGGAGGAGGGATCGGGATCCCTGTCCTTCCATGGTTTCAGTAGGTTGACATGATAAACCCGCTCCCTCGGCCGATAATTGGATTGACTCACCAAATAGTCGACGAGGCCTTTCCTCTCCTTAACTTCGTAGGGCCCCTGCCAATGGGCAAGTAACTTAGTGTGGGAGGTTGGTACTAGGACCATGACCCGATCTCCCGGGCGGAACTCCCGGAGAGACGTGCCACGGTCGTAATAATGGACCTGTGCTGCTTGAGCTTCTTCCATGTGCTTTTTAAGGAGGGATCGAATCTTACCAAATCTATCGCGTAACTGCGTGATATATTCTAATATATTTGTAGAGGGAAGAGCCTCTTCTTCCCATCCTTCTTTTAAGATGTCTAATATGCCCCGGGGTTGTCGCCCATATAGTTATTCCAAAGGGGAGAACCCCGTGGAGGCTTGAGGGACTTCCCGATAGGCAAAAAGGACAAGGGGCAGGAGCTGATCCCAGTTCCTTCCATCCTGTCTGACCACCTTACGCAGCATTTGTTTGAGAGTTTGGTTGAACCTCTCCACCAAACCGTCGGTTTGAGGGTGATATACCGCGGTCTTTAAATGCTTTATTTTCAGTAACTTGGCAGTCTCCCTGAACGTCTCCGAGGTAAAAGGCATCCCTCGTCTGTCAAGACTTCCTTGGGGATCCCTACACGCGAAAAGACCCCTAGTACGTAATTCCCGTGCGATGGCTTTGGAAGTGGCTGAGCGCAATGGAACAGCTTCGGGATATTTGGTAGCATAATCCACGAGGACTAAAATATACTTGTGTCCTCGGGCTGAGGGCTCCAGGGGTCCAACCAAATTGACCCCGATTCTGTGGAGGGGAACATCAATCAGGGGAATAGGAACGAGAGGAGCACAGTCCCTCCTAGGAATTTGTCGCAATTGACACTCTGGGCAAGAAGTGCAAAAGCAACGAACCTCCTCATTGATTCCCAGCCAATAGAAGCGGAGCTTGATCTGCTCCAGTGTTTTCTCGGTGCCCAGATGGCCACCTAGGAGGTGGCCGTGTGCTAGCTCACAGACCTGCCGCCGGAAGGTCCGTGGGATTAGCAGTAGCCTTCTCTCCCGCCCGTCATGCTCAGCTACACGATAAAGAAGGTCATTCTCCAACACAAAGTGAGGACCCTGTGGCATCGGCTTTTTAGTGCGTTGGCCGTTGACCAGGACCACTGCATTTTTTGCAAACTTAAGGGAGTCATCATTCCACTGCTCCCTTTTAAAAGAAGCCGGCATCTCTCTAAATTGAAACCGTAAAAGGGAGAGAGGGTCAGGACCGACCTCCGGGAGTTGCCACGTCATTCAAGGTGGCCGCTTCGTCTCCCTCTGCCGGCGGATTACACAGCGTGGAGGCAGCTTGAGACGGCTCATTCCCGTCTGTAACTAGGCCCAAGTTAACCCCAGGAGTGGTATGTGTCTCACCGCTTTTAATTTTAGACCAGTCCCGCCCTAGTATCACTGGGTGTGGAGGATCGGGAAGGACCGCCACGGTTAATTTCTGAACCGATCCTCCGTAGCTGACGACACAAGAGGCGGACCTGTACCATCGGATTTCTCCGTGGACACAGGTTATACTGGTCTTAAATTTTAAGTATTGTTGCGGCAGCACAAATCGGCGGGCAACAATGGTAATGTTGCTGCCGGAATCAAATAAAGCCTTGGTTTTATACCGGTTTACGATCACCACTCCCGTGTGTGGGACCGCCAACGGGTTAGTCAAAGCGCACCAACCCCCTCTCCCCCTCCACCTGCATTCCACCTCGCCTCCAAGCGGGTTGCGCGCCCGCGAGTCCGGGGACGCCGGCACAAGCTCCGGGTAGTACGGGGGGGGCTAGTTCTTGGGACATACTCCGGGTGAGTTTGACACAGGTACGGTTTTGCTCTCCCCGAGTGTGAAGCCGCCCATTGTGTCTCCAGAAGCTCTATGAGCTCAGCCATGTTCTTAAACTGCGCACCCCAGACCGGCTGGGTGAAGCCATGGGGTAGCGCTCTCAGAAGCAGATAGCAGGCTACCTGCCCTATTATTTGGTAGGGCTTATTCTCAGTTGGCCATAACCACTGCCGTACCATTGCCCAGAGGGACCAGGCTTGTCCGTGGGTCGGCCGCTCTGGGTCCAACCTCCAATATTTTAATTTTTTCACCTGCCAGTCTGGGACACCCCTAGGTGGTACTTGGGGCTCTGGTTTCACGGGGAGGGGGGCACTCTCCTCTGAGAGAACATAGCAAGCACCCTTTGTCTCCCCCCCCCCCCGGACACTCACTGGCCTCTTTAGGTTGCCCAGTTAAGTGTGCCAGGAGTGGAGCCCGTACCGGGTCTCACCGAACCACGGGACACCCTCCCCGTCTGAAAACTCAACCCCGGTACGCTCCCACTTGGGTACATTGCAGGTCCTGTCCCCTTCCTCTCCGGGACTTCTCCATCCTGCCGGCTACGCCAGTGTCACAAAAGCCACGATGAGACAAAGCAAGGTTTGGGGCAGCCACCCATATAATTTGTTTTCCTGGCTGCAAATTGTCGTGTCAAATGATAGCACTGCTGTGCACAAAACCGAGTCCAATACAGAACTGAGGGCATAGGGAAAAGGAGGAGGTTTTTAAAGGGGAAGACAGGAAGTGAGATCGTAGGGGTCGGGCTCATTGAGGTCTTCAGCCATTGGTTCGAGCCCGGACGTGACATCACAGGGGCCGGAGCCGGCAAGGTCTCCTTCGATAGGCTCGGTCCCAGAAGTGATGTCAGGAGAGCCAGTCGGAACCTCCCGGGAATGGTCTGCAGGCAAGGAAGAAAAAGAGTCAGTGCACTCTGCCACATCCTGGTATGTCTCAGAACTGTCCTTACCCGAGCCCTTTAGCTGCCTCCCATGCGCACGTGTGTGACAATGTTTAATTATGCCATCCATTCAGGGTTGCACCCATCCCAGCAAGCATCATGTGTGAGGCAGGAGCAAATCCTAAATGGGACGCCAGCACATTGCAGGGTGAATACAAGCAACACATACAGTAGCAGGGTCAATAATACATAATAAAACCCTACATCCTACATGACTTTGAAAGGAAACTGAAGCACGCAGAGTAAACCCACCAGAAAAACATGCAAACTCAAGACAGGGAACACCCAGGACCCCCTTCCTGCGAGGCAGCAGTGCAACCACCATGCCACTGTGCCCCCACATGCTTTAATACATTTTATCATGAAAATGATATCAAGTATTTATCTTAGCATTCTAAATGATCAGAGAGCAAGAATATCATGAAGTGAATGTATTTTGTGTGGCAGTCGCTGCCTGTGCCTCCTCTTAGTGCAAGAGGAAAAAAGTTTAAGAAGCGCGTACCGATTAACATGGGTCGGGGAATACTTAACACAAAGCATTTAATGTGCTACATAATTTATGACAGGGTTTGAGAAAATCTAGTAAATGAAACATTAATTTTAAGATGAAGTTTAGTTTCCAACATTCTACTGACATTTAGTTTTTTTTTTTCCTTCACTGTGTTCGTATTTTTTTTTTTCACCGTGGCCCTAATACACTTCCATAGATAAGACTGTCTTATAAACCAAATAAGGGTGTAGGATCTAAGGTAGCTTATACTAGAAAGGATGCCATATCCTATTGAATTGCTGTGCATATCCTGTTAACTTTATTTTTCCAATTTGAGATACTATAATGAATATTTTGTTGGAACCTAAGTTCAGAATGGCACAGAGGTGAGCTAATTCAGGAATATTCTGAAAAGAACCATCAGATAAGAGAGGGTCAGGAATGTGATTCAGAGTATTGGATCTCCAAGACAAACAATTCATGGCAAAAATGAAAGAATGTTCAAAATCCCTAAGTTCTGTTAGTTTTTCGTATCTCTTTATTGAGAGTTTGTCCTGTAGCTTCCTTTAGCATTATGTCATCCACCCTGGAAAAATAAGCCAAAAACATTACATTTTTATAAGAATATTATTATGTGTAACAGAAACATGTTAATACCAAAACGTCAACATAACTACAATAGGAAAAGTATGTCAAATGTCTACTACTGTAGTGTTGCGGATTCAGTACACGTCCTGCATGTGAGACTGTATGTTCAGAAGCAGTCACCAACGATTGTCAGTAACTTTTCACGGACTGTGCATTCTCATCTAAATAAAGGTTACAAAGACTTTTTAACTTCTATAAAAAGTGTCTAAAAATAACCCCATGTTAAACTAGTCTCGTGCAAATCCACATGTCAGTGAAGTGTTGTCATTTGAATGATTTGGACAGGACTAAAATTACACATATTCTCCAGTAATTATTATTTTACCCAGTGCCAGTGGAAAAAAAGAACTGTGTTGGTGGTTGTTCTTGTGCTTTATGAATAATGGGGGTATTGAATATTCTCCCTGAAAGTCCAAAGATTTGCTGATTTGTCTTGAATAAGAGTTGCTAATGTGGTCCATACAGACGGTATGCAATGGTAGAAATAAATTAACTTCCATTACTCAGAAAGCAAGATTGAGGACTTCAAACACTGACTTTCCCCCACCTCCTGGTGCAAAACTTATTCCACCTAAATAGGCTTGAGGCACAAAATGGCACCAGTTATTACCATCCATGATGGTAGTAATAACAGTAAAAATAAAAATAATTAAAAAAAAATAACAAAAGTAAGCTGTAAATAAGTAAACGAATGGCAGATTGATCTGCAGCATTGAAAACATCCAAGTAGGCCAAGTATGGGGGTAGAATACACCAAATAAATTAGGGAAATGAAGGAAAATTACAAATAAGAAGTCCAATACAACACAGAGAATCATAACTCTGCTTACAGTAATTGAAAAAAAGAAGTATAAATATGAGCCAAAAGACAGAAGTTGGAAACTCATATCACAGCAGTCCCTTACAGTATGCAGGGCTCTTAAATAGGACTGGGAGTGGTCCCCCAGCTGCCACCTTAGGAGGCCCCACCCCTTTAGGCTAAAATACAGAAGAAGGCATGGCAAATAAATATGTAAAACAATATAAAATAAAAATACATAGATTAAAAAAGAGATAACATAAAAAGAAAATACAGAAATAATAATACAATAATATTTAAAAGATAACAAAAATATTAGAAGAAAACACACTTGAGTTAGGAATGAGACTGTAGTTATTTCATAAGAGTGGGGTTGTTGTTCTTTAGTGAGATTAGTCATCAATCTGGCAGTGTCACAAAGGAGTAGTTCAGATTTTTTAAAAAGTGTCTTGTTCTTCAAGCAAAGATCTAATAAATTATTTTGGAGTACTGAAACTAGAAGGTACTGTTATTGTTACAATGAGCCTTAAGAAAGCGTGGAACATCCCTTGAAGTGTCTCATAACAACTGAACAGTGACTTCTAAATAAAATGAAAAACCCCACTTTCATCTAATCACCAGCGTCAAATCTGTATGTATATTTTAATATTTTTGAGAGACTAAACTAAATACAGGCAATGCAATAGCAAACGAAAATGAAACAAAGCATCCCCCTTGTTTCACTAGTGTTTATGGATGCTACATTACAGCAAAACTATATAAGATTTCATAATTTAATGTATTGCCTGCTTATTTGTATTTTGTGCTTTTATACAGTATATCTAATGGTTTTAACTTAATTATTAGAACATTTAAAACATTAGAAGAATCTAGACGAGAACAGGCCATTCAGCCCAACAAAGTTCGCCATTTATTTCTTCCAAAAAAACATTGTCAAGTTTTGAAAGTTCCAAAAATCCTACTGTCCACCACAGTACTTAGTCACTTATTCTGTGTTTCCGTGGTTCTCTGTATAAAGACAAATTTGCTAATGTTTGTACGAAATTTACCCTTAACAAGTTACCAACTGTGTCCCCGTGTTCTTGATTAACTCATTTTAAAGTTACAGTCTCGACCCACTGGACTAATTTCCTTCATATTTTAAACACTTCAGTCAGGTCTCCTCTTAATTTCTTTTCCTTAAATTGAAAAGGCTCAGCTCTTTAATTCTTTCCTCATAACTCATCCCCTGAAGCCCTAGAATTGGCCAGGTTGCTCCTGTCTGGAAATGCTGTGTGTTGTAGAGCAGGGGTTCTCAAACTCGGTCCTGGGGGACCCCTGTGGCTGCAGGTTTTTGTTCCAACCAGCCTGTTTTTAATTGGACTCCTGGGCTAATTAAGTGAATTGTTGTTTCACAGATTCCCTGTTTTGGGAACAATATACAAATTAGAAAACTAAGTTTGGTAAAAAAAAAAAAAAGTATTAAAATGTTCTAAGCAGTTATATGTATTTTTTTTTTTTTTTTAAACGGTATTTTCATCGTGATTGTCATTCTACTTTTCTAGGTGTTTTAATTGTTTAATTAATCCGTTATTTACTACTTTGTGGGGCTGACGCTAAAGTAGTTGCAGCCTTTGACGATTGAGTGTTGTTTGCTTGGGTTTCTGCTCTGATAGTTTTTAATTGTCATTATTAAGATTCAATCAAGGGAGCAAACTGCAAAGAGAAAGGGCAAAATATAATAAAAAGAGAATTAAGCATTTAAATCCACAGCAAAAACAGAAATATTTCTAAGTTTCTTATAAATGTAAAAATGATGCTGCTGTGCTTTTCTGAATGTAAAATAAAAGATAAATAATACCAGCTAATGAAATGAGATCATTGCTATCAGGTGTTGTCACTGATTAGGAATCTGGTTGGAACAAAAACCTGCAGCCACAGGGGGTCACAGGACCGAGTTTGAGAACCCCTGTTGTAGTGTATTTACTCAGTGAATGTCAATGAATTTCTACAGTGGTTATGAGTATTTACATTTTACTTTAAGTGATGTACTAAAACTTTAGTATAGGCTTTGGGAGTTGCTATTTAGAAGTTCAGTGACCAGAAATATATTTAAAAAATCTTACAATACCAGGCATTTCACATTTTCTTATTGCACTACATTTAGTATAGCAGGTAATGCATGTTAATGCAGCACCTCCAAGTAGACAACATTTGGATTTATATTATTGGCAGCAATACCCTTGAATATGACACATAAAGCTGGCCTTATGAGAAATAATTACCTGTTCTTTAAAAATGATGGGACCTGCACTTTACTATCAGCCGTGGTCAGATTTGAACTGTGATTAAATGGCAATGTGACAACTTGGGGATGAGTACTGAATCCCAACAGAATGTTTCCCTCAATCACATTATGATTAATACATTTAAATTCAAGTTATGTTAAAGTACACAATTTGGATGACTTTTCATTGTGTAATAGGATGATTGCTATTTCAGTTTTTCAAGTCATTTCATGTATATAGGTGACAAAGTTTAAAAACTCAGAGGCATGATATTCTATGTTCCAGCTGGAAGAGAGTGTCATTCAGCAATCTACAGTCAACCTTAACTTGGTGAAATTTTTCATCGCTACGTTCTACTCAGAGTCACCAGGCCAGTCAGTAGGTCTTATTGCAATGTAGCAAGATTTAAAATTAATTATTTGGCTTTAGTAACAATGTCACACTGTGTGTCTTGAAGATGCCTTCGCCTGCTTTCATTAACAAGTCAGAAAACAACTGGTTAAGTGCAAAAAATATTAGCCTCTGTTATAAACTGGTTTAACCTTCCATATACACCCCACATTTTTTTCTATTAATCTGTCTAACCATTGTTGTGTTATGATATAATAAACAGAGAGACAGAGACCATTTGAATTTAATTGCTGTAGACAATATGGAGAGAAAGCTATAATTAGCTCTCACAACCCACACCCTTTAAATGAAATTAATAGCCTCATATGGATATAAAGTTACAAATTACTAATCTAGTATTTGTTTCATTAACTGTAAATTATTTTCACACGATAAATTGATTTTGAAGCTGCATGTCAAAAATTTTTTTTGGTTATAATTAGTTTTACATGTTAGCCATCTGCACTGATAAAAGCTCAGCATCCAGGGCAGATTTATTATTTATGACCTAAATTAAAAGCATAAACGTTTTTTGGGTGTTAAATGCTCTACAGTCCAACAGGGAAATTTCTCATAAGAAATATCTTTATTACACAGAAGTGAAGTGCACTCAACTAAAGACATGTGCTCTGAAGATGACCAAACCTATCTGGGAGTGAGGGCTTATGGAGTCAGATTTACTTTATGCTTATTTGGCAAGATCTGTATAAATGCGTTTTCCATTCAACTTTATATACTTCTTTCAGCTAATTGGGGTAGAAATCTCATTATGGTACAGTAAAGTTATGTACGATTAAAGTTACTTTCTGTAACACTATAATATGGTAAAAGATGTAGAGGTAAATGTGTTTTATAGCCAACAGATAGATAGAAACTGAAAGGCACCATATAAAATTAGATAGACATTAAGATGTGTGGAACAGAACCCGGACACAGACAGGTGGACAACGTTTGTTCACCCAACACACCTATTTATTCGCCACAACTATATACAATATTTACACGTCCAGTGCACAACCCAGTGCCTCCAGCACGGATTCCCCAAAAGTCCGGGCCTCTCACACAGTCCTTTAAGCCTTCCTTCTGGCCGCCTCCAGTCCTCTCTCCAGCTCCGACCTCTTCCACCCGACTTCCGCTCTCGAATGCAGGGAGGCGGCCCCTTTTATACCACCCCGGATGGGCTCCAGCTGCTTCCCAGCACTCCTCCTTGGACACGCCCCCGTGTGGCGGAAGTGCCGGCTGCGCACCCGGAAGCCCTCCGGGTGTCCCCATTCTTCTTCCCCCCAGCACTTCCTGGTGTGGTGGAAGTGCTGGGCTCCAGGGTTCTTCAGGTAATGGGGCGCCGCCTGGTGGTGGCCACGGGCCCCTACAGGGTTGGGCTTCCAAGCCCCCTACCCGAGGCCACCAACAAAACGAGGGCGTTCTCCCCCTCGTGGTCGAGAGGAGGCACCAGCCCTCCTCCGGTCCCCTCGGGCGTCCCGGCTGGGCTCCACCCCCAGCCACATGCGACAGATGACATATTACAAAGGTGCTATGTAAATTTAGATGATAGTTACTAAAAGGCACCATATAAGATAATGAAAGACAGGAAAGGAAACTATAGCATATAAATTAAAAAGATGGATAGATTTTTTAAACCAATATTTATTTAATCAAGTAACAAACCATACAATCAACATATTTTCTAAACAAACAAATATTTCCTGTAATATAAACTACATATATTGATGGTCAAGGAAACACATAGGAAGTCAAAGAAATTTCTGGGGTGGGTGCCAGCTAGGTCTCCCCTTTTATTTTGATGCCTTTGGCACAGATAAGGACGCAGGTATGCACTGGTCCAAATGCATCCCCATCTTCTGGGGTGGTCAGCTTTTATAGGACTCTTACTAGAAGGGGTTGAGTCAGCTGACCTCATGGGCCGTCTTCTTGGTGATGTGGATGGGAAAAGAGACGATACTGTTAGCAACAGCAACCCCTCCTCTCCCAGAGTGGAAGTAAATATCACCGGCAAGCCTGGAAGGTGATCCTTCGATGCGCATGCATGACACTATATATACAGTCATATGAAAAAGTTTGGGAACCCCTGTTAATTCTTTGGATTTTTGTTTAGCATTGGCTGAGCTTTCAAAGTAGCAACTTCTTTTTAATGTATGTCCTTCCTCTGCCATGCAAAGTGCTTTTTGTTATGACCAAATAACTCAATATGTCTCATCAGTCTAAAGCACTTTGTTCCAAAATGAATCTGGCTTGTCTAAATGAGCATTTGCATACAACAAGCAACTCTGTTTGTGGCATGAGTGCAGAAAGGGCTTCTTTCTCATCACCCTGCCATACAGATGTTCTTTGTGCAAATTGCACTGAATTGTAGAACGATGTACAGATACACCATCTGCAGCAAGATGTTCTTTCAGGTCTTTGGAGGTGATCTGTGGGTTGTCTGTAACCATTCTCACAATCCTGTATTTTTCTTGTCCTGCCAGACCTGCTGGGTTTAACAGCAACTGTGCCTGTGGCCTTCCATTTCCCGATTCTATTCCTTACAGTTGAAACTGACAGTTTAAATCTCTGAGATAGCTTTTTGCAGCCTTCCCCTAAACCAGGATACTGAACAATCTTTGTTTTCAGACGTTTTGAGAGTTGCTTTGAGGATCCCATGCTGTCTGTCACTCTTCAGAGGAGAGTCAAAAGGAAGCACAACTTGCAATTGACCACCTTAAATACCTTTTCTCATGATTGGACACACCTGTCTATGAAGTTCAAGGCTTAACGAGCTAATCCAACCAATTTGGTATTGCAAGTAATCAGTATTGAGCAGTTACATGTATTCAAATCAGCAAAATTACAAAGGGACACCAATTTTTGCAAAGCCAGTTTTTCACATTTGATTTAATTTCATACAACTAAATACTGCTTCACTAAAAATCTTTGTTTGGAAAACACCCCAGTGCTCAGATGTTCGTAGGAAATGAATGACATACCACTGTTATCTTTTTTGTTGAAAGTAGAGTCAATTATTATGCAGGCTGAGAGAGGTTCCCAAACTTTTTCATATGACTGTATATATTTTTTTTCTTATTCAAATTAATTTTCTAAACTATACCTGTTACCCCCACACACCACTACAGGGTGGTCCAGATCTAATTATGTAGATCCAGATCATCTGGATGACTTTGATTTATGTGGGGACGATTCCAGTTCAGTGCGAAGACGATTCTTCGTGTCGTCAGTTCGCACACTTCTCGATGGTCTGGGATTTTTCGGATGATTTTCTATGTAATAAACGTAATTAGTTATAGCGTAATGAAAATTGCATAATTAGATCTGGACCACCCTATACTACTTGGGGTCTGTGTGGTCTTGTGGCCACAGAACCCCTGCAGATTTTGTTTTGTTTTTATCCTGCTCCTGGAGTTTTTTGTTTTTTTTGTCTGTCCTCCAGGCCATTGGACCTTACTTTATTCTTTGTTACTTAGTATTGCCTAATCTTATTTTTTTTTTAATTTTTTTTTTTATTAATTTTATTACAATCCATACAAAGCAATCAAGTTTTTACAAAGAGAAAAATTAAGAACAGATCGATCCCCACCCCTGATCTTATTTTTATATTTTTCTTTTTTATTTCTTCATCTTGTAAAGCACTTTGAGCTACATCATTTGTATGAAAATGTGCTATAGAAATAAATGTTGTACACCCCAGCACACTCCTCCTATTCCACACATAAATTCAAACAAACCCACTTAGTCCTGATCAAGCTTGCGTGGGGTTGCCAGAGCCTATCTTAGCCAGCATAAGACACAAACAAACCCCAGACAGGGTGCCAGTCCATTGCAGTTTTGACAATTACAGTCACCAATTAATTGCTATTTTTGCCCCCTCAATAGAACACAGCAACCCCACAAGTCACTAAAATTTCCTGTGTTATTAGATTAGTGTTAGTAGATACTGTGTTTTTTTCCTGATTTCTTCTCGTCATAAGAATTACCAACTTTGAAATAACTGCCATAAACAACTGCTGGCTGAAGCAGCATGGACAGTCCTTCACTGCAGAATACCAAGAAGTTTTTAAATGAATGCTGTCCATGCTGGAGTTCTGTTCATGCTGGTATTCAGTTCTTTCCTCCAGTGTCTATCTGGCACATCTTTAAGCAAGTTATAAAAAGTCATTTTAATACATACTGTAACTGACAAAAGCCAGTTTTGTTATCATATGAAGAGATTTTTCTAATACAGTAAGCCAGTCAGCACAATCAGATACCATTGGCTTAACTAGATAGATAGATAGATAGATAGATAGATAGATAGATAGATAGTGTGGTAGCCGGCCCGAACACAGACAGGCGGACACATCAATGTCACCCACAACACGTTTATTATCACGGTCCATATTTACAATAGTGCACACAACCCCAAAAGTCCCCAAAGCCCTGGCCAACACACACAATGCCTTGTCTTTTCCTTCAGTCCGCCTCCTTGCCTCCTCCCAGACGTTGTCCTTCTTCCACCCAACTCAAGTCATCACACAAAAAGAGGCAGCCCCTTTTATAAGCACCCGGATGTGCTCCAGGTGTGTTCCGGCAATCTCCCACCGACACGCCCCAGTGTTGCGGAAGTGCCGGCTGCATCCATGGAAGCACTCCGGGTGTCCCTACTCTTTTTAACATGTGTGTATCAAGATTCCCCGTGTCTGCGTGGGTTTCCTACGGGTGCTCCGGTTTCCTCCTACACTCCAAAGACATGCAGGTTAGGTGCATTGGCGATCCTCAATTGTGCCTAGTGTGTGCTTGGTGTGTGGGTGTGTGTGTGTGTGAGTATGTGTGTGTGCCCTGCGGTGGGCTGACACCCTGCCCAGGATTTGTTCCAGCCTTGCGCCCTGTGTTGGCCGGGATTGGCTCCAGCTGACCCAGGTGACCCTGTGTCAGGATATAGCGGGTTGGACAATGACTTGACTGACTGTATCAGGATTGGATCTTCATTTAAATGGCATCTAATAATAAAGATAATATAATATAACAAACATCATGCCAAATTTATATGTTGTACTCCACTGTATCATTTAAATAAACATATATTCAAATTTCACATGTAGAAAAAGTAAATCCACCCCTCCATTAATGACTACCTCGAAAACTAACACTTAACTAGGCTGACCCGCCTTTTAAGGTGACCGACTTTTAAGTTGACCACTTCTTAAGGCAATTCAATATGTAGATCAATTTGATATTTTATACAAACTCATTAATTTGGTTATATTGCATTTGAGCGGTATTACTTTAATACTCGTAGTTTCTGTTATTTTTGTGATGAAATTTAAACTTTTTTTCTATATTGAGGTCACCCTTTTGAACCCCCCTGATATTTACTACGCGGTGAGGCATTTGTGCTCCATCAACATTAATTATTTCCAGTGACATAATTTTGTCTATTTTTCCAGCGCATTGCGCACAAAAGCAAGGGAACGATGGGAGCACCAGAACTCTGCTCACATCATATCGCTTCGTACCGCAAGCTGCAAGTAGTAAGTCTGTGATAAGCGGAATACCGCTACGCTTTCCACTCACGGGACAGAAGGACAATCCCGACCGCTTTTATATAGTAAGAAAGAAGAAGAAGATGATATCGCACAGTCTGGAGTAGAAAATCATCTTTTACCTGGAAAAACGAAACTACAAATCCCATCGTGCATTGCAAAATGGACGGGGCGTGTGTGAAACTCCGCGCCTGCGTAGCACTCACGGGACGGAAGGACAATCCCGACCGCTTTTATATAGAAGGATATTGCAATAATCTATTCAACAAAAAATGTACAGTTATACTATTTCCGTCAAGTTGGCATTTCCTAGAACTGTCAGTACTCTCTGATATCAACCAAGTGTTTTTTCCCTCTCCTCCGTTCAGAGTTCTTTCATCTGTGTGATGTTTGAGGGCTTTCTTGTATGCACAGCCCTTTTCAAAACCCCATCCTAGAGCATCTTGATGGGGTTCAGATACAAGCTTCGACTTGGCCATTCCAGAACTCTCCATTTGTTTCATTTCCACCATTCCTAGGTAGATTTACTGGTATGTTTAGGGTCATTGTCATGTTGCAAAGTACACTTTCGGTTGATATATCCTCTGATATATTCTCAAGCAACCCTTGCTACAATGAAGAATTTCTAATGGAGGTTACTAGTGATCTGTCCAGGCCGTGATGCAGCATAGCAGCCTAAAATCATAACATTTCCACCACCATGCTTTAAAGTTGGCATCAGGTTCCTCTGGTAATATACTGGTTTTAATTTTCACTAGATCTGTCTACTGGTACTGTAGCCAAATAACTCTACATTTGCCTTGTCTGTCTATTGCACATTTCTGTTCCAGAAATCCTGGTCTTTGCCAAGGTGTTGAATGCCAAACTTAGTCTTGCCCTGATGTTCTTTCTGGTCAGCAAAGGTTTTCTCCTGGTACACCTCCTATAAAGATCTAATTTGCACAGCCTTTTTCTAGCGGTAGACTCATTCACTTTTACATTAAAAGTGGAAAGAGCTACCTGGAGGTCCCATGATGAAATCCCTGGCTTCTTGGAGAACCTCTTTCAGCATTTTGCATTCTGCCCTCGAGCTGAACTTGTTGGGTCAACCTGGTCTGCACAAGATGGTTGTTAATTGAAAATCTTCTCACTGGTAGATGATCTTTTGGGCCGTGGATTTACATTTTTTTGGAGATCATTTTTTAAATCCCTTCCCAGACTTATAGGCATCTATAACTTTTGGCATGCTGATAACACACACTTCAACAACAAAAAGCAACCCAATTAAGTGTCCTGGTCAGTTTAAATATGACAGCTTCAGATAAGGTCCTCTCTAATGATGTTCTAATCCTTTACACCTGATCTGGTGTACCTGATTTTAATTTAAGGTATTTGAGGTATTCAGAATTGGATGGGATGGACTTACTTTTTTCCACATGTGAAATGTGCATTTATGTTTATTTAAATGATACGTGATGTTTGTTAAATTAAGTCACCTTTATCTATAGATACTGTTTAAATGAAGATGGCTGATATGTCCAAATATGTTAAAAAATAAAAAAACATTTCATGTGTTTTTCACTGGGCTGTATCAAACAGTTGGACTTGAAAGGTAGACAGAAATAAAAGTTAATATTTTACATAGAAAATAACTCTAGTATGTGAATGCTGTGGTGTTTTTGTTGGTGTCTAAAGATATTTTGAGCAAATGTTCTCTTTTATACCAGACTTTTTAACAATGTAAAAATAAAGTAAACTTTATTCTATATTTCAATTCATCTTTAGTCTGTTTTGTGAGGGGCACTTAGAACTCCTAAAAAGTTAACTGTGGGCCAATTTGTTAGTTTGTGAATCTACCATCTCTGACATATGCTATTATATAAATTCAATTGGTATTTTTTTATTGTATCCAAAGAATTACAGAAATATTCTGCTGCAGAATGGAACTTTTCAGTTAATTTAAATCTGACAGCCCACATGCAGCTGGCTCACATTCGTTCTTGTCAGACTTATCTCTCCCTTTTTAAGCTGGAGATACTGTGGATGAGACTAAAAATAAACAATTCCTTCCTCTCCTTTTTTTTCTATCAGAGTTATGGAAGATTAAAGGACTACATATTTTAACAGCACCCTGTAAACGTCCCAAGGAAACTTAACTGCCTCCTTCTTTGCTCATTTTTTATTACTTTTCAAGTTTTTTTACTTTTACTGCGAAACCTTGTGAAGTGCCAAGTTCACAGAATGGATTCCTAAAACTTCTTGCCCCCCCCCAGTGAGTGTTTGCTGGTTGAGCCTCATTCTTTTCTCTCTTTCCTCTGACCCAGGCTCCCGAAGCAGAGCCTCTGTGGCCGTGTCGTCCTTCTCTAGTGACAGCTCCTTCAGGAGCCCATCGCCTTTGCCCTCACCTCTCCTCTCCCCTGGCCTGGGACCCTTGGACTTGCACTTTGGTCATGGCACACACTTCCATCAATCTCGTTTTTACCCAGAAAGCATCAAAGAAGAAGATGATGCCTTTTCTACAGGAAACTGTAAGTTCACATATAAATCATTGACGCATATTTTAATCAAGTCATTTTTGGGAGGCTTGGAATATGCTTAATATTATCCCATGATTTGGCAGATCAAAGCATCTACAGGCCAATAAGCTTAACATACATCACAGATAAATTAATAGAAGGTATTATTGAGCAACATATGGCAGCAACAGGAGTTTTACTAAACGGTCTGCATGGGTTTAGAAGAGGGAGCTTATTTTTTACCAACATGCTGGAATTCTATGAGGAAGCAACAAAGGGGTTTTATCAACGTGGAGCTTATGATATTATTTATCTGGACTTTCATAAAATATTTGATAAAGTGCCACATGAGAGGTTAGGCATCAAATTAAAAGAAGTGGGAGTTCAGGGTGATGTTTTTAGATGGGTGCAGAATTGGCTCAGACACAGGAAGCAGAGGGTGATGGTGTGATGAACCTCATCAGAATTGGCCGATGTTAAGAGTGGTGTTCCACAGGGGTCAGTGCTAGGGCCGCAGCTATTTTTAATATGAAAAAATTATTTGGATAGGAAAATAAATAACAAGCTGATTAAGTCTGGATTGGGTGAAGAGGTAGGTAAAGATTTCTGCTGTAGTCAATTCAATAGATTTTTCAGGAGAGGGCAGGTGCTAAGACACGGGACTTTTTTGCTAAAATATTGTTAAGTAAGCATTTCTGAAAACCCAGAGTAATGCATGCAGAGGAAAAGTGTACACATAGGAGTGAGCCTTAGATTTGAAGACAGGACTCTTGACCAATGAATGAGAGAAAGATGAGGGTATATTATAGTGATAAATAATTTAAATATTTAAATATATTAAAACTAAAAAAAATGACATAGCACATTGACACAGGTATTCAGACTCTTTGCTGTGACACTTGAAATTTTTGCTCATGTGCATCCTGTTCTATTGAACATCAATGAGATATTTGTACACCTCGTTTGCAATCCACTTTTGGTCAATTTAATTGAATGGATATGATTAGGAAAAGCTCAAGCTTGTCTATAGCAGGTCCCAATGTGTATCAGAGCAAAATCCAAGCCATAAGGTCAAAGGAATTACCTGCAGAGTCAAGAGACAGGATTTTGTCAAGCAACAGATCTAGGGAAGGCTACAAAAATTCCTGAAACATTGAGCACCGTTTCTTTCATAATTCTTAAATGGAAGAAGTCTGGAACAACCGTGACTCTTCATAGAGCAGGGGACCTGGTCAAACTGAGCAATTAGGGAAGAAAGGCCTTTTTAAGAGAGGTGACCAAGAATTGTATATTCACCCTGCCTGAGCTCCAGAGAGCTGGTGTGGTGATGGGAGAAACTTCCAGAAGGACATTCATAACTTCAACACTCTGCCTGCTTGAAATTTGCAAAAAAAAAGCACCTAAAGGACTCTCAGACTGTGAAAAACTTGATTCTTCTGGTCTTTTGAGAACAAGACTAGTGTCATATCTGGAGAAGACCAGGCGCCACTTGTCACCTGCACAATACCATTCCAACAAAGAAGTATGGTGATGGCAGCATCATGTAGTGTGGTTATTTTTCAGTGCCAGAGACTGGGAGACTAGAGAAGAGAGACAAAAGAACGATGAACAGAGCAAAGTATAGAGATATACTTAATGAAAATGTGCTCCAGAGTGCTGTGGACCTCAGAGTGGGATGAAGGATCACTTTTCAAGAGGAAAATGACTCTAAGCGGGACAACACGGGATTGGCTTAGGGAGCACTCTGAAAATGTCCTTGAATGGACCAGCCTTGCTTTAGACTTGTACCCAATCCTGCAGAGAAAGATGGCAGAAAATCCCCAAATTAACACGTGCAGAGTTTGTTATGTCAAACCCAAGAAGTCTGCAGGTTCTAATCATTATCAAAGGTGCTTCGACTGACTTCCGAGTAAAGGGTCTGAATTCTTGTGTGAATGATAATATTTTTTTTTTACTTTTAATAAATTAGTAAAAAATTGTACAATCCTGTTTTCAATTTGTTATTCTGGGGTCTGAATGTTGCTTGGGGAAAAATTAATTTAATAAATTTCAGCACACATCTACAGCACATAAAAATATGAAAAAATTGACACGTTCTGAATACTTCCTAGTTCAGCTGTATGAACAATAGGTATGATCATGCAATTGTTAATATAATTATGCAGCTAATTAGTAAGATAGAGATTTTCCATAAATTTAGTGGTGCAATTGTTCATGGTCCAAACTGAAGGAAGTAGAAGGAGGAAGAAAAGTGACTGTGCTGAATACTTGAGGTCTTTAATAATACCTTTCTCCTCAGCATGTCTCTTATTTGTCCTGAACAGAAGATAGCTGTAGGACAGTAATATTTTATACTGCCTGTACCTCTGCACTGACCGCACGGAGCAGCAGTCATTTTGAATGGAGATGGAATCAGAGGATGGACCATAATGAGTAATTAGTCAACATCAAAACTAGTAAGATAAGATTTAGTAGCACAGCCTGGGACATAAGACAAAAATTGTAAGAAAATAATAATTAGAATGTTGGAAAAATAGTTAAAACAGCCAAAGTTAAAACATTAGATGTAAACCATTTGTTAATAGCCACAAAAGATTTAAAAACCACAGATTATTTTAAATGTTCAAACAAAAAAATGCTAGGAATTAATTTGATTCAGCAAACGTGGACAATAAATGCTTTATGTTGCTGACTTATGAGTTATTGTGCTAATGATGTCCATCTGGTAGAACTTTCAGGTGATACCACCTGGCAACTTATAAACATGTCCCTAAATACAGATGCTCTCAATGCTGGCAACAAAACCAAGATGGCACCATGAAAGAATGTATTTCCTTTACAAACACTATTAAAAATGTGTCAGATACAACACCAATGTGGTGACCAAATACCTTTACCTCTAAAATCTCCAAAACAAAGTTTTAGGTTAATTTTGGAGGCCAACGACAAAAAATTAAAAATAAACTGCAGGTCATGACAATCACCCTCTATATTGCTTTGCGGTCCTGAGCCAAACAGTTGACGTGCCACAATGGAAAGTCTCCACTGTGCAGCTGTAGATGGTGGTGAACATGGCTGGAGACATCCAAGATTTCCTGAGAAGACTAAAGAAGGAGAGGCCATGGTATCTCCAAGAAAGTTAAAGCTGGTGACCCTCTCCACAGCATCCCCTGCAATGTAAATGCAAGTGTGGTATACCTTGTGTTTCTTGAGTTATTTGATCTGCTTGGTTTTGAAGACAATAATGGAGAGATTGTTGCTTCAGCAATACAGTGTTAAATGGTGATCAGGCCTGCAAATGTAGCAAATAAAACTTTGTATTCCATTCTTCGTCCCAAATATAAAATTGTTTAACAAGTGTCTTTATTGTCTTTCCTTCAGCATAAGTACTTGTAAAGTTGTTGACGTCAGACTTTCACAGAGACCTGGGGAAACCCAGGATAAAATCCTACTGGAGTAATGTAGAAATTATTTGTCGCTTTACATAGATTTCAGGATTCAGAATAGTGGAAAAAATGCGACAAAAAACCAGTGGGGTCCCAACAGTCAAGAATGGAGGCCCATTCACGTCTAGAAGAGTTCAATTGTGTTGTGTTGACCCTCTCTTTCTTAATATTCTGACACTCCTACTTACCCCCAGTAGAGTGCACAAGAAAAGACTAAAACCAAAACATTTTGGACTCCTGCAGTCTGCTGCCAGGTCCTAAGCCTGTGTATAAGATGCCGGTATTCCTTTGAAGCGCAACAGCATGAAGGAATCATTTGCCCTTTGAAGCAGAGAGAATAATGAACTCAGTTGCTTGCTTTAAGGGAAGACAAATATAAAGCAGATCGAAGACTCAGCTTGTAAAGTTTAACTCTACATAAAGCCATCTTATAATTATTAAATATGTGGCAGCTTCTAGTCAGATATGATTCCCATGCCACAAGGCTTTATCTCACACTTTCAGCTCTGCTAAAGAGGAGGTTTGCTTGACCACTGAGTAATTCTTTGAGCATCTGGGATCAATTCAGCTCTAGTACACGCATCGTTTGCTTCACACAAACCATCTGATAATTGCAAATAAATAGACAAATCTGGCCCCATGGAAAGCTTCAGATCATTTGATGTACACTCTAGCCCCTAACATATCAGTCCCACTGTCAAGAAGATTAAGTGTGTACACGATGACTGACCCTATATAAACAGAATGTTGAGAGTTCAATTGATATTATGACATTAGGAAGATTTAGCCGAGGACAGGCCATTCAGCCCAAAAAAGCTTGCCAGTCAAATCTACTTAATTTTTCTAAACAAAATCAGGTCTAGTTTTGAAAGTCCCTATAAGTTCTACTGATTACCACACTACTTGGTAGCTCATTCCATGTTTCTTAGTCTGCTTTTGCTTGACATGAAATCGCTCAACTGTTTAATTCTTCCCTCATAATTCATACCCTGTAGTGCAGCCCAGTTGCTCTTCTTTGTATTTTTCCAGTGCTGTTATGTCCTTTTTGTACCCTGGAGACCAAAACTACACAAAGTACTTCAGAGGAGGTCTCACCAGTGCATTATAAAGCTTGATCAGAACCTCCTTGGACTTGTACTCCACACATCAGGGCATTATATAACCTCACATTCTGTTAGCCTTCTTAATGGTTTCTGGACACAGTCTCGCAGTTAATAGTGTCAAGTCCACTATGACTCCTAAATCCTTCTCATAAGGCGTACTTTCGATTTTCAGACCTCCCATTGTTTATTCAAGCTTGACATTTTTAATTTTTACTTTTAATAACTTCCATTTACTGACATTACATTTTATCTGCCACAAATCTGGCCATGCCTGCAAGTCCGCCGTAATGATTCAACAGATTTCAAATTATCTGCCAGTCCATCTTGGTATCATCTGCAAACTTAACCAGCATGTTACTTATATTCCTATCCAAATCTTAAATCTATATAACAAAAATATACAAGTAAGACAAAAATTCCCAAAGGAGCAACAAAAAAAAAAAATGGCAAAAGGTATTTCCTAAGAAGCAATCCAACAACAAACAAGTCACAAAATGCTAATCCAGAATCAGAATCTAATAACCAGAGCAAAATGATCACAAAACAATAACAACTTCAAGTAAAGCAATACTTAAAACGAAACTCTTTCAACCCCAATGACTTCTTTATTTAAGCTTACTTTACTCTGGCCTAAATGGCCAAGAGGAGGCTCAGGAGTGATAATGTCAGGGTGGCCCCACCTCCTGGGGCTCCACCCACAAAACACACAGAATGCAGGCACATTTAAAAAGACAGTACTTAATTACATTACAGAAGATATGTGAAAATATGAAAAATAATAATTAAAAGACAACAGAAACAACCATAATATTCGTCATTCAGATAGACCAGTTTGATAATCCACTCTGAGTTTGTCAGCTCTGACTCACTTTACTGTTAAGAAAGTTTAATAATTCAGAGGGTAGCCCAGAAATTTCAAATCACCACATCCCATTGTGCATCACCAATTTGCAAGACTCTGTTTTATATTACTGCAACAGCTGGCAGAATTGCTGGCGATTCAGTGCTCTTGAAACAATGAAGTTGACCACACAGAAAACATTTTACAACCCATGGTTTCTTTCTGAACAATACAGTGAAAAGTAACACAGAATGAACAGAAGTATGTCTGGAGTCTCTTCTGCTTTCTTCATTATTCACCACTCTTTTAGAGACAACACCATTACTACACGATGATATAAGTCCCTGGCCAGTTTATTCTCATTAAAAAACATGAGTGTACTGAAGGTATCTTCATAACTACTTTGATCAAGTACTGGCAATCAGCATTTGATTTCTCCTCCAACTGAGTCATTTTTGGTAACATGACCAGCACAGACCTCGGTCACATTTCAGATAGCTATGATTTCATCCAGTGTGATAATGAAGTATGAAGCAGCAGACCTTTGTGCTAGTAGCTGTCTGTGAATGTCTTTCTTCTGGCTTTTGATTGAGGACTTGCTTTTTTATTGAAGCACAAAAGAGGGCAGTAAGCCTTATAAATAATACATGAAAGAGCCCAACCTACCCTTTTTGGCAGATTTTTACCTATTGAATTGGCCTCACCATGGGAAGCTTAACACCAATTCAGACAGCAGGCTTCCTGCCAACACAGCCCCACAAAAATGATCTGGCTTCTAAATACCACAATGAATTTTAAAATGCACTTAAAAGAGGAATAGGTAAAACCAGCCATCCCAAAAGATAAAAAAGCGTTATAAACCTAAAGAAAATGAATCAATATAATAAAACAGTACCAGAACCAAGGGCTCAAATCCAGAAAATCTATACTGAAAGTGCAAGAAATGGCAGAAAACTAACAGAAATAAGTTGCTGATGCTTTAGTGTTACTGGGAATTCAGCCTAAATAGTAGCTGAGGCTACAATTACAGCTGCATTATCAGGTGACCCCGCCTCCTTAGGTTAAACATAAAGGAGACAGGGCAGATAACATAGAGAGCAAACATTTTCAAACTTAAAAAAAATACAAAAGTGAAAATGTTACTACACAAAATAATTAAAATCCTAATATTACATAAATACAACAAAAATAAAAATACTGAACTAGAATTCAAAACATAACATGAAGAATTATATTTAGAAAACAACAAAAGGATAAAATAAACAAACACTAAACACTTAAACCAAGGCAACAACCCTGGCTGAAACATGACATTTTTAGCCTTTTGATTTGCCTCTTATAGGCAAATTGATTCTTTTGTTCTTGTTTTGCTTTTTGACTCATTGTATATTTAATATATTAATAAGTTTCATTTTTGTCATTTGACATAGGGGTTTCTTGGTTCCTCTCCTTCAATTGTGATTTTTTTAAAATAAAATTTTAATTTTTTCCAATTTAGAGAGGTTTTACAATTGTGTTTGTTTTTATCTTTCTATTCCATTTCAGCCTTTGCAGGCTGTGAAGATGAAGATTTAAAAGATTTTCTTCTTATCTTTCTACACTCTATTAAAATGTTTATGGAAAAGAAGGAACTTTTCAAATACTTTAAAACCTCTGTGTATTTACTCTTTTCCTTTCTTTTTCATGTCTCTAGTGCTTGACAGTTCAGGTTCTTCATCTTGTGGCAGTGGTCAACAGAGCCAGCAAGATCTGAAGTCCATGAACTTGGATGTTGCAGGACTCTTCAACCACAACAGCAGCAGCAGCTCTCAATACAAAATGCAGGTATGTAAATATTATTTACATTTATTCCAAACAATGACACTTTATGACTTTAAAAACAGACAAACTTCACCTAACCTTGACAGGCAAAATGACAAACTATCAAGAAAGGGTAAGACAAACTGATGATAGTATTGATGGTAGAGAGTGAAAGCTTGAACAGGTGGAAGTTGCACCTCAATGGAGGAGTGTTTCAAAAATCAATCACCCACACACTCTTTTCAATTGTAGAGTATAGGGTGCCAGAGCCAATCATGGCAGTATTGACCATAAAAGAGGAAGAAACTTTGTATGGGCTTCCACCCATCATAAGGCAATTACTGACAGAACATAACATTTGACATAACATTGTCAAATAGGATTAATCAAGTTCAGGGTGGTGGAGGGCCACAGCCTTTCCTGGTAGCACTCAAAACTAGACGTAAACCTTGAGAGAGAAGGCAGGGGGTTATCGGAATAAGGATTTGGGGTATTGCAGTTTTATGATGCTGTAAATAAATATATTTAAACTGCTCATACACATGTCAACTCTATAAAGAATTAAACAAAACAAATACAGCCTTGAAAGCCACTCGTATTATAAGGTACTTTATTACTTATGTAATACAAAGACCATCCATTATTCACTTCCTGGGGGTGTATTGCTACATCACACTGTTACCAAATAAAGTTTAATTACCTGTTGGATCTGTCGACACAACAAGCTGGAATTGCTCTGTTTAGATTTAATTTCTTTTAAATGTAAACCCGTGGTAAAATTGAGCAGATCTGATCATATTTTACTCCCGCCTATAGGCCTGTGACTGACAAAAGCAGCTCTTTTATTTATGCCAGAAGTTCTTATGTGTGCATAGTTGGTTGTTATATATATATAATTTTTTTTTCTAGAGTTTCTATGAAGTTTTAATTTCTCATTGAATACAAATAAAATCTATCTATCTATCAACAGCCACTTCAGTGCTGTTTGCACATGCAATAATTCAACTTACTTTAGAAAGCCCTACACTTGCACAAATTGTGTCTGCTACAACTGATGGACCTAACTGACTATTGATCCTTCATCTTCATCTTTCAGCTGCTCCTGTTAGGGGTCACCTCAGTGGATCATCTTTTTGCATGTCCTCCTGTCCTCTGCATCTTGTTCTGTTACACCCATCACCTGCATGTCCTCTCCTGTCTAATCTCGTCTGTCAACCTGTCCATCACCATTGCAAATAAGAAAGGGCTCAGAGCCAATCCCTGATGTAATCCCACCTCCACTTTGAATGCATCCATCACTCCTACTGCAATCCTCACCACTGTCACACTTCTCTCATACATATCATCTACAATTCTTAGCATACTAACTAAATAATTAATCTACATTCTTCCATGTGAAATAGAACATCTGCCTCATCATGTCTGGCATTTCAGTTTGTAGTTCTCAAGATCAGATTGCTTCTTTTTTCAGACACGTAAATTCTCTTTGAAGTATCTTGACAAAGAAGCCCAAATATGTAGTCATATTCATACGTGTAATCATTAATTATATGTGGCTAAAACAAGGCACCTTTGAACTAAGTATCTTGATATTGCACATTAGCAGTTGCCAGTTCATAAGCGTCACTTCATAAATACAGAATATCTGATTGGTCTGATATTGCTTTGAATAGAATTGATATAATTGGTGATTTTTGATGTATCGAGGGAGTCTTGCTTCAAAGGGCTCTTTCCTACAATGACTGGCATGCTGCTCTGTTGATAAATTGAGAAATTTAAAAAATTAAAAATATATTGGGAGACCAAAACTGGGAAAGAAATATAGAACTGGCAGAGAAAGAATGGGACATTTGATAGCCCTACTCACACGGAACAGTTTAAAATCACTGGTTAACCTAGCATACTTGCTTTTCGATTGTTGGTTAAAAATGGCATTCAGTGAGAAAGGATCAGACATGAAAAGAACTTTCAAACATTGTTAAAGACCGACACAACATAAGACAATGAAACAGTGCTAACCACTGTGCTGCCAAGCATTATTGCTAAGTAGTCAAAAAAAGATTATATGGAAATAAGTCGTTAATTAGAAAGGCATCTATAAAATGCAGAAAGAATAACCAATTGATCTGTCACCCATTTGCTATATTCAATCTAGTGAAACTGAAGCCTGTCCTAGCAGCACAGGCTGTAGTGGCCCCAGTCAATCACAGAGTAACTGATGAATCAATCAGTTTTTATGAATATTGTACAATTAACAATGTGCATCAACACAAGGTACTTCACAGATAAAAATGGCAATAGTATATTGAAAATTCAATGTGAATAATACAATTAAATTCACAAAGAGCAGAAAATTCAGCACAGGGAGATAAAACGATTAACTAGGACATATCAGCAAATCCTATGAAAGGAGCTTTACTTATCAATTTAAGTTATTATATATAGAGTGTGTTCAGAAAGTATTCAGACCCCTTCAATTTGTGCCCACTGTATTGTGTTGGTAAATTAAATTAAAATGAATAATTTGCATGTTTGCCTATCAATCCACACTCAATAACCTGTAATGACAAAGTAAATACATGATTATACTTAGGTCTACAAATTTATTAAAAGTCAGAAACTCAAATCTCTCCTTAATCGAAGTATTCAGACCCTTTGCAGAGACCCTTTAAATTGTGCTCAGGTGCATCGTGTTTGCTTTAATTCTCCTTGAGGTGTGTCTAGAGCTTGACTGGAGTCCACTTGTGGTTAACTCAATTGGACATCATTTAGAAAATCAAACGTCTGTGTATAGAAGGTTCCACAATTCATACTGAATATCAGGACAAAAACCAAACTATGAAGTCGACAAAACTTTTTGTAGATCTCTGTGCTCAAACTGTGGTGAGGTAAAGATCAGCGCAAGGGCATAAAATCATTTGTAAAGCTTTGAGTCTTCCCAGGTGTACAGTGGGCTCAATAATGTGAAATGGAAGAAGTTTGGAACAACCAAGAGACTTCAAAGTGTTTGCTGTCCAGCCAAACTGAGTAACCAGGACAGAAGGTTCTTGGTCAGAGATGTGACCAATAACCGTATGATCAGAGCATCAGAAGTCCTCTGCTGAGATGGGAGAACCTGTCAGAAAGAAGACTCAGCAGCTCTCCATGAATCAAGTGTTTATGGTAGAATGGCTAGATGGAACCCACTCTTGACTAAAACGTATATGGCATTTTGAAGGACTCTAAGAACATGAGAACAAAGATTCTGTTCTGATGAGACAAAAATGTAACTTTCTGGGCAGATCTCCAAGCACTACGTTTGGCAAAGACTGAGCCCTGCTCATCACCAGCCTAATACCATCCCTATGGTGAAGTTTGGAGGTGTCAGCATCATATTAGTGGATGTTTCTCATAATAACTATTAAAAGATACTGTAGATAAAACATGAATTTCAACCCCAGACAGGGGAGAAACCCTGGCTGAGACATGACAGCATGGGGTCCAAAACCACTATTGTAGATCTATGAGGCAGCAGCACTGACTACTGCACCATGATAAATTAGTGATTATTGATTAGTCATAAGAGGAAATGGGTAGGGCTGTATGCTCAAGCTTTCATAAAATGAGGAATGAATGAGTAGCTTTGTAATCATCCACCAGCTTAATACTACTGAAGGGCACAGTAGTGTATGCCAGTAGCATCAGGCAGAAAACATAAAGAAACATGAAGGTTAGGTAGACATCAAACATTCAGTGTCATGAGTTCACTCATTATGAGCTGCTGGTATTTGTGACAATTGACTGTACACGTGAAGTTCCAATTACTTTGTGTGAAATGCACAAAGTATTCATGCTTTTTGTAATTAATAGATAGAAGGCTTACTGGGCTCTTTTTGCTAAGCAAAGTCTGTGCCCATTGGTGGTTACTGCAGTATGAAACAGAAAATACATTTTATAATGGTGTGACATAGGCCTCAGATAACAGTTCATCTGTGCATTCAATTTTGATTCCAGTTCATGACCATGGGAGGCTTGCATCACTGAGTTTATTATGAATACATAGTTTATTATGAATTGAGGGCAGCTTGGTGGCACAGTGTTCAATACTGTTGCTTACCTCACAGATTTGGAATTGTGATTAATAGTCCAGTGATTGTCTTTGTTGATTTTACACATTCTCCTCATGTCTAAGCGTGTTTTTAGTTTTCTTCCTATATACATGTTCCTTTAGTGACTCTAAATTGATACTTTGTGTGGTAGTGAGCCATGATGGGCCGGGATAGGCTCTGGTTACTTTTGAACTTAAACAAGTTAAATAAGTTAAATTCTGTATAAAAATCATAATTAAGTTGAGAGCTGGCGTGCTGAAGCCTAACCTGACATCATCTGGAGACAGGCAGCATACTATGTAATTAGTTGAATGCAGATTTCTTTTATCAGAAAAGATGGAATATCCTTAGTAAAAAAAGAAAAAAAGAAAAGAAGCACATGTTAGGCTAAATACAACTGTAAAACAAGCCGTTGAAAGAATTTTTTCAATTTATGCTCATATTTCTGAAATCATCATATGGGTGACTATTATATGTATTCTCATCATGTTTTTGAACTCTTTTTCTCTCTCTTACAGAAATCCGATCAGCACGTTGAAAGACAGTCAACAGTCGTCTAAAGAAAGTGTAAGTATGTAAAGATTATCATTGGTCTGAAATCCTGAAAAGTGCAGTGCAACTCGCTAGTGCTTCTCTTCAAAGTGGATCAGTTCTGCCGACCTAAACAAGGCGATGACATGACTTATGGCTTAGAAAATCCTCCTCTACAGGGAATCAATTTAGCAATAGCAATGAAAATGGAAACAAATGACACCTGATGGGGCGCCGCACTCCACTCGAGTTCACTCTTTTAACTAAACCCAGATGAAGTCCTTTATGGGCCAGGTCTACGATCCAAGAGGAGCTGTTCAGACCATTGAGATTTCATCAACTTGTTTACTACGGGCTTGCCAAAGAGGAACTGTGCAGTGACATTTCACAGCATTCTCACACAATGGTGCCAAAATTCCACTAGTAAAAAGGCCACTGAGTTCTTTGCATAATTTATAGATGTACAATTGTCTGCCGGGGGAGCACATCAAATGTGTTACTTTAATTGTCTCACATTCGTTCATTCTTCAAAAAAGCTTTATTAATGTGGGATGAATTGCCATCCCAACCATAGACACAGAAAGGTCCAAGTCTGAAGACTGAACACACTATAGTACTGGCGAAAGTTTCAAAACTTTGACAGGTAGTTTAGAGTTTGCTCTCCGTTTTATAAGCAGTTCAGTCTGATGGTTAAGGCTTTGGGCTAAAACTCAATAGGCTGCTTGCTCATGCATGAGCACTGACTTAGTTCAGTTAATTTTAGTGTAGAGTTCTTCACTGATTACAGGCCCTGAGCGCTCATACATATTTACAAATATAATAAAATATCACTAATGTACAAAATCCCAGAAGATTTACAAACATATTAATTGTGACCACTACAGGCCATTTGGCAAACTGAGACGCAACACTACATAATGTGTTGCATTAGACCAGGCCAAAGGGACACCCACAGAACATCTGGCTATGACAGATAGAGGGTCATTTCCGGAGGGTGGCACTGGAATGCATTTATATGTGGAGTTGGCCAACCGGGATCCCAAGCTGTGGCAACATGCTTTACAAGTGCATACTCCTCAACCAGACCTGAATGTAAGCTGCCCTTTCCAGTAAGACAGAGAAAAGGAGTTTTTTAAAATATGGAAAATGGCTGTCAGACAAAATCATCCTTCCATCCATTTTCCTCTGCATTGCCAGGTCCAGGGTGTGGGGCAGAAGTCTACACAAAGATACCCAAAATTCAACTTTAATCTCCACTTCCTCCAACTCCTCCAGCATGATATAATAACTCCAGCATGTCCCTAAGGTCTCCTCCCAGTTCGACATGCCCAGATACCTCCACACATAGGCATCCTAATCAGATCCCTGAACCACATCTGTTGGCTCACATCAAGGCTGCTCTGCTTTGAGCTCCTCACCTTATGTTTAAGGCTAGGCCCATACACCCTGTGAAGGAAGTCCATTTCTGCTGCTTGTATCTGCACTTTATCATTTTCTTGCTGAGAAACATGACCTCAGACTTGTTGATCCTTATCCCAGTCCCTTCAAACTTGACTGCAAACCACACTAAAGTGTATCTGAGGTCACCAACAGATTAAACTAGCAGGACCCCATCATCTGCAAAAAGCAGAGATGCAATCATACATTAACCAAAGTTGATACTCTTGATTCTTTGGCCATATCAAGAAATAGTGTCCATAAAAATTATGAACAGAATCAATGACAGTAGGCAGCACTGGCAGAGTCCCACACCCACTGGGAATGAGTGTGGCTTACTGCAGGTCCGTCTTAATAGCATCATAGGCCCCCAGTAAAAGCAGTGTGCTGGAACCCCTGTTTTGATAGCAAAACATCCATAGAAATCAGAAACATCGTGTACCCCTATGCTCCTGGGGCCCCCAGCCAATGCCCATATGTTAAGATGGCCCTGGCTTACTGGCGACAATGTGAACCAAGCTTTCTAGTCATTTGTACGGGACTGAATGTCCTATACCAGCAAGCTCGGTACCCGAGATTCCTAAAAATCCCTCCTAACAGGACATTGTGAGGAGCACAAACATATGCCTTTTCCATCTCCACAAAACAGATGTTGAATAGTTGGGCATACCCACATGAACTGTAATAGTTTGAAGGTAATAATTTTTACAAATAAAAAGTTGATTTTCAGTTGTTTATTTAAATGTATTGTTATGACAGTGACTCATTGTGCCACCATTTTAATTTACTCCCGCCATTTCACTTTCAATTCTCATGACCAATAGCCAGATCACTGGTGTCGTAATACAGTATCCACACTTTTGAATAACAGCAAGACAATTTTCCTTGCTTTGAATTTAAATTGTATCTTCAGTTATGGAGATCTAGTTAATTTGGATTTATGACTGCTCCTAGAACCGCATTTTTGTGTTTTTATTTTGGTTGTGAAGCCTTATAGCCTGACGTCCCATTAATCACCTTTGCCTGTCATTTTGACCTCAATGAAGCCTAATTCCCAATAGCCTGTTTTATCTACTGGACCCTTCTTCTTCTCACAAATGTACATATTTTTCAACTAGAGTATACACAGCAGGGCTTATGCAAAAGTGTCTCTTTTTGGGGTCACACTTAGCTGCGAATTCTGTAGGTGAGCACTAGCCCATTTGAAATTAGATTCTGTCAGAAATGTCAACCAAAAACTAACCAGAGAAAATTGCTTTTGCTGCATTAAGAAAATACAATTTCATAAAGTCAAAAAAAAGAATGAACCTAATTAAATTTCTCATGATGTTGATCACTTACACTTTACAGTAAGAACACCCAAAAGAAGCCAATGGGAGTATACAGTAAATGATTAGAGTGTTGTCTTTTAAGTGCCAGTTTTCTTTTGTTGATTTATAGCAGATGTTATAATCAGGTTAGTGAAATGAAACAGCAAAGTTAGACTGAAGCTTCTTCTTCTTCTTTCGGCTGCTCCTGTTAGGGGTCACCACAGCGGATCATCTTCTTCCATAAAAGTTAGACTGAAGCAAATGTCCTTAAATAAACTTGTTATCCATGTGATGTGAGAAACCCTTCTTGACTTTGTCTGTTTATTTTTACCACCTTAAGATATTTTACAGTAACTTCCAGCTACACGCCAGCCTATTTTGTGTTGTCCAACACTCTTTAAACTCTCTTGTTTTTTAAAGAGATATCTATGATATATTTTTTGTATCTTTGGGCATATTAGTTATATTACTTCCAGTTCTTTGGATTTTACTGCTTTTCAGTTACTTTTAAATATGCCCACACAAGAAGCCACTTGAGAGAGAACATAGCTGGAGGTCATGGGCAGGAGTATGTTTCGGGGTTTAGATCAGTTCAGTGTCAATGTCAGCTCAAAGGAAAATGTCTGGTGTTAATTATTTCTGGCCATGCCGAGGATTCTGCTAACAACAGAAAGTTTTTCAGTTTATTGCTTGATGGACTTAGCGAGAACCCCAGTATCACCTATGATAATATGGATTACTTTAACATTTGTTTTCCAGAGTCTTTAACTCTCATTCTGGAGCTGATGGTAGTGCTCTAATTTATGTTAATTTTTTGGACCAATGTTATAGTCCAAGATATTTATTAGATTCGTTTTACTGGTGAATTGGTTCACACAGATGATACTCGTACGTGGTTGGTTAACATTAAATGTGAAATTGGTTTCAGAATATGTTGAATGAATCAATTTCTGCAATTTTATGTGCCTCTTATCTCCATCTCTACCATCACCTTGGCACTTGGTAATTAGTGTCCATGGCTACGGTCCAGTAAATGTATTTTACAAAGTGATATGATTACTAGCTGTGCAACCCTTCCGGACTGGAACCTAAGTAATTGTCATAGACCTCAGAATATTCTGCATTAACATCTGCAGAGTACCATCTATTGGAATATATTTTGTAAAGCATGTCATAATAAAATGGATTTTTCATTTCAACAGATAATGCATCACAAACATTAGTGGAATTTATGAATCCCATACTAAATAACACAGCAGAGACACAGCAACCAGATGGACACAAAGATAAACAGACACACACAGACACTTGTTGTTGTTTTAATGAGGTGGATTATTATTCCTATAATTACTGGGATTTTAGCATGCTAAGGATAGATAGATAGATAGATAGATAGATAGATAGATAGATAGATAGAT
>JANRMT010062852.1:30960334-30973952 GCA_026402145.1 Polypterus bichir lapradei | reverse complement strand
GATAGATAGATAGATAGATAGATAGATAGATAGATAGATAGATAGATAGATAGATAGATAGATAGATCTATCATAAACCAGAAGATTATGTAATGTTTAATTACCACATGGTGTTATGTATGCCCATTTATGCCCAATTATTTTGGGCATAAATGAGTTAACCATATGTTTGCATGTACGTTTGCCCTGCAATGCCTTGTGTCCAATGATTGCTAAGACATTTGCCCTATGACTTGGACTTGCAGAGTTGGAAAATAAATGAATGAATGGATGGATGAGTGGAAAGAGAACTGTTCCTGAAGATTAGATGGAGGTTCTTCTTTTATACCACTTGGCTCGTTTTCCCAGTTTATTGCCAATTCTGATAAATTATGTAACTAAAATTATTTATCAATTACTACATTTTAAAATGTCCCTCTCTGTCTTTTTTGCTTTTCAGTAGTATGTCATTTGCACAAGATCACATCTCTTGGGACCATCCAAAAACAACTGGAAAAAGTGATCTGCAAGAAAAGCATCTCAATGAGTATGTTGAAACTGAAATCAAAACAGAAAAGAAAAACATAAAACATTAACACAGAAACCAAAAGGCGATGAAATTTTCAGAAGTAAAGAAAAACACAGATCGTGTGGAAACAAAATGTCTTCACTGGAATATAAATGGTGGAAAGAAAACTAAACCAGTTTGGAATCAATGGAAAAGCAAAAAGGATTAAACTGGAATAACCACAGGACAGCCATCTTGCCAAATTTTAACTGTCAAAAGAATGCTATTTTTTTGAAGCCAAAAATATTCATGGTGTTGTTGGGCTGATCAACCTGGGAGTGATTTCTAAGCTATGATGGGGTTTTGGAGCCCTAAGTTTAATAAGATACGCTCCTTTTAGAGCCAGGCTAATTGTGCCTCATTGAAACAGAGTGGTGAACATCCCCACTTATGATATGGCTGACGTATGGCTGGCATTTTCTCACTTTCTTACTTCAAACATTTGACTTTGTAACATTGTAATTATTAGTATTCATGTTAGTATGGGTCATGAACATGGCTGTGTCTATCCATTTGCACAAAACAAAACCAGAAAACTGTACAATTCATATGACCAGAAGGCATAAGGGAAGCTGAAATTTACACCCATTTACAGAAATGTTTAAAATTAGTTGTGACAGCCATCAACAGCATCCACTAATGAGAAGCAGGAAGAAGTGGGGGCCATCACACTCACCGAACGAACAATAATAATAGATCTATAACAATAGCTGTTAATGATAATGTGGTGAAAATAGAGAGACTTAAATGACATTACAATTAACCAAAAAAAATGTTCTCAATGCTTTTAGAAACTTGTAGACCACCAGTGTAGTTTAATTAACTGAAAGTTAGAATGTTATGTTCAATTAGAACATTCATTCATTAGAACCCTTGTGACGAGAACAGACCATTCAGGCCAACAAGCTTATCCATCAAATTCCTCAAGATTATCCAAAATAACATCAAGTTGAAGTTTGAAGGGCCCTAAAGTCCTGCTCTTCACCACACACCCTGGCAACATTTTTACTATAAATGTCCGTGATGCCAGAACAGACTCCAGCCCAACTCAAACCTAAATTGCATTAACCAGGAATGACAGTATCATGTTGTGTTTAACCTTATTATGAAATGTTTTTTAAAAAAATAATGTGTGGAAATGTTTTTAAGAATCCTCGTAAATCCGTTAGGAGTCCAACTTCTTTTAAAGATCTCTTTATTGCAGTTTCTTGGGGTCAAAAGGAAGGAAAGTGACCTGACCTAATAGCATCTTAATAGCTTAGATTATCCTCTGGTCATGACAATATGTTAGGGTACAAGGGAGTTAAAAAATTGAAGCACTCGTCACGGCTTGATCTCGCCCACTCATTTCCCACATGTCATGGATGAGACTACAAAAATAGAAAATACAAATAAAAGTCTTTTCCACAATATCAAAATATGACCAAAGCAGCCTGGACAGTATGAAATAGAGAAGATATCAAGAAAGGAGGATCTTTATATGTACCGTGAGTAATCGAACTGCACTAAACCCCTCTTTATGAATTTTCATTGTTATATGATGTTTATAAAGAACTTTCCTTGGATCCCTGAAATAACAGAACCAAAAGAGTCACTAATTTTCATGTGTGAGGAACCCTGAACACCAGATATTCACTCAATGCTGCACTTTTAAAAAACAGATAAAATTAATAAATGTTTGAATGGCTGATTATTCTTTAACTAAAAGTAACCCTTTATTTAAACGTGACAATAGGTACTTAAGATTTAAGATGTGTGTTTGTGTGTGTGTGTGCTGGGGGCTCAAAAATCATTTGTATAACAAGTAAAGTCACTACTCATGTAGAAACAACAAAGAGAGGGGTGGTGCAGAGCTGCTACCTCACAACTTGGCAATCCTGGGTTCAAACACTGACCCAAGTACCCCCTGAAGGGAGTGTGCACATTCTGCTTATGCTCATGGAGATGTTCCTTCAGTACTCACTATTTCCTTCTGAATGTGTAGTCAGACACAAAAATCAGTTAATCTTTATTTAATAGAGAAACATTAACACCAAAATCCATTACAAGATGATTTAAATGGTTAACAAGATCACAACAATAAGGTTGACCAATGACTCTTAAATGGCCTGATATATGGATACCTGCATAGGTGTGCCCTTTGATGGACTGGCACTTCATTTAGAGTTTTTTGCAAATGCTGGAGGGACGGGATCTTTTTCCCACAACCTTATTCTGGAATTTGGGGGGTTGTTTTGAAATGGTTGTATTTTAATAGGGATTAAATAAGCAATAGTCAAGATCACTCTCATAAATGTCTCCAAGATGAACAACAAGCTTTAAGGAGACTGCCTGGTGCATTGGTCAGTTCACCATGACAAGACTGGAGAATATAACAAAGCAACAGTCCTAAATAAGTGAGGTTTATTTGCATATCAGAGTTAAGAAACACATCAGATTGCACCAATCAGCATAGAAATAAATGATATCATCTTCAGCACACCTATATCTACAGGTGCTAGATGAACTAGGCAGTCACAAAGAGCGGCAAAGTTTTTGGTGGGTGGAGGTATTTTGTCGATCAACCATCATAGACGTAGCATATAAAAACAATCAGGCCCATAAGTTGATGGGGTACCTTCATTGATCAAATGTCAGTGTTGTGTCATGCTAGAATCTCAATGGTAAACCCCCCATCGCCTGCTTTTCCAGGCAATGTACTGTATGTATAGCAATTGCTTTCAAGACCAGAGCTGGTACCGATTAAATACAGTATTTTTGTAATTATTACAAGGAAGGCCAAATACATTTTTATTACAATATATGCATTGTGTATGCGTATATCTTCTTCTGCTTCTTCTTCACCTTTTTCCACTTCAATGTGAGGTCACTGTGCTTGATCAACCTTCTCCTTTACCCTGCAGTCCTTCACCTCCTGTTTTTCTTCAAGTCTTCTTTTACTTTATCCATCCACTTCCACTTTGGCCTTCCTCCTTTCCTGTTCCCCTTTACTTCCATTTCTATCATTGTTTTGCACACATATTCATTGTCTTTCCTCATCACATGTCCATATCATTCCAGCCTACTTTACTGTCTTTTCTTGGACAACTCTCCCATTTTTGTTGTACCGCTGATTTCTTATTCTGTCCTCTTTTGTACCTCCACTCATAAGTGTCAATACTTTAATTTCTGCCACATCTAACGTCTGCTGCACTCTAATTACTGCTCATGCCTCAACTCCATACATAATTGCTGGTCTTACCACTGTCTTAAAAACCTTATCTTTAACCTTCACCTTAATTCTTTACCTCAAACAACACTCTTGATACCTTCTTCTAATTGTTCCATGCACACTGCACTCTATGGGTTATTTCTACATGTAGTTTTCCATCTTGGGCTACCACTGATCCTCGATATTTAAATGTTTCCACTCTTTTCAGTAGCTCTCCCAGCAGGCCAACTTCTGAATCCTGATCATCATTAAACCTCATACATTAGGTCTTCTCCCTATTTATTTTTAATCCTCTATCTTCCAAAGGCCTTTTTCATTCTTCCAACTTCCTCTCCAAGACAGACAGAGATTCAGAATGTTAAATTGCTAAATCAAGTACATTATTTTTGCAAGGCAAAGAAGGAGGAAAGAAAACATTTTCTTCCATACTTTACAAATCTCTTCCACATACTTTACGACTGTGATTGTCGAGATTGTCATTGTAATCGGCAAAGTGGGGATCGTACTACCAAAACAAGTCTGGCAGCTCAACAAAGTGTCTACATGTGGCAGGAAATGAGTCAAGTGATTTTTTTTCACTACAGATCTTTCTGTAGTGCCAAATTAACACATTTTGTTTAAGTGACGTCGTACATCTCTTTGAACATTTAAATGAGTATATTGGTGTTAATAGAGATGCTGAAATTTTTAATTGATTTGGTTTTACTGCTGTATCTATCATTTTTATTTTAAAGAAACATTATTTACAATTATGTAACAGACAAATTGAAATTTCTTACCTTTGTTTTTCCAGAAATACTTTGGAATTTGAAATACACATGTTCATCTTCAACAGACTGTTAAACATCACTAATTCCCCGAAATTTTCCAGGCAGTTCTAAACATCTTCCTTCTTGCGTCAACACCATAAATTGCAATGGAGGTGAAACACAATTTGTTTTTTGATTTTTTTTTGCACTACAGAACACTGAGTTCAATTCTGTTTTGCACAAATCATTTTTCTCCTCACTACACAACTGTTAAAGCTGTGTATGTGCCTGAGTGTGTGTGTTAGTGTGTTCACTGCACAATGCAATGGCAATCTGTCCAAGGGTTGTTCCTGCCATGTGCCAAATGATTTCTTTAAATTACAACATTTGGCTTTCGTGCCATGGATTTTCACTGAGAAGATGATATTCTTTACTTACCCCGACATGAAGAAAATCGTGCACTTTAGATTTGGACTTCTACACTCTTAAAAATAACAGATCTGTAATGTGTGGTTTCTGGAAGGTCCATTGCTTGACAAAGAACTTTTTTCTTTTTATGAGGTAATAAAATGAACTATTTATCATTTCTCTAGACTTCATTGCTATAATGATATGATTTAATTTAGTTTTACAGGGTGAAGTTTTGAAATACCTTCAGTCTTTTGGGGGAACAATGTACTGTATATCAGATGAATCTATAATTCTTCAGAAAAGTTGGCATATGCTTTACTATCCCTAGAGAATATGTTATATGTTTGCACCTGTGATATACAACCATACATCCTGAAATGATCATTTGTGAATTTTCTGGGAGTTTCTAAAGTATTAAAAATAATTAAACTATTATAATTATAAAATCATAATATTTAAAATGATTAATTTAATAACATTTTAAAATAAAATACAACATAAGCATTCTGTTACATTTTTCCAGTGTAGGGTACATTTCCTTTAGAGGGGAGCAGTTTTTTTGTGCCTTAGGTGTGAAGGTGGTGCAGCAGTCATTTGTCACATACATTTATCAATTTTTTAATATTTACACTCCAGAAGCATAAGGACTGACAAGTCAAATACACAGAAAGTACTATGAGCCCAGTCTGCATCAGTCCACTGACTAACCAGACAAGCGAGGTGTGGAGTGAGCTTAAGCAATGGAGATGTGATAGTTAAGTAAGCAGACAGAGACTACAGTGTGACACTCAGGCCACTTGACTTGATTTGATTTGAATGGCACCTGCTTGGTCAAATTTTATAACAGTCATCTGAGTACAGTAATATCCAGAATTACTGTAAATGACCTTATTGCTGTCTTAAGCCTCTATCACCTAAACCAAAAGGGGCTTTAACAAGAAAAATATCCATTAAGTAAGGTGCTAAAAAAAATTGAGAGTGGTTGATTGACTAATGCAATGAAATGAAAAATTCACTGAGCCCTTGTAACTTATCCATCCATCCATTATCCAACCCACTATATCCTAACTACAGGGTCATGGGGGTCTGCTGGAGCCAATCCCAGCCAACACAGGGTGCAAGGCAGGAAACAAACCCCGGGCAGGGCGCCAGCTTGTAACTTATTTTTAAAGTTATTTAATATTATATTTGTGCTAAAATGATTCATGCAGAAAGAAAGGTTAACATTACAAACCTACTAGAACTGAACTCAGTGTGTGTATTATTTGTAACATTTGGAAAATTTATAAAAATACTTTTTTTATATAAATGTCTATCTCTCAGTCTCTATCTATTTATTTAGGAAGAATCATGAACCCACAATAAACGTTGTGGAGCCATCCGGGCATCCCTGTTTAATGACAACAAAACAAAAGTATTATTGGTAGCTAATAAAAGAAAATACGGCCCATCCAACACAAAAATTCCTAAGTGTAAGAGATTTGCTTCAGGCAGTGCAGGAGCTCCTTCCGTGTCCTTCTCCTGGGGCAAAGTGAAGCGTGACACCCCGGACATGCCTCCTTTTATTCGATCCAGGCCAGAAGGTGACAGTGCCTTCTCCGGCTTTCACAGATGGCATTAATTGCAGTCACCAGGGTTCTTAGTACTGCAGATGGAAGAGAAAGTTAGCATCAGCGCTTCTTCTTGGTCTGGGGTGGTAAGCTTACATTAATTATGTCTTGAAGTTGATCCATAAGGGCATGTGGGTGACACAATCTGTCTATCTATCTATCTATCTGTCTGGTCCAGATCTCTTTGAACATGAACCTTTATCTTTATTTAGAAATATACCAAATATTTTATTGAAAACTAGAAAAATTACATTTTCATTTTATTTTTTTATTTTATTGTTGTCTTCATAGAAGATGTTAACTGGAGTTCTGGACTGTTTTCATGTCCTACTCAAGGAAAGTAGATTGTATTTCTTTGTTGCTGTAATTGAGTGTGTGTGTGTAGGCATATATTACACTTATTTTTTTCCTAATTCTTTTATCAAAAAGAGAAGAGCCCAGTAAAAAAATCCATCGTGTGTAAAAGTTTTCATGAAACTGGAAGTCTTTTTGTTGCTAATTTGATCATTTTTCAATGCTAAGACGGGAGTTCTTCCAGCTTGTATAAAGCTTTATTTTAATGCCTCTTGTCTAATTGTATAAAATATTCAACTTTCTGTCTGTAATATTTTAGATTTATTTATGCCCATTGATTTCCCATACTGGACAGCGGCAGCGTGTTTCATGCTGCTTACTTAACATATGCATTTAACAATTTAGCTGCACTGTGTATACATAACAATAATGGCCCTTTAAACCAGATCCTATTTTGCTGAGACAAAATTGGATATTATTCAACTTTAGTTTGTTGTGGACTTTTAAATGGCCCCAGGCATCATCCATTATATGATTCAATAAGAAGCATCTCGTTTATATTAATTTATTAGATATTATGTCCTTCCCAGGTCTCAGAGTATTGTCAGTTTTTCAGACTGAATCAGAACCAATTGATGTGCAGCTCAGACCTTCAGCTAGGGGGCGCTGCTGCCTGCCTCACTCTGCAGCAGCCCAAATATCAGTGAGAGTGTGTGGGTAAAACAAACTCTAAAACTAAAATGTCCAGTTTCTGATAGATGGCCAGGTATTAATGCATGTTACTATCGCTGGTACACTGTAGAATGTTTCACCTAATTAGAATAACAGACTTTGCAATTTAATTCATCAAGGTGACTTAGAAAATCAGGGTCCGTTACAATTATTCCATACAAATTCTACTGAAACGGTGTGACTGTAAGCAAGTCACTTCACCTGTCTGTGCTTGATTTGAAATAAATAAATGAAACTAAGTGTATTTCTCAAATGTTGGATAAAGGCGTTAGCCAAATAAGTAACTGAAATATTTACACAATTAGAGTACAGGCGGTTTTTGTGACTTTTTATTGAGTAACACAGTGAGGCAGAAGTGTGGCCAAATCAGCAGCAATGTGACTAAAGGCCACAACACCACAGTGTCTGACTTAACAGTCAGGTTTCCTAATCCAGTCTAATTTTATATAATCTGCTCAAATAGCCAGTTCTGTAAATGTAACTTTCATTTCTAAATATTTTGTAACCTGCTTTACTGCAATATAAATACATTCTGCAGCATAACATCACCTGAATGACTGAAGCCACAAACTAAAATGTTGCAATGCAAACTCACAATTTATCAGGGCAGGGGAATCACAGGGCTTTAATTCTAAGGCAGGGTGTGAATTCTTGACAAGGCCTCAGCAAACTCCATGGATATCAAGGTGTTGCATATGTTATTTTTATTATTATCTTTTTTTTACTGCAATTATAATTGATTGGCTGGATTTTTGACTTTGTAACTGTAATTTTTGTGTCTATTGTTTTCCAAAAATGTTAATTCTGAATTTCAAAGATGTCATCCAGACCCTGTGCCTGGAGGGATTTTTTATGTGTATATCTTGTAAATATTAATACTTTTTTTTGAGTGGCATTGTAGGACAAAAATGGAAGCCTTTTTGTCATGGAGGTACTTGTATGTTGATGCACTGAAAGAGACAACAGCACCTATATATGTTGTGTTGTACTCTGGGAAGGCCTGAGTGTTCACTGACATTTGCTTCTTTACGCACCTCTTGACTAGAAGAGGCCGCCTTCATTCTCTTTGGACCTTCACTGTCAGCAATAAGCTCTAACACTAAACTGCAGAACCTCATTCCTGAAGATATCAGACTAACCAATGTCAGCTGTAATATAAAAAAAGTATATATTGTATTTTATTTTAAAGGTTTTATTGCCATCTGTACAAAAAGGCTAGAAACAGTATTGCTAGAGTAAAAAGAAACTGCTAAGCATATTAATATGAAAAACCTGCTCTGTGTTGAATAATTGTAAGTGCAAATATATTCTATAAACCTATAAATGAAGGAAACAAAAACTGTGTGTGTTATTCTTTTACGTTTATTTTGCTTTTTGATTATTTATTTAAAATCTCTGGGATAATGCAACCAAAAAATAATCAATACCTCACTGCTGTTGATGAGCCTAACTATTTTTTATGCAATCACCAGAGAAGATAATCAGCAACTGGTGATGTCTATGAATCGCAGACTTCAAGCAGTCATTGCATACAAAGGAAATGCGACAAAGGACTAAATATGACTGCTTTATTACACCCACCATTGCTGTGTCCCAAACATTATGGTCGCCCAAAATGGAGGGAGCATGTATAAAAGGTGTTGTCATTTCTACATGGTATGAGGAAACTGCATGCAAATCCCCTAAAATGAAAGTCTGCATTGCGCACTTTAATCACATCTGAATTGTTTGATTTGTAATTTTAAACTGTGGAGCTGATGTTTAAATGAAAAGAATGTGTCTTTGTCCCAAACATATATATTTTGTAGAAAAGAGAGACAAAAACTCATAAAGATTTGGGATTTTTGGCCCTGTATACTGCAAATAAGGTTAAAATAATTATTACAAATCATCAGACATACAAGGGCGGGTGGACGGACAATTTATGGAGGAGGACCGAAAATCAAAACAGTGGGATGCTGGGAAAGCATGGTGGTAGATAGGTAGCTGACGTCATCACAGGGGGACGAGAGGAAAGAAAGGGACCCGGAAGTGTTGTGCTTCTTGGAGTCGTCCAGGTGCGATTAAGGTGGCGATGCTTCATCTTTTCTGAAAAAATAAAGAGAGAGAGGTTAGTACCCTGCCGTTGTCCCCTGGCACGACTTGTCGCGTTGCATGTCGGGCCCTTAAGCTGCTCCCCATGTGCTCGTGCGTGACTATATATATATGACAACTTTATCCCCATACTGAGCACATATGCAAAGATGAATTTGTGCTACCGTCACACCTTCTGCCCACAATAAGCGCATGACAGAATGCTGTTCCTCTTTGGTGCAATTTTTGCAGCCATCTTCACCACAGGGTGACAACTCTTATACTAATCTGCAAGGCAGAACTAGTCACATGACACTCTCAGACACGAGTAATTACTGACTTCTCTCGCTGTCACCGTTTCTAATGCAAATATAAAAAGTGCGGAACTTTTTGAACGTTCCTCGTAATATATATATATATATATATATATATATATATTCACTAAGGAAATTCTTAGAAACACTTTTGAAGGCCCTTTTAGCTGGCTATTAATTTATGTTTATTTTACTGGCCCTTAAGGGTACTTTTGTCATATCACTTTAGCAACAAAGTAATAAAAGTGCTAATATCTAAGTCTGACACTAATTTATTATTAATATTTAAAGATTACATTTATTACAAGGTACTGTATGAATTAATTATATCAATGAGTTGATTACAATAATGTTTGAGTTAGCATTGACTTACTATCGTTTGCAAAGCTTTAATTTATATACCCTTAGAAGGTAATACGACAATGACTGATTTATATGTAACCTCAGAGATTAAGCGCCAGTTAATTAGTGTGTGCTTTATTAGGAAACCTCAGGGGCTAAGTAGCTATCTTAGCGTGTGTTTCATGAATAATAGGTCACATGCAACCTCAAATGCTATTCCTTAGTGTGTGTTTCAGAACCTCAGAGGAATGAAAGTTTAAGTTAATGTGTGTTCCCTTTAATTCAAAGTTTAATTAAAGAATACTCACCAATACTCTGTTAATGTCAGAGGTTTCCAGGGTGTCCACAGAAAAAAAGGGTTATACCTTTACAGTATTAATAACTAACAATTTATTGGCTAACAAACTGAAAATTATATTCAGTATAAAAATAATATAATTGCAAAAATACAGTATACTAGCCGAAAGGTGTAAGAATAGGAACAGAAAACAGTGAGAAAGGAATTTGGTATAACAAAGGCTTAGGAAACCACCGTCGCAGTATAACAAAAATAGCAAGGAGCGAAGCCAATGGTCGAGAGAGTACCTTCCTGTAGCAGGCTACGGAAAACATAGACACATATAGATAGATGCCGCATTCACTGTGTTGCCCAGTTGACATGATTAGTCAGCGCGTCCGCACTATTGCGAGTGGTAAAAGTGCCACTTAAACTAATACAGGTAGATGTGGAAACAGGGTTTTCTGATGAAAAAACAATAACGCTTTAAACAGTATCGTTTACATACAACAGATTTTGGCGAATCATTTACATGCAATTATTTATATCCATTTATACACTAATAATGGCAATTATTAAATAATAATAATTATTATTATTAAATAATTCCTCCTGTATAAGTAACATTTCTCGGACTGCTTTCTTCCATTTCCAAAACATTTCTAGACTTCCTCCTGTTCTTACCCAACAGAGTACTAAAGTATTGGTTAATGCCCGAGTCACCTCACTTATAGATTACTGTAATGCTATTCTATCTGTCATCCCACAAAAATGTATCCATCGCTTACAATTTATTCAAAATTCTGCTACCAGGATAATAACCTGCTCTTCTAAATCCAGAGCATACTACACCTATTCTCTCTCAACTTCCCTGGCTACCTGTTAACTACAGAATACAATACTAAATACCGCTCTTAACATTTAAAGCTCTCCACATCCTCACTGATCTCCTCCAGACTGACGCTCGTTTTGCTCTCTCAGATTCTCATCTGTAGCTGTAATTTCTGTACCACACATCAAACTTTGTGCTATGGGAGCTCGAGCGTCTCTCATAGTGCTCCTCAACTCGGGAATTCTCTTCTCTCTCATATACATCAGCTCGATTCAATAAAACATTTTAAAACTACCCTCAAAACTTATCTTTTCAAACTGGCATACCAATTGTGAATTTTGCACTGTTACTGCCAGTTATCTTTGTTTGTTTGCTAATTATTGCTGTTTGATTTAGCCTTCTCTTTAGCCTCGAGAGCGACAGTGGACGCGGAAGGAGGGTTAGAGATGGTGGGTGGGGCTCTGTCATGCGTTCCCCATGACACGAGAGGAGGGTTAGAGTGGGTGGGCGGGGCTCTGTTGTGCATTCCCCATGATACGAGAGGAGGGTTAGAGTGGGCGGGTGGGGCTCTGTCGTGCGTACCCCATGGTCGGGCAACTTGGTCAATTATATATATAGAAAAGAAGCCGGTATGGAAAAGAACAATGAAAAGTCATGGACTGTAGAAGAGACGAAAGCGACTGAGTTTTTGTTTGGTGAGGTGTTCCGTGCGGGCACATGAGCAGGCAGTATGCATGCCTCGAAAGCGAGGGTGGACGCGGCAGGAGAGTTAGAGTTGGCGGGCGGGGCTCTGTCGTGCATCTCCCATGACCCAGGAGGAGGGTTAAAGTTGGTGGGCGGGGCTCTGTCATGCGTATCCCATGGTCTTAGAGTTGGTGGGCATGGCTCAGTGAGTTGGCGGGTGTGGCTCTCTGTCTTGTACTCACTGTCTTGCGTGCCCTTAGTGAATCTATACTAATAAAAGGCAAAGCCCTCACTGACTCACTCACTCACTCACTCACTCACTCATTCACTAACTGACTCATCACTAATTCTCCAACTTCCCGTGTAGATAGAAGGCTGAAATTTGGCAGGCTTATTCCTTACAGCTCACTTACAAAAGTTAAGCAGGTTTCATTTCGAAATTCTACACGTAACGGTCATAACGGTCGATAACGGTCGACAACGTCCGCCATGTTGAACTTTCTTATTTATGGCCCCATCTTCACGAAATTTGGTAGGCGGCTTCCCTGCACTAACCGAAACCGATGTATGTACTTATTTCGATGGTATGACGCCACTGTCGGCCGCCATATTGAACTTTCCAACGTCACTAATTTTCCAACTTCCCGTGTAGGTAGAAGGCTGACCCCATCTTCACGAAATTTGGTAGGTGGCTTCCCTGCGCTAACCGAAACCGATGTACATACTTATTTCGGTGGTATGACGCCACTGTCAGCCACCATATTGAATTTTCCAAACATCACTAATTCTCCAACTTCCCGTGTAGGTAGAAGGCTAAAATTTGGCAGGGTCATTCCTTACAGTTTACTTACAAAAGTTAAGCAGGTTTCATTTCGAAATTCTACGCGTAACAGTCAACAATGTCCGCCATGTTGAACTTTCTTATTCATGGCCCCATCTTCACAAAATTTGGTAGGTGGCTTCCCTGCGATAACCGAAACCAATGTACATACTTATTTCGGTGGTATGACGACACTGTCAGCCGCCATATTGAACTTTCCAATGTCACTAATTCTCCAACTTCCCATCTATGTAGAAGGCTGAAATTTGGCAGGCTCATTCCTTACAGCTTACTTACAAAAGTTAAGCAGGCTTCATTTCGAAATTCTACACGTAACGGTCATAACGGTCGATAACGGTAGACAACGTCCGCCATGTTGAACTTTCTTATTTATGGCCCCATCTTCACGAAATTTGGTAGGCGGATTCCCTGCGCTAACCGAAACTGACGTATGTACTTATTTCGATCGTATGATGCCACTGTCGGCCGCCATATTTAACTTTCCAACGTCACTAATTTTCACAATGTCCGCCATGTTGAACTTTCTTATTCATGGCCCCATCTTCACGAAATTTGGTAGGCGGCTCCCCTGCGCTAACCGAAACCAATGTACATACTTATTTCGGTGGTATGACGCCACTGTCAACCGCCATATTGAACTTTACAACGTCACTTATTCTCCAACTTCCCGTGTAGGTAGAACGCTGAAATTTGGCAGGCTC
>JANRMT010062852.1:30894392-30960234 GCA_026402145.1 Polypterus bichir lapradei | reverse complement strand
ACTTTCTTATTCATGGCCCCATCTTCACGAAATTTGGTAGGCGGCTTTCCTGCGTTAACCGAAATCAATGTACGTACTTATTTCGGTGGTGTGACGCCACTGTCAGCTGCCATATTGAACTTTCCAATGTCACTAATTCTCCAACTTCCCGTGTAGGTAGAAGGCTGAAATTTGGTACTTATTTCGGTGATATGATGCCACTGTCGGCCGTCATATTGAACTTTTCAACGGTCTTTGTTACTTATGGGCCCATCTTCAAGAAATTTGGTACACGGGTTCCCAACGCTAACTGAATCCTACTTACGTACATATATACGTCCATAGCCTGCAGCTCGGTCACCGTGTGAGGCGGCGTTGGGTCCCCCATCCCAATGCCTCCCACGTTGTTGGCTGCCTGCCTATATAAGGCCATCTGTCGCTCCAGTCTCTACATTCCCTTCCTTGCTTCGCCACGGTATTCATGTCTCCCTGCTGATAACTACAGCCTTTTTTTTTAATCCACGGCTTCTCCGCTGTTTTATTGTTCATTTATTACGATTATAGTTATTGTGTAGGTATTTTAGACTTACTATACATTGTTCAGGTACCCATTTCCTTTATCATTCCAACCGTACCCCCATTAACATGTTTATCATGTCCAACCGTACCCCCATTAACATCGAGGTGATCACCATCGATCAAAGAACTGTCACTTACCAAGTGGTTTCCATGCCCGGAGATGGCACCTGCCTTTTCCATTCTCTTTGTTACATATTGCACGGCCATATCAGGCTCACTCTTGATATCCGGAGGAACATTGTGTCTTATGTATTGAATGACTGGGACAGGTTCAAGGTGTGGACTGATGACGGTACAGGAGATAATTATACTACACAGGAGCACTAGAAGAATGAAATGCTTAAGTGTTCCGAAATGGCCAAATATTTTACACCTTTGGACAACCGCCAATGCCTCTTAAACATCTTAGATTCACAGGTGACGATTTCAGTAGTGGACACTTTGATGTTTAGAAATATTTAAACTCTCAAAAGCTGGATGTGAAGTTATCAATCAAACTGGTTGTATACTTACAACACTTGACAGATGCCGAATGTCTCTTCAACACAAGTCCTACAAATACTGTCGTAATTGAAACAAACCATGAAACTCAAACCGATTATGACAGCAGCAATCCAAGCTGTGAGATTTGAAACAAGATTACTGTTCATATGGCCAACTGTACGTTGCATGCTCAAGAGTAAGCTCAGCGCACAGCTACAGCTTGGTCATATTACAACTGGAGGGCCGAACTGACAACGTGGCATACAAAGAGATCCTTAACAAATAATTATTGGTATATTTTCCCTCAGTTTTAAAAAGGTTTAATTGTCTTCTTAATTAAAATTTTAAGGCAGTACTTCGCCGCTGCGAAGCACGGGTATTTTGCTAGTTATATATAGATGGTGAATAATAGCTAAGAACAGTGACTTGAGTTCTGGGAGATTTCCTTAGAATCCGCCAAATTCTCATAGTGTATTTATACTCTGTTGTGCAGCCTGAGGTAAGTTGCCAGACCAGTTTCAGTTTACCAGCTAGAAATAAATGCTGTGATAAAATTGTGTAAACCTTTGCAGATCAATAGCTTTCAGGTGAAATGAGACAAGGCTTCTTGACTTCAAGAAATGTGAAGCTGATTTAACACAGTTGACACTGATTTCAGAAAAACCTCAAAACAGGTCTGCTGTTTAATTAAATAGTTATTGTTCCAGGGAAAGGGCTAAGTGCTAAACTGAATTTTGGCTTTTGTTTTAAGAAAGATTTTGATTTCTTAAGAGTTTTTCAGGTAATGATTAATTAATTGTCTTTAATTGTCCAATCTCTGATGGTGTATCTGAAGCAGACAATAGATGTTTCTCCTATCAGTTGGAAACCAGTTCTCTCCCTTTTTGATGTGTAGACAATGTCACAGCTGATGCAGTTCTTCAAAAAGACATCTGTAGTCATTTCATACATGGTGATTTGATTAACTGCGGTGGGCTGGCGCCCTGCCCAGGGTTTGTTTCCTGCCTTGCGCCCTGTGTTGGCTGGGATTGGCTCCAACAGACCCCCGTGACCCTGTAGTTAGGATATAGCGGGTTGGATAAAGGATGGATGATTTGATTAATATAAAATTCCCCTGCCCACACTTGTTCCACTCCATACTAGTACTAGGGAGGGCTTCCTTTTGCCCTCAGAACAGCCTAAATTCTTTGTGGTGTGGATTCCACAAGATGTTTAAAACATTCTATTGAGATTCTGGTTGATACAGACCTCAACATAAATCAAGATTCATCAAACCAGGCTACTTTTCTCCAGTCTTGAAACTGTCCACTGAGCCTGTTCCAAATGCAGGCATAGCTTCTTGGTTAAAAGTGGTAAAATCCAACATGGTCATCTGCTGTTGTAGCCCATCTGCCTCAAGGTTCAACGTGTTCGCTGCAGTAGTACAGAGGGGTTATCCGAGTTACCGTAGTTTTTCTGTCAGCTCAAACCAGTCTGGCCATTCTCCTCTGACCTTTTCTTATGAACAAGATATTTTCATCTATAGAACTGACACTTACTGGGTTTTGTTTTTTACACCATTCTGAGTAAACTCTAGGGACTGTTTTGGGTGAAAATCGTAGGAGATCGCAGTTACAGAAATACTCAAACCAGCTATGTGTCTGGCATCAACAATCCTGCCACAATTGAAATCACTGAGGTCACATTTTTCCCCATTCTGATGTTTAATGTGATCATTCACTAAAGCCTCTTGACCTGTGTCTGCAGAATTTTATGGATTGTGCTGCTGCTACATGATCGGCTGATTCGATAATTTTATGGATAAGTCAGTAAGTAAAGTTTATTTATAAAACTCCTTTTGCAGACAAGAAGTCACAAAGCACCGTACAATAAAAATAATTAAAAGAAAAAGATTAAGCTATGCATGACATACACACATTAAGATACACAATAGACTAAAATCTAACAAATACATTAAGTAAATTAAATAAATAAATTAAAATATGCCTGGCTAAACAAAGTTTTTAATTGTTTTTTAAAAGAGTCCACAGACTCAGCCATATGAAGGTGAAGAGGGAGATTGTTTCATATTTTTGGTGCATATGATTGAAATGCACTATCCCCCCCTTGTTTTTAATCTCGTACGCGGAACAACTAACAGATTTTGAGCCTGAGATCTAAGTGTGCAAGAGGCAGTATGTTTGAGAAGGAGACTAAGTAGACTGTAGCTTGTTCGTTTAATGCTCTATAAACAAGTAAAATGAATCCTAAAACCAACTGGAAGCCAATATAAAGAGTATAAAATAGGTGTAATATGGTGTTCCTAATAATAATAATGTACAGGTATTCCTGATAATTTGCATTGTGAGTGTACATAGTTGCTGTTAACGCCATAGAATTGCACAAATTAAGCTTGGATGAACAGGAGAATCTGGGCAAAAGTGCACCCATCTTTTCAAGTCCGAATGAATGCATCAAAAAGCCAGGCTAAGCCACTAACATGAAAAAGGGAACATTGTTGTCAAGTGTAACATTTTAGAAGCCTGAGTTTTATAAGCCAAACAAGAATATGGCTTGGGTTTACTAGAGGCAATTAAAGTTTTCCACCTAAAAAAACAGAAATTGAAATTTCCAACAAGGTGAATTACAGATAATAATAATGATAATAATAATAATTAATTACATTTACTGTATATAGCGCTTTTCTCAGTACTCAAAGCACTATCATGCATATCTATGGACAGTGGCGGACCATCTCCCTGATCAAATACAGAGCGACAGAGACACACACACAAAGAAAGAAAATAGAAAACAAACAAGTGTAAGTAAGAGCCGCATGGGCTTTCTTCACAAAGGCTCGTATTTGATTGTTGAGCTTTTGAAACAAAGATTATATCATATGATGGCACACTCTGTGAAGCACATACCTGATGTGCAGGACATCCCAATGCCTGTGCATCCCTGAAGAAGACAAACACCACTGGAGATCCCACTATGAGATGTATTCTTCCATGGGTTTTATACATTTTTTTTTTTTTTTTTTAAAGCATTGTCCTGCAGAGGGCACTTCTGCCACCAAACCCGACATGGACAGGCAAAGCATAAACACACAGCACCCAGCACTTTGTTTTTGCTTCTCTCTCTCTTTGTTTTCCTTTCTGTCAGTCCACCTCTACTCCGCAAGCTTTGTCCTCCATCTCCCACTCTGGCACCCGGAGTAGTAGGGCCTAGCTCCTTTTATGGGGCAGTACTCCAGGTGCTCAATGACCTTCTTCAGGCAGCACTTCCACCATACCCAGGGCTCAACAGTACCAGCAGCACCAAACTCCAATTCCCATGGAGCCCTGTGGGAGTCTGAGGCACTACTGCAACCTTGGTGGGCTGCCATCTATCATCCTGGGGGAGGTAATGCTATGAATATGTTTCTTTCCCCAGTCCTTCCAGTATAGAGGCATCATGGCCAGGTGAGGGCTCCCTCCGTCCGCCACAAAGTGTAAGCCAGCATTAAAATAGCAAAGTAAATGAATGACTAATCTAATAAAATATATTAATCTCTCAGTGTTTCTACTGCATGCATCTCAAGAAGGGATTTAATAGGACAGATAAATACAGTCAGCAGCTATACCACCTGCACAGGTTATCTATCTTAATACTAAGCATGGTTGGGCCCGGCAGTCATAAAGGATCCCTGGGCATCTTTCAAAAAAGAAGGTTGTCACCTGATGTTCCAGCAAGATTGCACTGATGGCTTTGTCCATTCTGGCCCCCTAATTTTCCCCTGTCTCTTACTGGCTAACTACCACCCCTTCACCACTTAATAGCTAATGTGTTTTGACCAACGGGCACAAGAATGATTGGCATCACATCATCCAGGTGCATAGTACATATTTGTAGTGGTTAAAGTGGTTCCCTGTATATGCAAAAGTGCTTTGATTAGGATAGAAAAATGCTATATAAATGTAATTAATTATTATTATTATTATTGTCACAATATTCTGCACAGTTGCACAAATTTTGATCTCCATCACAGTCTCTTCTCTACATGTAGATGTTCTCATTTTTCCTTTAATGTCAAAGACTTTCATTTTGTAAAAACTGCTTATGCTAACTTGACCTGTTATGAGTGTAGGGACAGTAGGCTTTCACCTAAATTAATTTTGGAGGCCTTAAAGTAGAAATTTAGATTTTTACAGAAGCTCAAGGAATATAAAAATATTATAATAAAAACAACAGCAAAAGTGATAACACTCAAACAAAAACAAGGATTACAAAAAAGAAGGAAAAAACGCAGGACAGAGGCAAACAGGAAGTAGGTATGGAAAAGATGAGTGCAAGTCCATAAGAAATTTCAATTTGTGATTTTTGATACATTGAAAAACCTGTTTCACTTTATTATGGGTTATTGAGTGTAAATTATTGAGCAAAAATGGAAAATGTGTCCATTTAAAACACAATAAAGTGCAGAAAGTGAATTGTTCTAAATACTTCCTGAATCCACTGTACACATCGTTTCTCCCCTTGGAAGGCTTAAATATCTAAATGCAAACTTAAACCTTTGAATCTAACAAGATCAATTAATTTAGTCTAATGAAAGCTATCCAATTTGTTTTGCTTCTTTGCTTTAATTTTGGATAATGGAAAAATCTCTCTAGACCTCCATGTTAGACAATGGCTGGAAAATCATCTCCATCAGTAACACAAACAGCACAGACATGTCTATGTGGTCCAGTGGCAGTAGCAGTACAACACCACCGGTCATCAGTCATCCTGGGTCTTGCTGTAGTTTCTGCCTCTACATTTTTCTTGTTCTTTCCCCAAGGGTGTTATTTTTCTTATGGTCAATTCTGTATATGAGTTTATTTTAGCCAATAAAGAAAAATATATATCATAGAGCAATAAAAAAGGTAAAAGAAGACAAAGGAAGAGTCAGAAATTGTGATCAGGAGGCAGGCAATGTCAATAGCTAAAATAAATACATAAAAAAACTTGAGTAATACAGAATATTGATAACATGGGGCGTTTATATCCCTGTATGTATTTAAAAAATGAGACTCAAGCTGTTCTTGATATTTGAACATTCCTAGAATACTCCGTCAAAGTAAGAATGTCCTACCAATTAGACTGGAGCTTATCAATGCCACACCAAGATCTTGATTAATTCTTTTGATTTCACCATTAGCCTTAAGAATGACATCCCTAAACATTAATGAAACAGTAACAGAAGTGCAAAATGAATTTGGAGCAGTGTTCCAGGACTATGGATGTTGAAAAATGTTTTTAGCAAATTTTATTGAAGAGAGGAACACAAAATGAATCTCTTTAGAACATCTATTAACAACCAACACAATGGCGGTACAGTGCCAAATTCGTTTGGAAATTCATAGTACTGTGCTCAGAAAAGTTTGAAGCACTCCAGCAGGAAACTGATTAATAAATTACATATTCCTAAATATCTTGACAAATTTAAGAATTGTGGGCCCCAAAAATACCATAGAATTTTTTGTTTATTTTAAGCAATATGTTGATTACCTGTCAGAAGTGTATCATGACTCCGAAACAAGGTGAGTTTAAACATCAGCACACAATACAATACAATACAATACAGTTTATTTTTGTATAGCCCAAAATCACACAGGAAGTGCCACAATGGGCTTTAACAGGCCCTGCCTCTTGACAACCCCCCAGCCTTGACTCTCTAAGAAGACAAGGAAAAACTCCCAAAAAAAACCTTGTAGGAAAAAATGGAAGAAACCTCGGGAAAGGCAGTTCAAAGAGAGACCCCTTTCCAGGTAGGTTGGGCGTGCAGTGGGTGTCAAAAGAAGGGGTTCAATACAATATAATACACAGAACAGAACAAATCCTTAATAAAGCATAATAATAAAAATGTTAGAAGTACAGAGCAGAATTTAACAGTAGATGATTTCATATAATAAGATTTTGATATTTTTAGAGTGCTGGAGACCTCATCCGTCAAGCTGCCTCCCCATTTGGCCATTCCACGGCTGAAACGTTGCTCGGCCAGCCAATCCAATGAAAGGGCCCCTCTTTCCCATGATTCCTGTGATCCTCCACCAGGGATGACTTTACCATAGGCAGGCAAACAACTTGGCAGGTGGGCCGTGGCACCAATTGCCACATTTGAGTACCGAGAACAGAAACAGAATAGGTGAGGGTTAGTATTCAATTATACTTATCATGTTACTTATGTTTTAGTGCTAATGACTAACAACAGAGATGCAGTATGTACAGTTAATCAGCAGCTCTAGTCAGGATATGCTAAACTGAAGTAGTAAGTCTTCAGCCGGGATTTAAAGGCTGGGACCGAAGGGGCATCTCTTATAGAAGCAGGAAGACCATTCCACAGTTTAGGGGCCCTGTAACTTAAAGCTCGACCTCCCACTGTTATTTTATTAATCCTTGGAATCATAAGCAGACCGGCATCTTGAGATCTTAATGTGCGCTCAGGTTTGTAAGTCATGATAAGTTCAGACAAGTAAGCCGGACCTTGGCCATTTAATGCTTTATATGTTAAAAGGAGGATTTTGAAATCTGCCCTAAACTTAACCGGGAGCCAGTGTAAGGATTTAAGAACTGGAGTTATGTGTTCATATTTTCTTGTTCTTGTAATAATTCTTGCAGCCGCATTTTGGATTAACTGGAGGCTGTATAAAGAACAGTTTGAACAGCCAGTGAACACCGCATTACAGTAGTCAATCCTACTAGAGATAAATGCATGAATTAATTTCTCACAATCCTGTTTATTTAGAAAGCGCCTTAATTTCCTAACATTTTTAAGATGGAAGAAACATGTTTTGGACAACTTTGTAATATGTGCTTTAAATGACATGCTAGAATCAAAGATAACTCCTAGATTGCGGGCTGATTCAGTAAAATTAATTGGGATTCCAACTGAGTTAAATGTCGACAAAATATTGCTGTGATCAGCGTCATTCCCTCCAACAATTAACATCTCTGTTTTATCTGTATTTAAAGACAAGTAGTTCTCATTCATCCATTCCTTTAATTCACTAACACAACTAATTAAAGACAACATCGGAGAAACTTCATTTGATTTAAATGAAAGGTATAACTGGGTGTCATCTGCATACGAGTGAAAATTAACATTATGTTTCCTAATGAGAGATCCCAGTGGAAGCATGTAAAGTGAAAACAGTAAAGGTCCCAGTACTGAGCCCTGTGGGACACCATATTGAACTTCTGTGTATAATGATGGAGTACTGTCAGCACATTTCTGTACATATTGGAATCGATTTGATAAATAAGAACTAAACCAAGCGAGCACGTGGCCTGTAAGCCCAACATCATTTTCTAGCCTGTGCAGTAAAATAGAATGGTCAATGGTGTCAAATGCTGCACTTAAGTCTAATAACATAATTACAGTGGAGTTTCCTTCATCAGAGGATATCAGAATGTCATTTACAACCCGTGTTAGTGCAGTTTCTGTACTATGACCAGTGCGAAAACCAGACTGGAATTTCTCAAATAAATTGTAATGCATAAGGTGTGACTGAAGCTGACTGGCGACTACTTTTTCAAGTATTTTAGAGAGAAATGGTAAATTTGAAATAGGCCTATAATTATTTAGTATGTGTGGGTCTAGGTCTGACTTTTTAAGTAAAGGTTTAATGACTGACACTTTTAGTGCATCAGGTACTGTGCCATGCAGTAATGAACTATTGATAACGGTTAGAATAGGTGCTGCAAGAACATCCATTGCACTTTTTACTAGTTTTGTTGGCACTGGATCTAGGGAACAAGTAGAGGGCTTCATTTTAGTAATTAAAGTTAAGACTTCCTGCTCAGTTACAGGATTAAAATTACTAAAGTGCTGAATGCAATGTGCAGCAGGGTCTGCTAAGCTAGTATTTGGTTTGTACTGTGATGCTGAGATCTGGGATCTTATATTTTTAATTTTCTCATTGAAGAAGTTCATGAAGTCTGTACTGCTAATATCTGTTGGTATTTTGCACTGTTGATCTGAATTCCCATTTGTTAATTTAGCCACTGTTCTAAACAGTACCTGAGGATTTTTATTATTGCTATCTATTAATGTAGAATAGTATTCTGAGCGAGCTTTAAAGAGGGCTTTTTTATATTTATTAACACTCTCTGTCCATGCAATTTGAAAGACATGTAGCTTTGTTGTTCTCCATCTACGCTCCAGTTTTCGACACTCTAATTTAAGAGCTCGAGTATTTTCATTAAACCAGGGAGAGTTTCTATGTGCTTTGATCACTTTTGTTTTAAGGGGAGCCACTGTGTCCAGAGCATCTCTCAAGGTCACATTATAATGTGATATTAGCTGATCTAAATTGTTTTCCATGTTTACATTTGATGTTAACTGATCTAATTGGTTTTCCACAATTACACTCGACTTACTCAAGGTGTCTATAAATTTTGAAGCAGAATTACAATCTAGATGTCGCACTGTCTTTGTTTTAATCTGTGATTGCGTTGGCATGGGCAGAACTAAATCAAATGTAATTAAGAAGTGATCAGAAATAACTACATTTAATGGAGTAATATTTAAATTTTGAATTTCAACTTTGTAAGTTATAATTAAATCTAATGTGTGGTTATGATTATGAGTTGGACCTTTGACAATCTGACAAAATCCTACTGAATTTAACAAATAAGTAAAACATTTGCTAAAAGTGTCAGTTTCCACATCAATGTGTACATTAAAATCCCCCATCAGAACTACGTGATCATAATTTATAGCCAAATCAGACAGAAGGTTGCTAAATTCAGTCATGAACAATGAATATGGCCCTGGTGGTCTGTAGACTAGCACTATAATTGTGTTGGAATCTGTTTTAATATTTAAAACGAATACCTCGAAGGATGTAAAGTTGCCTAAATTTTTAGACGTGATTTGCATTTTATTACAATGAATTATTCCAAGGCCTCCTCCTCGACCAGAATCTCTAGACTTATGAAGGAACGAGTATCCATCTGGTGACGCCTCTGCTAAGGGAACAGTGTCACATTTACTAAGCCAGGTTTCAGTAAGAAGACACAGATCAGATTTTGTACTTAATATAATATCATTTACCAAAACAGCTTTAGTGCCAAGAGAGCGAATGTTCAATAAACAGCATTTAAAACTGCATGGTTTTTTCTGAACTGGCGATATATTTTTTGTTTTAATTTGAAGTAAATTTCTATTACAGATGCCCCTGGTGGAGGGTCTGGTTTTATCCCTTGGTCTAATTATACACCTTATTTTTTGGTTATCAATTAATTTAAGGTTTGTATCAAGACTAAATTTACTGGATGCCCCACAACAGGGATTATGGATAACAGCTTCAGTAAAATAACAGGTGGGATAAACAACAGCCTGTGATTTAAGATCACACGACTGCGGCCTGGATGGTGCTCTAATCAGTCAACCAGGCAGTTTTGCTGCCATATTTTGGGATAATACATAAGATCCCCTCCAGTTAGGATGAAGACCATCTCTTCTGAAAAATCCAGGCCTTTCCCAAAAATCACCATCTGGAGTCTCACTCAGCATGCAGCCAGTTTCCTGAGTGCATTGACATTCATTGTCAATTACACTGTCGATATTTACAGCAGCCATTCATCTATGTACCAGAAAAATTGGTTCAGAGTCATATAAACTATTTTCTAATCTCAAATTAAAAAGATAAAGCACCAGCCCTGTTATTTATATTTCCAGTTTTACAGGAAATCAAGAAGTTGAACTGACTAAAGAGTGCAACCTGTGCCCAGCCTTGCATATAAGTGTTTTGTTGTTTTAAGTTTGTTTGGTTCTCATCATGACATATCAATGTCATAGGCCTGGTTTGTGTTTTAATTGGACAAATAATTTAATTTATTCACACCTTTTTCATTATTATTCTGAGTGATCAATACTTTTTTTTTTGGATGCTTATGGCAGCAATGTAGTGAGTAAATTTTATATGTATAATGTTCTGTTTAATGTTATGTGTATGATGGGATTGTCTTTTTAAATTATTTTACCCCTCAATATGGAGGAGTGAAAAGGGGTCCCTTATAGACAAGAAATCAATCCTTATTGGCCACGTTTAAAAGGAGTATGGGAACTAACCAGAAAGAGGGAACAACAAACATGTAGGACAACTGATGAAAGCCAGTGAGTGGATGAGAGAAAGCCAGAAGACACAGGATTACATTTCTGAAGACAATGTGGTCTAATCTGGTATTTGTCTCTTTGGGAAAGGATTTAGGAGGAACTGTCTAATATACTTCAGGTCTGTTCATCTTGAGCCTGGAGAACAGAACTTTATATATGTTATAAGTGTTACTGGGAACTGACGTTATATACAGTATCTTAATAGGGTTGCACTATATGTCCTATTTATTGAATGTGTGTGGTGTTACAATAATATAATGGAACGACACTTCTATCAATAAACTGTATTGTTCTTTTTTGTTACTGTCATTTATACAGTATATACTGGGGGCTCAGCCCCCTGCTCGCTTCGCTTGCCAGCCCCTAGGCGAGCGCTACGCACAAGCCATTTTGTGGATCTGTCACTCGCATATGAGGAAGCAGATGTACAATTTAAACAGATTTTTATTTTCATGGGAATTGTTAAATTATAAAACTGTTTTACATTACAGCAGCAATTAACCATAGTAAAAAATAGTAAAACGTAATAAATTGAAAGAAAATTATGTTTCAGGTTGCATTATACGTTTTCCTTTGAAATTAACATGCAAATACTTTTTAAAGTTACACTTTTACTGTAAAACTGGGGGGGGAGAGAGCAAGCTATTTCTAATCTATCCTTTTAATCCTTATAATTATAATTACCAACGTAACAATAGGCTTAATGGCAATAACTCCTGGGAAAATTGGAAATTAAGGTCAAAGCTGTCTCACTTTCAGTTAAGACTACAAAATGACGTCAAAAACTCAGAATCAATGTCTCCATGATGGGACAATTAAAGGCCTGAATCACGAATTAAAGAGAAAGAAAGTATTCTGTCACCTAACAGGTCTAAACGCTAAAGTAGTATTTTTACAGGAGACCCACTTATTAAGCAAGGATCAGTTCCGGCTGCAAAAAGACTGGACTGGCCAAATGTTCCATTCTAGCTTTACAAAGAAAACTAGAGGTGTGGGAATCCTCATACATAGAACAGTCTCATTTGTGGTATCAGATGTAGTATCTGATCCTAAAGGGAGATATGTGATTGCCATGGGTAATTTATTTAACTGTGATTTTGATAAATGTTTATGCACCCAATGTGGATGATAAGGACTTCATCCAAAATGTATTTGAATCCACTTCCAATGTGAACACTCATAAAATTATAATGGCTGGGGACTTTAATTGTGTCTTAAATCCACTCTTAGATAGGTCTCCTGTCACCAGGGTGATGACATCTAACACTGCAAAGACAATAACACAGTTTTTAACTGACCACAACTTATCAGACCCCTGGAGATTTCTAAACCCAAACTCAAGAACATATTCCTTCTACTCATCAGTGCATCATTGCTACTCAAGAATTGATTATTTCTTTGTAGATAACGATTTCTTGCCTACGATTAAATCTTGCAAGTACAACACTATTGTTATTTCTGACCATGCCCCTCTGATAATGGAGCTAAAATCATTATGCCCCAGATACTCATCTCGCAGATGGCGTCTTAACCCACTTCTATTAGCAGACGAGAACTGTACAGAATTTATATAAAAACAAATCAGTTTCTTTCTAGAGACAAATACATCCTCAGAGGTCTCTGCAGGAATACTCTGGGAAAACCTGAAGGCCTTCTTAAGAAGACAGATTATCTCATATCTTTCCCACAGAAATAAACTGGAAACCAAGAAGGTATCAGAGCTAGTGAGCCAGTGAAATTACTAAAACAAATCAAGAACATGCCAGGTGTCCAAGTGAGGCTCTTAATAGGAAAAGGCAGGTTCTGCATTCAGAACTCAACCTCTTAACAACTAATGAAACTGAACAATTCATTTTTAAATCAAGACATCATTACTATGAACACGGAGAGAAAGCTAATAAGCTCTTAGCTCAACAAATCGACAAGCAAGAAGTTCGCAAGACAATCCCAGCAATCACCAACACAAACGAAGACAAAATAATTGACCATAAAAATATAATGCACACATTTAGAGACTACTACAAGTCCTTATATTCTACTGAGTTTAAAGAAGACAACATACAATCTAATGCATTTCTGGATACATTACAGATACCACAAATAGATACTCTCAGTGCAGAGGAATTGGTTAAACCTTTGGCACTATCAGAATTACTAGATTCTATAAAGTCACTTCAGAGTGGGAAGGCAGCAGGCCCTGATGGCTACCCTATCGAATGTTATAAGAAATTCTCCACTCAGCTAGCTCCCCTTTCATTAGCAACATTCACAGAAGCTAGAGACAATAAAATTCTACCTCAAACTTTTTGCCAAGCATTAATCACCGTCTTTCCTAAAAAAATAAGGACTTATTACAATGTGCATCATACAGACCAATTTCACTTCTGCATAATGACGTTAAGATATTTTCCAAAGTCCTTGCTATAAGGATGGCGAAAATGCTGCCTTTGGTAATATCACAAGATCAAACTGGATTTATTAAAGGCCGACACTTAGCTTCCAATTTTCGATGCCTGTTTAATGTAATATATTCACCAGCAAAGTCAAACACCCCAGAGATGATATTATCATTGGATGCAGAAAAAGCATTTGATATGATTGAATGGAACTACCTTCACTACATTGGAGAAATTTGGGTTTGGCCTGAACATTTGTGCATGGATCAAACTACTGTATACCAATCCAGAAGCTTCACTTTGTATTATCAACATTTATTCAGATTACTTTAAACTAGAACGTGGTACCAGTTAAGGATGGCCCTTGTCACCACTACTTTTTGCAATCGCCATTGAGCCACTGGCAGTTCACTGTCAAAATGCTTATGAGATAAAGGGGATTATCAGAGAAGGACTTGAACAGAAAAGTTCTCTATATGCAGATGATATGGTTTTGTATGTATCAGACTCACAAAATACTGTGCCTGTAGTCCTAACAGTACTAACAAAATGTCAAAAGATTTCTGGTCTCAGAATTAATTTGAATAAAAGTGTGTTCTTTCCAGTGAATTCTCAAGCATATAATATTAGATTGGACACCTTCTCTTTTATCATCGCAGATCAGTTTAAATACCTAGGGGTAAACATCACAAGTAAAGATAAAGCTCTTTATCAACAAAATCTTGCCGTCTGTTTGGAAAAAATTAAGCAAGACTTGCATAGATGGTCAACCCATCACACTTTAGCTGGAAGAATTAACATTGTTAAGATGAATATCCTTCTGAAGCTTCTCTTTTTATTTCAAAACATTCCATTATACATCAATAAGTTGTTTTTTAAAAAATTAGATTCAACCATAACCTCATTTATTTGTAATTCAAAACATCCACATATCTAAAGAGTGACCCTACAAAGACCTAAGGCAGAAGGTGGCATGGATCTGCCTAACTTTCAATTTTATTACTGGGCAGCAAACATACAAACTATAAAAACCTGGACATGGACACAAATGGATGAACATACACTGGCTTGGTCTGCAATAGAAATAAAATCCTGCAGTACTTCTTTATATTCCCTGCTTTGTGCCCCAATAAATGCAAGTTATCACCAATATACTAACAACCAAATTGTGATTCACTCAATCAGAATATGGAACCAATGTAGGAAGTATTTTAAGATAGAGAAGCTTTTAACTGTGGCACCTCTGCATGAGAACCACCTTTTTCCACCCTCGCAAACATATGCAGTTATTAATGTCTGGAAAATATTTGGGATTAAATCACTTAGAGATCTCTACATAGACAACATCTTTCCATCCTACGAACAATTACATTCCAAGTTTAACTTTCCAGCAACACATTTCTTTCACTACCTTCAAATTAGAAACTTTGTTAAACAGAACCTGCCCGATTTTCCTCATCTCCCACCTTCCTCTATGCTGGAAAAAATAGTGCTCAGTTTTGAGGACTCGAACAGCATTTCTGCAATATATAAAACCATTCTACAGTCTCTCCCTTTCAAAGATTCAAGAAGACAGTTTGAAAAGTATCTTTCACTCAATATTTCAGAAAAGGAGTGGAAGGTAGCGATGCAGAGAATTCACTTGAGCTCAAAAATATATATCAAGCACATCAAAATTATATATCAAGCACATCTGTTTCGTTTAAAATTGTCCAAAATGTTTCCAGGGCAAGATCCAACCTGTGAATGCTGCAATCAGTCTCACTGGGTCACATGTTTTGGGCCTGCACCAAGTTAACATCATTCTGGACAAAAATCTTTAAATGCCTTTCAGACAGCCTTGGTGTCACAATCCCTCCTAACCCATTAACAGCTGTGTTTGGTGAACTCCCAGATGGGCTTAAAGTGGAAAAGGACAAACAAACTGTAATTGCCTTCACTACACTATTGGCACGTAGACTTATCTTGCTCAAGTGGAAGAATACTAACTCACCTATTCTAAGTCAGTGGGTAACTGATGTTATATACTGTTTGAAACTGGAAAAAATCAAATTCTCACTTAGAGGATCTGTGCAGAATGTTTTCAAAACCTGGCAGGATCTAATCAATTACATTTTAGAATAAGCTTTTAAAGCACTAAGGAAGCAGATTCTCTCCCAATTACTTTTTCTTCTCCATTTATTTTATTCACTTAGTAATTCATCTATTTACTTATTTTTACTAGTTTTAGGTTTTACCCTGCCGGCCTTGCTCTCTTTTCTTTTGGTTTGGGGTTGATTTGTTTTCGATCGTATTTTTGTAAACATTGATCTATTTGTATGGAATGTTGTGTGATTACAATAAAATCAATAAAATAAAAAAAAAAACTTCAGTAAAAACAGTTTTTTTAATTAACTTTTCGTCAATATCACATTGAATTTGATTCCGTGTTTGGACTTATATCGTGACAATGCAACATATAACTGCCCATAAGTGAATATCATTTCTTTCTCTCTAATAAATAAACTGACTTTTTCTGATGTTTGTCCCTGTGATTTGTTAATTGTCATAGCAAAAGCTATTCTAAATGTTTTAATACGAATGGCATATCAAGATCTCCTTTGGTGTCTAATGTTATCTGCGGAAGATGTACTACATTACCTTTCTTGTCGTCTGTTAAAATTTTACATGTCAGAATTGTTCATCCAATTTTTAATACAACTAATCTTCTCCTATTAGCCCATCACTCTGACATAAATTATGCAATAACATTATGATAGATCCTTCTTTCAACAGTAACAGAGGAAGACCTGACTGTGTTAATGGTTGTAGATATTCTTGATGTTTTCATCTTCCACACTATCACCACCAACTGTTTCAGCATAGTCTATTGATACGAATTTAACCAATTTGCTGTGTAACCAATTGACAATTTTCGCATTAATTCATTTGACTTCTTCGTTTCTCAGTTCTAAGATTACCCGTGTACTCATTTCTTCTGTTGATAACGCTCAGGATGAAATTCTTCAATAAGATTTGGACATAATAAGTCTTCTTTTATTGGGAATTTAAAGTGAGGAAATCAAAAATTTATAAGAGCTGAGAGCTCAGGAACTGTGTCTGATAAAAGCATTCACACAAATGAGGGGTGAGAGGACCGTGGGCGTGGTTGAAAATGGTTGAGAGGAGGGCGGGACTTGAAAAAATCTCTTGGCAACAGTCTTTTCTCAAGATTTCCTTTTATAATAGAGAGATTTATACCAAATTAGTCCTTTAGAAATTAAGGGATTTGTTTTGGCCTTTGCCCTGAAGCAGTATTTTAAAGTGTAAATCTATACTAATAAAAGGCAAAGCCCTCACTGACTGACTGACTCATTCATCACTAATTCTCGTAAGTAGAAGGCTGAAATTTGGCAGGCTCATTCCTTACAGCTTACTTACAAAAGTTAAGCAGATTTCATTTCGAAATTCTACGCGTAACGGTCATAACTGAATCCTACTTACGTACATATATATATCCATAGCCTGCAGCTCGGTCGCCATGTGAGGCGGAGTTGCGTCCCCCATCACCACACCTCCCATGTAGTTGGCTGCCTGCCTATATTGCGTCCCCCACGCCCACGCCCACGCCACCCCCACCCCCACGCCCACGCCTCCCACGTAACGTCAGCAGCAATTCAAGCTGTGAGAAAACAGTAAAAAGGAGGCGTGTCAGACATCTTGCTACATTTTCTGATGCGGATAGACGGAAACAACTTTGTGATGCTACCGCCAAATACTCACAGAAAAATCCACAAGTTTATAGACACGCTGCTGCTGAATATTCGCAGGCAAATCCACAACTTAATATAGGGAATGCCTGTTAAACATCTTAGATTCACGAGTACCGATTTGGGTAGTGAACACTTCGATGAATGAAACCTGTTATCTTTACAACGGTTGACAAACACGGAATGTAACTTGAACACAACACATCCTCCAAATACGAATCTGATTGAAAGAAATAATGATCATCAAATCCTTGATGACAGCAACACTCATAACAGTCACAAAACAATTACATTGACAATCATGTTACCTTATTTTTAAAATGTTTCATTTTCTTTTTCATAACTTCTTTAACACACTACTTCTCCACTGCGAAGCGCGGGTATTTTGCTAGTATATTATATTTTACACATATTGTGACACGTTCTGTGGCATTCCAGGGTATGTTACCTGCTGATGCTAAATTTTCCATTAGTATTTCTATCAGGAATTCCTTTTTTTGATATTTTATTTGCACCATTATCACCACCATTTTGTTTAATTATGAGTGTCCCCATTTTGTTCTCATGTCATTAATTTAACCCCCATGTTTCCTGGAGTGTGTCCTCAGAGGTCATGACCTTTGACTAATGACCCAATGTGTTTATTAATCCCACAAAATATTTGCTTCCTTATCTATGTTTGTGGATTACAGAACCATTTTTATTAATTGTTATTTTGCTCAAGAAATCCTTGTTTTTTCTGGTCTCAGCTCAGGCTAGTATTTTTGACTTATTTTTGATTTTTTTCTTGCGATTTGACCTTAGAAAAGATTTGATTGAATTCACAGTTTTTTAATCTTTTTCCCAGTTATATTTCAAATAGCATGTGGCTCATCACATGTAGTAATTAACTCAACGCTTACAGCATCAAGGTTTGGACAGACGTTCCAATGACTAAAATCAATCCATATGTTTTTGAATCTCAGTTGATTTAGCTTTAGTCCTCTATAATGTATGGGATAAAAACACATATTTCTTTGATTTAACTCTCTTGACCCTTCTTTGACTTTCATTAAAACTCCACAGTGGGTTAATAAAGAGTTAAAAAAAAAAAGCTGCAATGGAAAGAACAGCTTTATAAGAGATATAAGGCTAATAACTCCAAAGTGAGCCATTGGGCATATAAGAGCATTAGGGCAACTATTAAGAAAGATATTAGGGTTAGGTTTAGGCTAAAATACAGATAAATAAGCAAAAGAGAACCCAAAGAGATTTTTTCAGGATTTTAATAGTAAAGGAAAAGTTAAGTAGGAGGTGAAGTGCATCAGGAATAGTAATGGAGAATTAAAATATAAAGACAGTGAAATAGCGGACACTCTAAAGTTGCATTTTTCTGAGATCTTCACAAGTGAGGAAGTGGATAACCTTGCAGCAGTAAATGGGACTAGTAAGGAGTTTCTGAGTGATTTAGAAATTGTTGAGGGAGAAGTACTGCTCAGATTAAATAGACTGATCAAACAAATCAAACAAATCACCAGGACCAGATAATATTTACCCTCGTGTTCTTAAGGAGGCTAGCAAGTACATATATAAACCCTCTACACATATTTTTAGGATTTTGGAGGATTCAAAAATGGCAAATATTATCCTGTTATATAAAAAGGGTGACCAGGCAGATCCAAGCAACTATAGGCCAATAAACCTATCATGCATCACAGGAACATTAATGGAAGGAATTATTAAAGATAAGATTGAGCAGCACATGGCAAATACAGGAGTTTTTCTGAACAGTCAGCATGGATTCGGAAGAGGGAGGTCGTGTTTTACTAATATGCTGGAATTCTATGAGGAAGCAACAAAGGGATATGATCAAAGTGGAGCAGATGATATTATTTATCTTGACTTTCAGAAAGCATTTGATAAGGTGTCACATGAGAGGCTGGGCATCAAACTAAAAGAAGTGGGATTTCAGGGTGATGTTTTTAAATGGGTGCAGAATTGGCTTAGACGCAGGAAGCAGATGGTGATGGTGCGAGGAACCTCATCGGAACTGGCCGATGTTAAGAGTGGTGACCAGCAGGGGTCAGTGCTATGGCCACTGATATTTTTAATATATATATATAAATAATTTGGATAGGAATATTAGTAAAAAGCTGGTTAAGTTTGTAGATGATACTAAGATGGGTGGATTGGCAGATAATTTGGAATCCATTAAATCATCACAGAAGAACTTGGACAACATACAGGCTTGGGCAGATTCGTGGTAGATGAAATTTAATGTCAGTAAATGTAAAGTATTACACATAGGAAGTAAAATTGTTAGGTTTGAATATACAATGGGAGGTCTGAAAATCAAGAGTACACCTTATGAGAAGGATTTAGGAGTCATAGTGGACTCTAAGCTATCAACTTTAACCATTAAGAAGACAAACAGAATGTTAGGTTATATAGCGCCTTGATGTGTGGAGTACAAGTCCAAGGAGGTTCTGCTCAAGCTTTATAACACACTGGTGAGGCCTCATCTTGAATACTGTGTACAGTTTTGGTCTCCAGGCTATAAAAAGAACATAGCAGCGCTAGAAAAGGTCAAAAGAAGTGCGACTAGGCTGATTCTAGGGGTACAGGGGATGAATTATGAGGAAAGATTAAAAGAGCTGAGCCTATACAGTTTAAACAAAAGAAGATTAAGAGATGACATGAGTGAAGAGTTTAAAATTATGAAGGGAATTAGGAAATTACAGTGGATTGAGACTGTTATTCTAAAATCAGTTCATTAAGAACACTGGGATACATTTGTAAATTTCGCACAAACATTAAGAAGTTTTTCTTTAAAGAGAGAACTACAGACACATGGAATAAGTAGTGTAGTAGACAGTAAGACTTTAGGGACTTTCAAAACTCGACTTGATGTTTTTTTAGAAGAATTAATTGGATAGGACTGTTGAGCTTTGCTGGGTTGAATTGACTGTTCTCGTCTAGAGTGTTCTAATGTTGTAAAAAATATCTGACAACATAACAAAGGCTTTTTTCATGTTTATTAAAAAAAATAATAAATACCACTGACACATTTTTCTGTTTGATATGCTTTAATTTCCAATAGCAAGTAAATTAATTTCAAAGGCGCAACACTTTAAAAGGCACAATACACAAGCATACTGTGAGTGAAAAGTATTAAGTATGCAATATGCGTGATGCACTGCCATGTGAAAGCAGTCAGCCCCTAATAAATGACAACCAGTACCCAGTGGCCATCCCTGCACTAGTGAATGAGGCTTAACCTGAGCCTGTGAGGAACCACATATTGCAAACACCTACACAAACAGCTACCACACACAGGATTGTTTTAAAATGTAACATAAGTATGACAAATTCATCTCTGTATAATGTTAGTATTAATGACATCATGTCGAAGATTATGAAGCCAACTATATATGCTCTGCTCTTTTCTTTTACAGTTGCAGTGGTTCTTTATCCATGTACTGTATTCATTCATTCTTTAAAATGCTGAGCTTGACTGTTGAATTGTAAATTGAGCCTATGCTTCTTTGTTCTTTTATTTATTTATTTACTGAACAATTTATGAAGGTGCGGCATTGAGACTACATTCAAAACCCAGTATTCTCAATGTCTTATTGACGTTTGCATCATTATTTACATCTTCCAGACTTTTCCATCTACATCTCAAATATTTACCCGATGATTTGTTAGCGGCTCTAAACTGGCCCCGTATGAATAACTGTGGATGTGGGCTTAGCGAGTGTGTCCTGCAATAAAAATGGACAACAAATTTTTAGAAAAGTTTTGCTTCCTGAAAAAAATAGTAAATATAATAGGCATATTCAAGCTGAACACAAATATAACTTCAGATTTATTGTCTCACATAGGAATTTGGATAAACATAAAATGAACTTTTATCAAATTTAGTCTGTTTAATCACTTAATGCTGCTGACACATTGTATTAGGTCCATTGAGATGAAAATGCAAGGCTGCTGATTTTTACTTGTCAGTATCTGACGCTTCTCATTTCAGTGTCCAATAATAACTGGCCAGCAGTGATGGATTCCACTTGTTCTGAAACCGCTTTTCTACCATTGCAATGTTCTAGTGAAACCTTTCGCCATGTTCATCACTGACTACTCCAAGATTATCAGGGAAGAAGACCAACTGTGAATACAAATAATGAATCTTCAGCAACGTTTGAACTTCATGGTTTTGTATGCCTCAAGCATGTTCTCAACCAGCTAAAAGTGTTTTGCTCTTTAGTTGGCAAGAAAATTCTCAACAACAACCTTGAGTGCTCTCAATGCGATTTCTGTCAGCCCAAATCGCAGACCTTCAAACTGCTTGTCATTGATGCCTTCCTTCATCTTGGTATTGATTATTAATGGAAACAACTGGCTCAGACATTGAAATCCTTCACTTTTCTTGCTCGCTGCTTTCATGAAATTTTTCATCAGGCCATGTTTTATATGAAGAGAAGACAAAAACCTCTTTATTGGGTGGACAATTGACTTATGTGCCACACTCGTCTTCCCTTATAGAGCAGCCAGTTGTTTTTAATGTAATGAGACTCTTTGGCATTTTGTCCATTTCACAGCACTCCTAGTAGCAGAGCCACCACTGATGTCTCAGCTTTAGTTGTTGTACTGTAGATGTAATTTAATGTAATGTATTTTTTTTTATCAGTATGCTGCTGCTGGAGTATGTGAATCTCCCCTTGGGGATTAATAAAGTATCTATCTATCTACAGTGCATCCAGAAAATATTCACAGCGCATCACTTTTTCCACATTTTGTTATGTTACAGCCTTATTCCAAAATGGATTAAATTCATTTTATTCCTCAGAATTCTACACACAACACCCCATAATGACAATGTGAAAAAAATTTACTTGAGATTTTTTCAAATTTATTAAAAATAAAAAAATTGAGAAAGCACATGTACATAAGTATTCACAGCCTTTGCCATGAAGCTCCAAATTGAGCTCAGGTGCATCCTGTTTTCCCTGATCATCCTTGAGATGTTTCTGCAGCTTAATTGGAGTCCACCTGTGGTAAATTCAGTTGATTGGACATGATTTGGAAAGGCACACATCTGTCTAGATAAGGTCCCACAGTTGACAGTTCATGTCAGAACACAAACCAAGCATGAAGTCAAAGGAATTGTCTGTAGACCTCCGAGACAGGATTGTCTCGAGGCACAAATCTGGGGAAGGTTACAGAAAAATTTCTGGTGCTTTGAAGGTCCCAGTGAACACAGTGGCCTCCATCATCTGTAAGTGGAAGAAGTTCAAAACCACCAGGACTCTTCCTAGAGCTGGCCGGCCATCTAAACTGAGAGATCAGGGGAGAAGGGCCTTAGTCAGGGAGGTGACCAAGAACCCGATGGTCACTCTGTCAGAGCTCCAGAGGTCCTCTGTGGAGAGAGGAGAACCTTCCAGTAGGACAACCGTCTCTGCAGCAATCCACCAATCAGGCCTGTATGGTAGAGTGGCCAGACGGAAGCCACTCCTTAGTAAAAGGCACATGGCAGCCCGCCTGGAGTTTGCCAAAAGGCACCTGAAGGACTCTCATACCATGAGAAACAAAATTCTCTGGTCTGATGAGACAAAGATTGAACTCAAAGGTGTGAATGCCAGGCGTCACATTTGGAGGAAACCAGGCACCGCTTATCACCAGGCCAATACCATCCCTACAGTGAAGCATGGTGGAGGCAGCATCACGCTGTGGGGATGTTTTTCAGCAGCAGGAACTGTGAGACTAGTCAGGATAAAGGGAAAGATGACTGCAGCAATGTACAGAGACATCCTGGATGAAAACCTGCTCCAGAGCGCTCTTGACCTCAGACTGGGGCGACGGTTCATCTTTCTGCAGGACAACGACCCTAAGCACACAGCCAAGATATCAAAGGAGTGGCTTCAGGACAACTGTGTGAATGTCCTTGAGTGGCCCAGACAGAGCCCAGACTTGAATCCGATTGAACATCTCTGGAGAGATCTTAAAATGGCTGTGCACCGACGCTTCCCATCCAACCTGATGGAGCTTGAGAGGTGCTGCAAAGAGGAATGGGCGAAACTGGCCAAGGATAGGTGTGCCAAGCTTGTGGCATCATATTCAAAAAGACTTGATGCTGTAATTGCTGCCAAAGGTGCATCGACAATGTATTGAGCAAAGGCTGTGAATACTTATGTACATGTGATTTCTCATTTTTTTTATTTTTAATAAATTTGCAAAAACCTCAAGTAAACTTTTTTCATGTTGTCATTATGGGGTGTTGTGTGTAGAATTCTGAGGAGAAAAATGAATTTAATCAATTTTGGAATAAGGCTGTAACATAACAAAATGTGGAAAAAGTGATGCCCTGTGAATACTTTCCGGATGCACTGTATGTATCTATGTAATATTAGAGGAGATCACAAAAACAAACAGTTGCAAAAAAGGTGCATGATAGGAAATTTTAAAGGGGATTTTTGTGATCAGCAAACCAAAAAGTGTTCAGGAAGCAAAATCTTTGTTTTCCAGTGTTAACAGGAATCCCATAAAGTCAGGTCCTGATTTTTTTCCCAATATTGCCAAGATAATTTTTCCACAGTAAATGAGTGGAATAACAGTAATTAATTATCAATGTTTTATTATCAATGTGTTTTAAGAGCCATGATTTTACACTCTAAGTGGCTACTTAAATGATCACTTTTCATTTTCAATTGCTTTATTACAAACTATTATACATTACTTGTTGTAAGCAGATATTCACCTAACTTGATGCATTACACAATAGCAACTACAGGGGGTCCTCAGGTTACAACACAGTTCTGCTCCTACAACTGTTGAAACGTACCCTAACTTAAGTCACTTACGTATCCTAAAACATTTGCAAAATCATATTCTAGAACATAAAAACACAACTAAGCCACAGAAAAAGGAAAAGGACATAAATATACAGTACTGTACACTGTACTGTAGTAACAGAAAAAATGACAAAAAAATGAGTGTAAATAAAAATTCCTTACCTTTAATCCTTCTGATCGCTTTACAATGTTTAACTTCACTTCCATCCTTAATGGCTTTCCTCTTCTTTGAAGCACTACCATCTGAAGACTCTGACTTTCATTTAGGAGCCATGATAAGGGCCACAAAGTCACCAAACAAAGCAACACAAATGGAACACTTGTGCCGCACGCAACCAAACTAGTTCGCCCGCGTAGTCTGTAAGTATGACGCTAACGGCGTAAGCTTAAACATTCACATTTCCAAAAGTTTTTATGGGAGTGAGCATTGTAAACTCAAAACGTCATATGTCGAGACGTCGTAACCCGAGCACTCCCTGGATATGAATCTATGATATTTTTGAAAACCACAAATGAATGATTCGTTTTAGAGTTCCCTAAAAATAATATTTAGAAACATTTAAGAGCATGAGGGTAAAGCTGAATCAGTAAAATGACATTTTCCCTCTTTTTGTAAATCATTTTTAGCATTTATCTACATATTATCCAAACACACTTTGACATCACAGATGAAAGATATAAGTTTGCTTTCAATTTGTGTGGTGTTTGTAAAAGCTGTATTACCCTCCTTTCTATCCACACCAGTATAAAATCTAAAGAACAGTCGAGAATGGCATCCGAGTGGAACAAAGTATCGCGTACATAGCATGAGATGGACAATCATAAGCAGTTTCATTTAGATAAATAAATATGAGTAGTTCTCTAATATATAGAATTGCTCTACACCTTTTGACATTTCCTGGAACCTACCTAGATGCAGCTATTATTCAGTTATTAGTATGTAACAAAACCTTAACAAACACTTTGAATGTTCTTAGTAACTCTTACAATGCGCCAATGACAATAAAATAGGCCTCCGTGTTTCATTTCTTGGTCAGTCATTGCTGTGGAACAAAACCTTACTGAACACTTTGTTGGGGGGTGTCATAGAAATAACTTACTAATAGAAGCACTCTAGCAAGTTCTAAAAGGCTATACAAAATAGTTTACTTTTGAACATCTTGAAAAGTAAAATTTAGCAATGATGGGAATTTTTTTTTAAACATTGGCCACACAGGATCACAAAGATGGAATACAGTCTCACATATTGTTTTGCTTTCTAGTGGTCATGTAGCTGTCAAACTTCAAGTGGAAAGAAGTAGGCTGCCAACAAAACAAGACTGATGAAAGCAGCATTACTAATGTTATGGCAACAGCATGAGAGTTACATGAAAGCAAGAACAACAGCACCCTCTGCTGATCATTTATGTAAACCAGAAATTCCTGATTTTATTCAGCCAGGCCATTTCACTTGAAGTGGGCTCACAAGAAACATGAGCTAGTGCTGCATTCATGTGCTATCGGACAAAACATTAAAACCATTTTAACAAGAACAGACCAGTTAGCCCAACACAGTTTATCGATGTTAGTCACCTAATTTCTCTGAAAAATCCTCAAATTCTTATTGTCTACCCCAGTACTTGGTAAATTATTCCATGTGTCTATGGAAATGGATAGTATGCATTTTCCTAACAGAACACCCTTTAAAGTGGGAGATTCCAGTTGTAAACATTACTCCATGAAGTTTCCAAGTTTTAATGTTATGCTGACCTTTCACCTTGAGGTTGAAAGTGTGTGCTGATAGCGCGCTGCCTCATCCACCACACGAAAAACCACCTGGATTGAGACCCAAGTGCAGCGGGGGACACCTCAAGACCCCACTGGAAGAGTATGAGGGTTTTTGGTATGACACCAATCCCCAAGTTTTCCCTGAAATTTGGTGGACCTGCTTGCAGTTGGGCTGGATTCAGATTAACGTCATGCCCATAATGAAGCAATTGCAGGTTACAGTTCTTGCTCAAGGGCCCACTGAAATAGAAACACTTTTGGCATTTACAGGATTCGAACCAACAACCTTCCAATTGCTGGTACAGGTCCCTAACCTCAGAGCCACCACTCTGTCTAATAATGTAAAAAAAAATAAAAGTAAATAGCCTGGTCAGTTGGAAATGCATTTTTGTGGTCTAAATTGTACGATGCTGTACACTTTTAATGCATTTCATTTGTACTTTATTTTCATAAAAAAAATTCAATCTTAACTTTATGTTGAAAAATCCGATATCAACCCCAATGAAATGTGAATGTGAGACGTCACAAGTGGGAACTGTAAAGGCTCACATAGCACGTAACAACAAAAAAATAAGCAGAGATATATGACGACTGTACAATATAATATGGGAGTAAAGTTTTAACATCTATGGAGGGGAGCAAACAATTCCTACAAAAATGTTTACTTTTAAAAGTTATCCTCACAAACAAGTTGTGTTTATTTACCAGCTCAATAATCTTTATAATATCATGTCATTACATATTATAATTATATTTTTCAAGGAGGCAGTGGAAACAGAGAACCTCTAGAACTCGGCAGCATAACACAGAAATTGGTTCAGTAGGGCATTTCAGTGCCATCTTGGACAAATGATATGCTGCCGCAGTAGACTGAGCAAAGTCTGTACAAGCTTGCAATGATGTCCATTTTTATGGAAGCTAATTAAGGACATAAAATATCACTCGTTTTTATATTGTTTTCTTGAGATAATGAAATAATTTTCCCAAGGAAGTGCAATATTATTACTTTTTTTTGGTACATTGTATTAATATCTAAGGGGAAACTGTGTTTTTGCTTGACTCCTGGATGTCAGAGTGTAGAGTCAGCCATTGTACAGAATCCCAGAGCAATGTTTAGGTTAAGGGTCTTGCTCGAGGGCCCAACATAGTGGAATACCTTCTGGGAGTAACAGGATTTGAACCGGCAACCTTCCAGATACCAGCACAGATCCTTACCCTCAGAGCCACCACTCCTTTTTTATTGCTTTCTCCACATAATAGAATAATTTTCTTGAAGAACTACAATATTATTATATTTTTTTATAGCTTTTTATAACATAATGGAATAATTTTGTCAGGAAAGTGCAATGTAAAATCTTTTCTATTATTTTCTCAACATAATGGAATAATTTTGTCAAGGAAATACAATATAATTTGTTTAATTTTATTGTTTTCTTGTGATAACGGAATAATTTTCTCGGGTAAAGTGCAATATCATTTGTTTTTTTTTTATTGTTCTCTGAAAATAATGGAATCATTTTCTCAAGGAAATGAAATATCATTAGTTAATCTTTATTGTTTTCTTTAGATAATGGAATATTTTTCTCAAAGTAGTGTAATATCATTAGTATTTATAGTGTTTTCTCAAGGTAATGGAATAATTGTCTCAAGAAAGCGCAATATTAGTTTTTTTACATATTTTTTTTAACATAATGAATTCATTTTCTCAAACAAGTGCAATATTGTTAGTTTTTTGTTGTTGTTGTTGTTTTTGCCTTCTCAACATAACGAATAATTTTCTCAAGAAAGTGCAACATCATTGGTTTTTCTTTGTTTTCTCAACATAACAAAATAATTATCTTAAGGAAATAGAACATTATTCATATTTTTCATTGATTTCTCAACATAACATAATAATTATCTTAAGGAAGTGCAATATTATTATTTTTCATTGATTTCTCAACATAACAGAATAATTATCTTAAGGAAGTGCAATATTATTAATATTTTTCATTGATTTGTCAATATAACAGATTCATTTTCTTGAGGAAATGTATCATATGTTTTATGTTCTTTTCTCAAGATAATGCAATCATTTTCTCAAGGATGTGCAGTATTATTCATTTTTTTATTATATTTTTGAATAATGGAATAACGTTCTCAAGATCTCAAGGAAACAAAACTTACATTTTGCTTCTGGCAAGCTTACTAACACATGACTACAACTGATAACAACAAAGGCAGCAACTGATGAATTCTTTTGTGATATACTATATACACAAATGTAAGTGTATTTGCATCATGCATTTCTGCTAGTGGTGTTGAAAGTCTGCTTTGCGTTTCATTGTGTCAAACTACAATGGCTAATGTAGACACATTTTCTGTACCCTGATCCGATCTGATTATTTTTGGCCAGCATGTTCACTAACACCACTACCTGCAAAAACTTCAGGTTTGCTACTCATGAAGTTAGCTGGCATCCAGGTGATATGAAGTGTGAATCTATCCATTTACCCCCATACCAAAGGGTGACAGTTTATCATAGTTGTTCATGTGTAACATGGTCCCCTTCTTCAGTGTCTCCTGTATCTTCTTTGAAGAATGCCCTCTGGGTCCAAAACTTCACACGTGTACCACAATCCAGTCAACATATCATATCCCATAAGCTAAACTTTAAGCTATATGTTTGTCTTTGGCAAACATTTAATTTTCTCAAGAAAATCATTATATTATCTCCAGAAAACAATAAAAAAGCCTAATTATATTATATGTCCTGTTTTGGCTTCCATATTTTTTCATCCATAAGATACGCTATCAAATTTGTAGTGTCAAATCACCTGTTGGGAATTAGCGCAGTGGATCAAGACTGTTACTTTAAAATGAGTTCATCAAGAACACAGTTGGAGACTTGTTAAAGGTAAATTTCATGCAAACATTAGGAAGTTTTTACCTAATGTTTGCTACTAATCAATCACTAGGTCCATTCACACTTATATAAGGACAGTAAACCAGCAGATCTTTGGAGAAAAACCCAGTTACTCAGAAGAAACCCTTTTTTTAGACAATAAGGAGGCTGCATTCTTGAGGTGAAAGCTCTGACTACTAACATACAGTGTTGACCTATCCAGTTCACCAATTTTGTAGAGGCGACATGACTACTGTGTATGGTAGCATTTCTTCAAATTTTCAATTTTTTATGCAGGTGCTTATGTTGGCCACAATAATAACTGATCCAAATCCATTTTCTTTAAATGATCCTATTGTGTATGGTGGCAATATTAATTCCAAATATGAGTTTTTCTTGGATAACTACAAATTGCTACTAAAAGTGGTTTGACAAAAATGGTGATCCCAATAATGAAGAGTAAATGAAATGAAATCCTGACCTGGAGAACACCTTGTTGTGTTCTGGCGGCTGCAATACTCAACTGTAAAGGTCAAGATGGCAGGTTCAGCCCAGCCACTAAAATGTACAGATAAGGAAACACTGCTGACATACCTGGAAAAGATGTAAAAGGCAATATTTGAAAGAAACTATTTTATTTCATGATTGTAAGAGCCATTTTCCTAGTTCTATAAAATGTATGAATATTTACTAGATGATAATGCATAAAATATGGGAGGTTCCTATAACCCCCGTGAATAGAAATGAGTTGGTATTTTCCTGTCATTTTCTAATAGTTTTGAGCAAACAAAGTTCTCCAGTTAGTGTCTAGCCTTGCCTTGTGTAAGGTACAGAGGCATACGGTTTTTTAACCGTGTCCTTGTTTGTGCTCACGTTCGTGCTTGCGCACATGAACGTACCTGGGTGCATGTCTATGTGCCAATGGCCTATGGACCTTTTGATTGTGAAGTAACTCTTAAAATAAAATATTTAAGTGTTGAACCGTATGTTTAAGGCATACAGAAGAAGAAATTAAGAACTTTTAAGTACAGAAATAACCAAAGTTTCTTAATAAAAACTAAGTCTATAGAAGATACATTTTTTCCTTTTTTTTGCCTTTATTCTATGTGTGTAACTATTTTTCTTTTTATTCTTTTGTGGATTATTTGCTTTTAACTTTTACTAAATATTTTAAAACAAACTTTTGGACTGTGAGATTTCTTTGACACGTGTCTTACCCGTGCCTGACTTCGCCTTATACATCGGCAGCTACAATGATAAATAAATTAAAAATGTTATTATGCACTCATTAAAAATTAAACATTTGTAAATAAATGCCCCTGCTGTAGGCTGGCGCCCTGCCCAGGGTTTGTTTCCTGTCTTGAGCCATGTGTTGGCTGGGATTGGCTCCAGCAGATCCCCGTGACCCTGTAGTTAGGATATAGAAATGATGGCTGTTGGATAATGGATGGATGGATGGATGAACTAAATGCCCAAACACACAATAATACATAGTGTAATTACGGCACAAGCTCAATAATTCTGGTTTATTTTGTGTACAGTACTTTCTTTTGCAGTATGTTTCCTTATAGTCATCATTTTTTCTGTAATCAGGCTGTCAGCTATCATCATCTAACTTAAAAGAGTAAATGGGTCAAGGGAGACACAGCATACACGATAAATTAATGTGAGCAGGCACAGATAACAAAATATATATAAACTAGCCATGTGCGCCCAACTACGTTGCGCGTGTTAAAGTTGTCTGTGAAGGGCTCCCTGTTTAAACGCTGCTGCCAGTCGTGAACTGGGCCCTTCATCGCACAGCATTATGATTTTTTATAAGGGAAATAAAATTACAAAAGAAAACCCTTGGACATTTATTCGATAGGAACGGCCTACTCGGAATCACTGTCCGAATAGTAATTATGTGGCGGTGTAGGAGCATTTCTGCTTCTGTCCGTTCACAGTCCGTCTCATTTTCACGACGCTATCGTTTCCTCTCATGATGTCTTCTCAACCTTTCTCCAATCTCGCGGGTTGCTTTGTGGCAATCCAAAGAGTAATGGTTATAAAATATACACGGAGTAATGGTTATAAAAGGGGGACACATAGGTATCCAGGCTCTTTAAAGCATAAATAGGGATCACTTCACTGACATGTGAGCAAGGCACGGTACAACTGTGAGACGCGCAGCACTCGTCGGCTACAACGTAACAATAATAATTTCCAGAACGTGCTGTTACGTTGTCATTCATTTTACCCACTGTCTTTCTTTCATTCATATGTTACGTAGGCACGTACCTTTTATCTTCGGCAATCTCATTCTCTAACCAGGCCTCAGGAGCTAACCAGCGTACTGCTGTCCACCACCCCTTTCGTTATTCCGGCACATTGTTGACATCTGTGAGTAACAACAAGGTACTAAACTGGAAGGTGGTCTACGCATGCGTGGAATTCGCGAACAAACAAAGATCAAGATCTAAATGAAGATCTCTTTAGTTAATTTAAAGCACAACAATTTGTTTAGTTTGAATGTCTGTGTTTTGAGGTGTGACTGGCGTACTACAGTCTTCAGTAATATAAGCCTGGAGGAGATTCTTAATGCAATGCCTATGTTTTAGCTGTCTCTCTACTGCCATCTAGTGCTTCTTCTTCTAATTCATTCGCGGATAAACAAAGATCAAGATCCAACTGAAGATTATATATAGAGATGTAAAAGAAATTATTTTAAAATGTATTTTTCTCTCTCTCTAAATATATAAGTTATTTTCTACATATGTATACACTTTTATTATTGGTTTTATATAACAAAAGATTTCCTTTAGCCTCATGGCGTATTTTGAATCTTGTGATAAGTTGTGACCTTTAAGTTTCTAACTTTGCTCTTAACTTTTCACATTTTATAGGATAATTTACAACTTACTTGCTGTTGTTTCTTATCTATGTCTGTAAAAGCTTAGGAATGTCTTTATCTAGTCAGAGTGGCTCAGGTTAAATGGAGTCTTCACTTGATGATCTCTCGATCAGTTAAATAGATAGATAATAATAATAATACATTTTATTTATATAGCGCCTTTCCCATGCTCAAGGCACTTACAGAATATAAGAAAGAACGGCAGGGTATACAGTATATAGCATAGTACAAAGCAAATAAATAAATAAAGAAGATTAAGACAGTAAATTCAGAAAAAGCCTAACAGACAACATAATTGATGGTCTAGCACACACATACAGGTTACATGAGCATCTTGACAGAGAGGTAAACTAAGAGAAGGGGAATGAAGTCAAGTAGAGCTAAAAGCCTTCCTGAACAGGTGTGTTTTAAGTTGTTTTTTAAAAGAATTCATGGAATCAGCTGACCTGATTAATTTTGGTAGGTCATTCGAGTCTGGGCGCCATACAGCTGAAGGCCCTGTCACCCATGGAGTGTAGATTAGTGTGGGGCACAACAAGATTGCCAGAATCAGAGGACCTTAGTGAGCGGGCAGGAACATAGTGATGGAGAAGGTCACTGATGTAGTTTGGCGCGAGGTTATTTAAGGCTTTGTAGGTTATTAGTAGGATTTTATATTCAATTCTGTAAGACGCAGGGAGCCAGTGAAGACGGAGCAGGATGGGTGTGATGTGCTCGCTGCTGCTGGTTCGAGTTAGGACTCTTGCAGCTGAGTTTTGAATAAGCTGGAGTTGTGATATAAGATTAGAAGGGGCACCTGCCAGTAGGGAATTACAATAATCGATGTGGGATGTGATAAAAGCATGGACAAGTTTCTCAGCATTAGAAAAGGAAAGGAGGGTGCGAACACGGGATATGTTATGGAGGTGAAAGTAAGAATGTTTCTTAATGTGATTGTGACACTCCGTGTAGTGGGAATTAGAATCACCAGCCTACACCACTCTAGGTGTCTAGTATGTGGGACCGAGCGTGACCAGGATGATGGTGTAAGACAGGGAGATACGGACACAAAAAGGGTTGGGTTTTTTCAAAAATAAAGTGACGTTTTATTTACAGGTGCACTTAAAGAAAAATCAAAAATAATGTCCTGCTGAATTTATATATATTAATACACAGTCCAATACTGCAAAGGACACACAAAAACAATAATTAAATGGAGCCCAGAAATGACTATATACAATATTTACAGTGTTTCCTTAAAGTCCCAAATGAAAAAAGTATACTACACACAAACTAGTGAAATCCAAATATATACACAAAAGCAAAATATGAAGCTGTCTTCCTCCACAGTGATCCAAGTCAGGAAGCTGCTCCTCCATACAGTGTACAATACAGGATTCACCCAAAAATATTCAAAAATACAGAAAAAAAAAGTGTATATACAAAAATAAACAGTGCACCACTAACCACAACCCAATAAATACCTCCACCAAAGTTTATCGAGAGATATTTATATGAAAAAAATATTTACAAAAACAAAGCTCAAGCCGTAATGCTTGGTAACTTCTAAGACGCAGATCTACCAAGTACAGTACCTTCCTCCAAGACGAACTAGTCAGAAAAGACCCCCTCTAGAGGTTATGATTCCCTTTTGTATTCGGCGCCACTGCGCCGACCAATTAAACAGCCGTACGTCATCCCTCCCGGGGTACGCGATGACATGAACGCGTTTGCGAAAAGTGGCGTCTACTATCCCACATAGTTACTATGAGCTGTGTCGGCTTTTCAGACGCGGACTGCACTTTATGCCTTAAGTTAAAGTAAGCACTTTCTAATTTTTTCTTCCTCCTTCCCCTGAGCTACAGCACAGACAACTATGAACACGGGATCCCTATGCTAACCCGGGTTAACTAATATTAAGGCGCTTCACACTTTCTTTTGCTCTTTTAGAGTTATGTCGCAGGAGGCACACGCAGTGAGTGGAGGACCGACAACACCATCCTGGCCGGTCAATGGCAAAGCTGTCTCTCCAGTCTACATGAGACCCGCCGCGACACTCCCCAAAAGACGCTAATATCGTCAGCGAAGACGTCTGTCTGCACTATATAAATGAAAAAGGCAAGTTTCCTTTCTTTATACCTTTTTTCCTCAAACAAAAGCCTCCCTCTTTACACGGCAGAGGACACTTAACAAATTTTATTTAATTACAGGTAATGCCAGTAAGGCACATTACCACAGTGATTTATGTGGGCGGAATAATAGAGGGAGGTATCAAAAATGGCACCAAGATTCTTTGCAGTAGAGGCGGGTGTGATGAGATCACCGCCAAGATGGACTGGGAAGGAGCTCATTTTATTAAGTTGCATTTTAGTCCCAATTTGCAGGAGTTCAGTTTTGTTGCAGTTTAATTTTAAAGAGTTCTGCTCCATCCAGGTTTTAATTTCACTAAGGCAGGTTGTGAGCTGAGAAAGCTCTGATGAAGTTCCACTTTTAACATTGAAGTAGAGTTGAGTATCATCTGCATAAAAATGATAGCCCAGTCCATAGCTACGAATAATATGGCCAAAGGGAAGCATATAAATACAGAAGAGAAGAGGGCCGAGGACAAAGCCCTGAGGAACTCCTTGTGTGACTGGCGCCGAGCTGGATCTACTGTTGCCAAGACTAACAAACTGTTGCCTATCAGTCAGATAGGACTTGAACCATTGGAGGGCAGTGCCAGAGATACCCAGTATGTTCTCCATTCTAGACAGTAGAATGTCATGTCTGACAGTATCAAATTCTGCACTGAGGTCTAATAGAATTAATATGCTGGTTTGTCCAGAGTCTGCTGCCATAAGCAGATCATTGGTTACCCTTAGCAGAGCAGTTTCACAGCTGTTATTATTAGACGTTAAGTAATTGGTGAGCTGGGAAGCTACAACACACTCAAGAGCTTTTGACAGGAAAGGTAAGTGGGAAATAGGCTGGAAATAGTTAAGATTGTCAGCATCAAGACCGGACTTTTTTAACATTGGGGTTACAGAAGTGATTTTAAAAGTGAGCGGCACAGAGCCAGTGTCAAGGGATGAGTTTATTATTGTTGTAGCAGTCGGGATTATGGCATGAAGGCAGGATTTAAGTAGTGTGCTGGGGAATGGGGTCCAGTACACAAGTAGTCGGTCTCATCTTACAAAGTAGGTTATTAACAAACGCAGATGTGACTGGTGAGAACTTAGAGAAGGAGCTGGATGGAGTGGGAAAACAGGGAGTTAGTTGAATTATTTAGGTCTTTAATTTTGTTACGGAAAAAGTGGAGGAAATCCTCACAGACTTCAGTAGAAGAGGTAGTTGGGCCAGATGCAGGTTCGAGTAGTTCATTAACTACAGAGAACAAAACCCTTGGGTTATTGTGGCCACTTTCTATTATTCTGCCATAGTGGGTGTTCTTAGCAGCAGTTAGTGCTTCTCTGTAAGCTCTTTGGTGGTCAGAGAAAGCCTGGACGTGCACGGTGAGGCCAGTCTTACGTGACATTCTCTCAAGGCGTCGGCCAGCTGCTTTCATAGATCGCAATTCTGAGTTATACCAAGGAGCTGAACGTTTAAAGGAAACCTCCTTATGTTTTAAAGGAGCTGTTTTATCTAATGCTGAATGAAGGGCTTAGTTATAGTGGTCAACAAGACTATCTAGTGTTGACGGAATAGGTGCAGACAGTAAAAGATCAGAAATGGATCCAGAAAGGATACAGGGACATATATTTTTAAGGTTTCTATAAGAAATTTGTTGTTTACAGGTAAGAGGAGGTAAAGGCAGTGAGTCAGTGAAAAATACTGCTTTATGGTCAGAGAGTCCCAAATCAGTGCTGTAAATATTGGCAACAGATAGTCCAGAAGGACAGATCAGATCCAATATATGACCACTAGAGTGGGTGGGAAAATCAACATGTTGTGTCAAGTCAAAGCAGTCCAGTAAGGATAGGAATTCATTTCTCAGTTTAGATGTAGTAATGTCAGTATGGATGTTGAAATCACCAAGAAGGATAATTCTCTGAGAGTAAGAGCTTAGGTGGGTTAAAAGTTCAATCAGATCAGATAAGAAGGATGCATTGTATTTTGGGGTCGATAAAGAACAATGAGTGAGACAGGACCTGTTTCTGTTATTAGTTTAAGAGCCAGACACTCAAAAGACAGTGGACAGTCAATTGGGATTCGTTTGATATTTAAGTCTGCTCTGATAATTACCGCTAGCCCACCTCCTTGTCTAGAGCTGCGAGGTTCTGTATGGAAAGTGAAACCAGGTGGAGTCGCCTCCGTGAGAGACGTCAATTCGTTTGGTTTTTGCCAGGTCTCCGTTAAACACAGTATATCAAGTTTGGTGTCAGTGATGAGTTCTGACAGCACCAATGCTTTGCCATTAAGAGATCTCGAGTTAAACAGTGCAATATTAGTTAATGAGGCATCTTTTTGCACAGAGCTGTGATCAGGGTTTATTTCCACACAATTTAAATTTGGCACACTGACACTTGTATTTCCAGGGCCATGAGAAGGAAGGCTTATTCCTGAGCAAATGCTGCCGGTTGCCTTTTCATTCACAGCCCGGCGGTGGCGGCGACCTGACCTGCGATGTATATATTTCAGGCGCAGCAAAATACCGGCGTCTTTTAGGATGTTCTAATCAGACCATTTGCTCTGGACAAACTGTTTAATAAGAAGGAGTTTATCATGAGAGTATTTTAGCATGATACTTGGCAATACTAATCTGAAAAGCAGTGGAGAAGCAACACAACATAGCGGAACCATTAGGACAGGCGGGTGTAGTAGCATAGATGACATGAACGGCGATAGCAAAGCAGCAGAAAGCATAGCAGGAGGAGGTAGCAGGATTTGGAGGTTCCAATACACAGCCACAAACAGTAACGCTTGTTAATTTCATGCGTGATTGCCCCGGAGCCATAAGCCAGGTTAGTATGAGCATCAGATCAGATCCCAGTCGTAGAGTACTGTAAAATGAATCGGGAGCAGATCAGCATAGTGAATATAATCACGGAGACAGATCATCCCGAGGTCATAGATCACCAGGTACAAAGAAATGGTCTCGTCCCGCGATCCACAGACTCAGCTGTTCCCAGTCAAAGTAGAGTCCATAAAATCTGTAAATATTAAGCCAAATCCATGCAATTCAAGTCGGCTGTATCCACGAACTATACGTACAATAAAAGAAATAAAACAAGCGTAAGAAAGTGTAGAATTAAGGCGAATTTTGCGAAAAGTGTTGCTAACAGGGAGGAGCAGCAGCAACTTGCGTGCGCCAGCGTCCCCTCACCATAGATAGATACAGTAGATAGATAGATAGAATTACCAAAGCCTTTACAGAGTGACTTTGGAAAACTTAAGAAATCCATGACCTTATGCAAGTACAGTAAGTAAAATTGCAAGCAGCTGTTAACAACTCCCACATATTTCTATCTGAATAGTCTCCAGAGATGATCTGCACAATGGGCACAGCCACAGACCAGTGAGGATGGACTCATCTCACCATGCTGAGAAAGAAACATGGAAGCCCACTGTGTTGTGCCATCTGTCACTTTCATCAGGTCTCTCTGCCTTTTATTCTGTGGAATTTTTTTTACTTCTCTAGGCCAGAAACTCACCCACATCAACTGTTAAATAATAAAAAATAAAGAACCATGTTACTTGAGTGTAATTTGTGAACATTCTTTAATTCTGAGGCCCATTTTTCCTTGTACAAGTTACAAAATGTTAACCTAACCTTAGGGGAAAACAGTGCAATCAAGTGACATCTCTCACACTCTTGTAGGATCAGCTCAGAAGTGCCAACAAACCTGGCAACATGTCTTTAAAATGTCAAATCAAATCAATTTTTTGCCACGTATAATAATATAAACTGTACAATATCAAGTGAAATTCTTAGTTGCTAAACTCTGAGACTATACGCTTGTAGAAGGACAATAAACAAAAAAACACAACTTATGTTTAATAACAGCAATAGTATTAATTATATTAACATTATAAAAATATGTAATAAATAGATAAATAAACAAACTTCAGTCCTCATTTAGGATGCAGTTGGACTGTGAACAGAAGCTCCTCCTCAATCTCTCTGAAATGGTCTATAAGCACCATAGTGTTTCCTTAATTATAGCACAGAGAAGAGGCCATTGTTGGGATGGCAGGTGCTGTATGTGAAATAAATTTCACTGCCAGGAATGATAGGTCTGCTACTGAACTTGAGCTCATTTGCAAAGACAGGTGACATTGATGGACCTGAATAAATTAAGACTACACATTCCTTATGCCAGAAAATGGCTGATGGGTGGTCACCATTGTACTAAAAATAGAAAACAGCAAGATCTGTGCCAACAAATGACCACAATAGGAACCCTCTTTGTGAACCATCCAGTTTCAACACGGCACCATTCTGTATTTGTACTTTGTAACTTTGAGCCAACTTTGCAGCAAACTTTTAGTTTTCCTACACATCTACTCTCTTAACTTCCTGTTAATTTTTGTAACAGCACTGCCAAGTTCCATCAACCATGGTGGAAGTCACCCATAGTATGAGCTCATGTTCCATCAAAAGCAGCAGGGCACATTCAAAACATCGCAAACCTGCAGTTTTGCAAAGAGAATTACAACTAGTGTGGCAAAGGCAAACAGTGCCTTTAAGGATAGTGAGACATCTAAAAAAGCAGAGAAAAGGATCCATTCTGGAACTAGTCGTATAATGTGACTTTTATCCTGCTATCGATATTCTGAACCCAGCTTTAATCATACAGGGAGACACTGAACCCACCCTAGCAAAAATTAGCACAAAATGAAGGCCAGTGGAATTTGATTTGTAATTAGCCACTAATTTTTCACAAATACTTTTCCCATTATAGGATTGTGAGGTCTATCTCATAAGTAATCAGTTATTACAATACAGAGAAAGACAGCTTCTTTAAATGGCTACCGCCTGTAATCACTAGCACCTAAGGAGCTCTCTTACACCTTATCGGATGAGCAGCTTGTCCAAGGATGAAATGAGCGAAGATCTTGAGCAAGAATTAAAGTAAGGCGGAAAGACTACTCATCTGGCCTGCGTCCATATAATAAGAAATGTTCAATTCATTTTAAGTAAGTTGGATAACCTGTTACATTTCAATGCGAGTCAAGTTCAGGTACTGTGGCATTTTAGGTACTGTTGAGAACCAGCATACACTTCTTATTTCAGATACTATATTAATGCTGGATGGGTTTCATCTGATATGATCAGACTGAGTGGTACAGGCAGGAGAGGGACTGGAGATCTATGTGAGTGAGCAGTGATGCAACAAAAAGCACATTACAATTAGGGCTTAAATGTGTAATCCAGACATTGCCATACTGATGAAATTCATTTTTGTTACTGCCTAAGGAGATAAGTTACATCGTCCTGATTAATGCTTACTAACTCTGCGACAGAAATGATTACCAACACTTATTCTGAAATCATTCTGACCCAGGAATGCTGGTGACATTGGAAGGAACAAACTTCTGTTGGCATGATTCATTTGGGGTCACAATAAGCTGGACCTGCTCGATCCAGGGGCCTCATGCATAACGCTGTGCGTAGAATTCGCACTATAACATGGCATAAGCACAAAAGCCGAAATGTGCTTACGCACAGAAAAATCTAGATGCAGGAATCTGTGCGTTCGCCAACTTCCATGTTCTTCCGCAACATAAATCCCAGTCAGCATGAAAAGTAACACTCGTGCACGCGCCTGCTGTCCCATCCCTTCTCCTCCCAGAATTACGCTTCTTTGAATATGCAAATCAATATAAATAGCCCTTAAGCTCAGCATTGTGAAAAGACAATGGGAAAAGCAAGAGGGAAAATGGAAGAATTTCAGTGAATACCAAGTGTAGGGAGGGAACAACATACTATTTGTTGGTTTAAACAGTGGTATAAACAACAATAGGAAGCTGATCGAATGACATAGCGTGTCGGAGAAACTCGAGAGCTCAAGTTCACAAAGTCGCACAGTGCCCGAAATAAAAAAGAAGTTGTCACATATCAAAGCCGCAGTGAAAAGGCGAGTCGTAGCCCACCGTCTCAGTGTCATATGAAAGCTTATTAGGGTACAGAGAAAAAAAAAGGCACACAGTGAGGGAAAAAGCACGAAATGTCAACTTCAATCTCGAAATTTCCACTTTAGCACGAAATGTCAACTTCAATCTCGAAATTTCCACTTTAATTACATAGTTTATTTTGTCATTAAAGTAGAACATCATAAACTTCATCTTAAAATCATTTAATTAACTAGTTTGTCAAATCACCTCGTAAGTAAAGTAGCACGTTCAATGCTTTGTTTTGTATGTGTTCTTCTATGTGCTCTATGTGTGTGAATCACTACGTGCTTCTTAAACTGGCTTTCTCTACCTCCGACAGGACACAGAATCCATTACATTTGTGATATTACAGCTCTCTGAATAACTAAAATACTGAGATGTATACGTTATATCATTTTCATGATGATAGGAGTTAAGGCATGTTATTAAACATGGAAACACAGTGGCGCAGTGATTGTGTGCGACCTTCGATGAAATAATTTATTGCAGCAGTACTCAGGGGCGGCTCTAGGCTCGTGGTGGCTCTGGGCAGAGAAAGAATCGGTGGCCCCTTCGCCCGCCAATGTTAATATGGTATCTTATGCACGGCGGATGGCCACATCAGTTGCGGACACTGCATAGCCGCCTCGTGCTCATGACACAAGCATTTAACTTTTGTTGTAATTTGCTGCTGTGTTTTTAGCTGTGTCATTATTTTATCTTTCTATTTTATATTCAATATATATTGGCGTGGCGGTCCCTGGGATTTGGTGCCCCTGCAGTACTGTCTCTTTCAAATGTACTAACCTCCAATTCCTGTCTTTCCTTTTCTTTCTCCATGTAACCGATCGCCACACAATCAGCTCTGTAATAGACGTTAAGCCATCTGTAAGCTTAGAGCGCCGATTCTTCAAAACTTTTAAGGAAAATTGAAATATCTTCGTAGTACATGTTTATTTATTCTATCCTTCACGCCAGTCCCAGTGAAGCATACAGTGCGAGGCAGGAGCAACCTTTAATTATTAACAATATAGATTATTTAAATGAAGTTAAAGTTTTATCTGTATAATATAATAAACATATTTTGCTGCATTTCATCTTAAAAATGATATCATCATCATATGTAAATACACGCTTTATAAAGTGGCTCAGGTTGTGTAATTTTATAACTGTAGTGCAAGTTTACAGTGAGGTGATTCTACTTATAAGTACAGATAGTTCTACGAGGAGCACTTGATTGAGTGCATTTAGAGCTCTTGGGATGAAACTCTTTCTGAACCGCGAGGTCCGTACAGTAAAGGTTTGAAGCGTTTGCCATGTGAGAAACAGTTCAAATAGGAAGCATGGCTGAGGCAGCGTGTGCTTGATGCCGTATACTGATAATTTTCTTTCTGGTCAGCTGCTCCGAGTGGTGTAGTGAGAGTAATATGGGAAAAGATAATCTGCTGTGGCAACCCCTAATGGCAGCAACTGAAAGAAGTAAAATAAGGTGCAGTGAGAGTAACAACGCTAAAGCAACTATGGTATTTGGAATAGTTTGACCATTCCGTGGATCATTATATTGTTACAGGTTAATTACAATCAGATGCATTAAACTAATAAACAATTTGAGGTTAATTTCAGTGTATATGATAAAGCCGCATCAGGAAAAGAAAGGATAACCATACAGGAACAGTGCCACTGCTTTGAGGCTGGGTGCCGCCAGTCTGCAAAACCGAGCGGAGAATTTGCATACGACAGGGTATGAGGTACCGTTGAAATGTGCGTGACTTCACACCAGGTTTAGGTTTTATACATCACGATTTGAACGTGGAAACGTTCTTACGCAACATTTCTGTGAATACGCACCATTTATACATGAGGTCCCCGGTCTTAAAGCCTTTAAATGTAAACCTGTGGTACAACTGGACATGTCTGACCACATCTTACTGCCATCTGTTATTGACAGCAACAGCTCTCCATAATCCAAGTCAAAAGTGCTTATGTATTTGTGTTTGGCGGTTTGTTGTTTATTGTAATATTTATATTTTCCTTAAACTTTTGTAACTAAGCATTTCACTACATATTGTACTGTAGGGATAATTGTATGTGAGAAAAAAAGACTTGATTTAAGTTTGATACAGGATCATGTGGGCAAAGCCCTATCTTTACAGCATTACAAGTAGACTGTTGATGGTAAGCCGCCACTAAGCTTTACTCATTCATTGTTGAGAATCCTAAATGGGATGCCTCTTAACTCTCATAATTTTGCAAATAAGCAGTATTATGTTAATCTGTTTCTTTCTTTCTTCTTTTTATTTTGCTCCACAGTCCCATTAACCTACAGTATATATCCAGGTCTTACACCTTCAGGAAAGTTAAAGTATTTCTTACATAATTTTAATACATTTCATGGCCATGGCATTGTAAACCAGACAGGAGTCAACACTGGTTGGGCACCACTCAAACATGCACACTCACTCACACTCATATGGGACCAATTCAGATTTACCAAAATTTTATTTCAGATATTAAACAAAGACAACATTGTAGGACTTTAGAAATAATTTGTTAGTTTCACAATCTGCCTTAAATACAGAGTTATCCAAGTAAAAAAATAAGATACCCAGCAAAATAAAGATGAGTGACTCGTCACTAATATTACAGAAAATGAACATCTACCTGTAAGTAACAATAAGATGTGAGGCTGTCGATGGCTTGCATTGTCTCGACTGGGACTTTGTTATCTCTTACTAGGTTGTTTTTTTGCTTTTCACAGTGCATCTAGTTTATTCACAAGCGGAATATGTTTATTATTTTCCTGAGCACATTCACATGCTGTAAAGAGCCTTGGCTGTAGACTGGTGAAAACAGAGGTGAGCTTAAATTAGAGGTAAGCTTGGCAGGTTAATATAAAGAGAAACAGCAAGCCCTATTAAGTCTCTGTACACTCACTATATAAAGCCAACACCTTCATATTAGTCAGCACATGCAATTATAAAAAGCAGTTCAAAGACCACCTAATACAACAGTTAAGGCTGAGAAAGCAAATAGCAAGAAACTGTCACATTGTTCTTGATGGCTTCTCTAAATAACAGATTCAGTGTGAGAGCATCACCTGTTGCATATATACTATACTGAGAAGAAAATTCATGGCCTCTGCTGAGCGTTCTTCATGCCTTTTAATGCTAAAGAACAAAGCAGCTTGAGTATGACTTACAAAGTAAGGGAGAGCTGTTTCTTTAGAGGTTAAATAATGCATTACAATGGATTCATGTCTCTACTTTATGGTAGTAATCCATTTTTTCTTCACTTGCCATCTCACTGGTCTGGCTTGACTTTTTCATCGTAAGTACCGGCTCCTTTGTAAGCTCCCACATAGCCACTGCTGTCAACAAGATCTTCTCTCCCAACCTTGCCGCGTCCTTTTCCCCCCTCATCGAAGCGCTCCTTGTGAGACCCTGTGTATTTTGCTGTATCTGTCAGTCGATCCACTGCACCTGCCTTTGCTGGCTTCTAAAACAAAAAGGACAGAAAAGAGTAAGAACAGTAATGATAAAAGTTATATCAATATATGTGGTACAGTTTAATCATAAATTTATTAGACCCATTCAGTTTCTGCATAAATTATTGTGTTGTAGACTTATATTTTTAACACTAGGGGGATTCGCCCCCTGCTTGCTTCACTTGCCAACCCCTGGCCTGCGCTACATGCCAGCCACTTTGTGTCTCTGCCGCTCATGTATGTGGATTTCACTTTCACCAAACAACAAATCTTTTAATTCTCGTGGATACACCTCTTCGTTGGGAAGAAACACTACTTTTGTTGAAATTATCTCTGAGAAAGTCTCGTCCCAAGATTTCCTTCTATAATAGAGAGATATACATTTGTCATTTTTGCCCGTAAATCTACACTAAAATCAAAATCTGAGATCTCTAAATCAAGAAAGTATTCGGACCCTTAATTCGGTTCTTTGTAGAAGCCCCATTAGCAGCAATTCCAGTTTCTAGTCTTTACAAGCTTTGATAGATAGATTTGTGTTTACAGTTGAGGTTTCAGATTGAGTGTGTGTGTGTATATACAGTAAATATATGTATATATTGTCGCAGATGTCTGGGGGACGACTCAGCTGGGGTGCCTCGGAGGACTGGAGGAGGGCTTGCACCTCCCTCAGACCTTGTGGGGGCGACCACCCTGGTGCCTTTGGTGGCCACGGGTACAGGGCTTTGAAGCTCAACCCTGTAGGGCCTCGTGGTCACCGCCAGGGGGCACCTGGGCCTCAGCACTTCCGCCACACCCGGAAGTGCTAGGGGGAAGAAGAGCAGGGACACATGGAGTGCTTCCGGGGATGCAGCCGGCACTTCCGCCACACTGGGGCATGTCGGTGGAAGATTGCCAGGAAACACCTGGAGCACATCCGGGTGATTATAAAAGGGGCCGCCTCCCTTCATTCAGGGCTAGAGTCGGGTGGAAGAGGACAAGGTCTGGAGGAGAGAGAAGGAGGCGGCCTGAAGAAGAGGCATAGTGTGGTGCTGGCCTGGACTTTGGGGGAGTTTGTGGGATATGTGGCACTTTATTAATTGTAAATAGTTGTAAATAAATGTGTGGTGGTGATTAAGAACATGTCTGCCTGTCTGTGTCTGAGGCTCGTTCCACAATTTATATATTGATGAATGGTATGCATGGGAGGCCAGTGTGATGCTTGGACAGGGGAGACAGCCTATCAGAACTACATGCTCTCCCCATATTTTAGGTGGTGGTATCTCAGGGTGACATTACCTGTATGCACACCCGCAAGGAATCCTTGTCTGGTTCCGTGGGTGCTGCCAGGGGGTGCAGTAAGGATCCATGATGTATACTTTGTTTCGGCTTCCATTTGACCTGGAAGTACTTTCAATGGGCTATACTCTAGCACTGAAAGTACTCCCAAGTCCAAGATAAAAGAAGCCGCACAGCCTCATCCAGGCAAGTTGAAGTCAGGTGGAAGTGGATGAAGCTTGCCTGAAGGAGTGGAAGGAGAAAGAAAAAGAGAAGAAGAGAATTGTACCAGTTTTGATAACTACAAGGCTCTTTTAACTTACTTGTATTAATTAACTTGTATTTGCACCCATGATTTGTGTCTATGAGGCCGTGTGTGGGCTTTGAGGTTCTGAAACACTTTATATATATATATATATATATATATATATATATATATATATATAATAGAGAGAGAGAGAGAGAGAGAGAGACGCATGAGTCACTGTCTTGCACCAAAAATAGTAGGCTGAGTCTCAGTACTTTAGCAAAACCAGCTTTGTTCAGGAACAGCAGGGTTATTTATTGTTGCGGGAGCTAACACTCCCCTATACACAGACACAGCAAATGGGCATAGTTGGGGCCAGGTCGGTGGCTAAGTTATACTGTTCACTGCCTTTATAATGGCCCTTGCATCATCCATCAGTGACAGGCGTGCGTGGTGCAATCTTGATCGGCTTGTAGTTGATTCCGTGGTGCTCTGCTGCTGCAATCCTGTGGTTGCCTCAGCAACAGACAAGCAGTTCTCCCCAGCATTACAGGTGTACGCCGGCATGCCATCCCATTGGGGGGGGGGGGGGGGATGGGTCCTAAAAGAGTTCAGACATCTCACTATATATATATGTATATATATATTTCTTTATATATGTATATATACTGTATTTGTAACAAGGATGAGAAACTGAGTATAGTGAGTTTATATGGCACAATTATTGATTTATCATCTTAAATACTACCACATCAGACTCATCTTGATCTTTACCTTATGAGATTTAGTATGTTGTCCCAGATAGCCACAGTCTTTCCCAACCCAAATTCTCCTAATAATCTTTGATATAGAAGATAGATAGATAGATAGATAGATAGATCTGTATTGTCATTGTCACTTTTACAAAAGAACAACGAAAGTGAAGGTGCAGTTAAGTGTTTACTTAATAATTCAAAGCTACCATCTGATTTTGTGTCGGAAATTTAGAAATTCCATGTCATCCACTGTATTTCAGAGATCAATACAAAGTAACAGGATGGATGGAAGAAAGCAGTGAACATATTTTATGAGACGTTTGTAGTGGACAGCCAGGATGGACCCTGTTCCCTCATCTGGTCAGGAAGCCAGAGCAATGACTATTCCAGGGTAGGTAGGGTATTATCTTAGCCAGGAGCTGGACTCGCCTTGTCAACATGAATGGACTTACATCCTGGGGGGATTCAACAGAAGATCCGTGCCTGGACTTGGGGAGGTAGCATACCAAGATTGCATGCACCTCCAGTATGATGGGTGACAGCAGTCCTGTACTGGTGTACCCAGATTCACAACCATAGGGCATACAGGGAGTTGTAGTCCTGTAGGGTTCCAAGGGTACTGCCAGGAGTGCTGCAGGTAATGGCTGTCCCTTCTTTGTGAGGTTTCCACATGACCCAGAAATGCTTATTAGGTGCAATTGGGTGGCGCTGGACATACTCCCAGGTCTGGTATGAAGTAGGCCACACCCAGGCAAGTTGGAATCAAGAGGCAGAGGACAAGGCTTGCCTGCAGGAGAGTGGATTAGATTCCTTATTATATTCTGGCTACTTGTGTGCTTGGAGGAAGAACCTGTGAAGGTACTTTTATATAATACAATTTCACTTAATTTGAACCCTTAATTGTGTATGTGCACTTGTGTCTGGAGTCCAGGGCTCTACAGCACCCTCCTTTGGTTTACACGGTGCAGTTTCCCACACTTCAGTCATCAGTATTTCATGGGAACCACCACAATATGCACAAGCAATGATTAAAAGCCATATTCATCATTTTTATATGTTTCAGAAGCCCACTTCAAATGTAAAACATGTCACAGAATATCACCGTAGAGCAGGGGTGCTCACGTTTGATCCTGGGGTGCACAATGATAGCAATTTCTATTCCATCTCAATTGTGTAATTATAGGCCAATCCGTGCCGAAAGTAGAGTGTGTTAACTGTAATGCTTTCATTCTGTCATTTCAGGTTATTTATATATTATAGATTTTCCATTTTTTTGAAGAAGGCATAAACAGCTCTATAAGTTGGTTTGAGGCTGAGTGTTGAGTTTCATGGATTATCTCCGGAATATCCTAATGTATGTGCTATGGCTTTTTCACTTGATTACATTGTACTTTTATTATGTTTTGTTAAACAAAACATTCACTAGCCATGTCCAATAAAGACCACCCAGGCAGGATGTAGAAATGGACTCCAAGGGGACTTCAGAGGCACAAACCCCATGGGAAAGTAAGTAAAGCTAAGAGAAAAGCACTGCCTGGGGAAAAAAAAAATCAATGCTATCGCAAGGCTGCACAGCCCAGGCTTGCTGCAAAGTTTGAGGAAATACACTTCTTTTTATAGTGGATTTAGAAAGACTTCAGACCCCTTCACTTTTTACATATTTTGTTATGTTGCGGCCTTGTTCTAAAATCATTTCAATTCATTTTTCTCCATCATAAAGCAACGCACAGTACTCCGGAATGGAAAAGCAACAACAGGATTTTAGAAACTGTAATATCCATGTGACACAAGTGTTCAAACACTTTACTCGGTGCTTAGTTAAAGCCCCTTTGGCAGTGATCAATGCCTGGAGTCATCTGGGTTCTGACACAACAAGCTTCACACTCCTGGATTGGGGGATCTTCTTTTATTCCTCTCTGTAGACCTTCTCAAAATGTGGCAGGTTGGATAGAGATCATTGGTGGACATTTATTTTCAGGTCTCTCCAGAAATGTTCAGTTAAGTTCAAGTCCAGGCTCTGGCTGTAAGACTCAAGGACATTCACTGAATTGTTTCTAAGCCACTCCTGTGTTGTCTTTGCTTTGTGCTTAGGGTCTTTGTCCTGTTGGAAGGTGAACCTTTGGACCATTCTGAGGTCCTGAGCAGTCTGGAGCTGGTTTTCATTAAGGATATCTCTGTACTTTGTTTCCTTCAACTCTCAGTCTCCAAGTCTTTGCTGCTGAAAAACAACCCAACGCATGATGCTTCCACCAACTTGCTTCACTGTTGGAATGGTATTGCGCATGGGATGAGAGGTGACTGGTTTCCTCCAGAAATGACAATTATGTGCCTTTTTTTGCAAATTCCATGCAAGTTTCCATCTGTCTTTTACAGAGGAGAGACGTCTGTCTGGCCATATCATCATAAAACCCAGATTGGTGGAGTGTTGCAGTGATGGTTTTTTCATCTCCAGACAGGCTTTCTAGCACTGAACCAGAATTTCCATTGGGTTCTTGGTCACCTCTTCAGCTATGGCACTTTTCCCCTGATTGCTCAGGTAGTTAGGATTAGTATGAGCTGTGGTTGCTCCAAAATCCTTGCATTTAAGAATTATGGAGGCCACTATGGTCACAGGAACTTTCAATGGTACAAGAATCTTTTGTAGCCTTCCCTAGATCTGTGCCTCAACACAATCCTGTGTCCAAGTTTGCAGGCAATTCCTTCCACCTTATGGTTTGGTTCTTGTTCTGATTCACATTGTCAGCTGTGGGACCTTCTGTAGTCAGGTATGTGCCTTTCCTGATCAGGTCCAATGAACTGAATTGACCACAAATGGACTCCTTACAAGGTTTAGATACACCTCAATGATGATCAACAGAATGGGATGCACTTGAACCACATTTCAAGTGTCATTGAGAAAGTTCATTTTTGTATATTTTGTAAATTTGCAAAAAAATCTGTAATCTTGCGTTCCCTTTGTCATTCTGGGTTATTGACTGTTGCTTGATGAGCGAAAAAATAAATTTAAATTATTTTAGCTCAAGGCTGCAAAGTAGTACAATTTGAAAAAAGTGAAGGGATCTGAATGCTTTTTGAAGACATTGTATATTTTGTAAAAGTGTGGTGTTAATACTCATAAACAAAAGAAATGTCCAGAGAAGGAAATATTCCAGAGTAACTCTGAAGTAACAGAGAATCTCACCGTTACTCCAATGTTGACCGGCTCTTTGCCAGCAATGAGCTTGTAGACTTCCTGCAGAGCTTCTTCCTCCGGCTTCCCCTTGAAGCGCTTGGATGCCAGCTCTTTCAACGCCTGCTGGAACTGCTCATAGGTGATCACCCGAGCTGACTTGGACCTGTATCACAGAAAGAGAATGGACCATCAAAGCTCACATCTTACTTTTAATCTCTGCTAAAGTCCGTCTTGAATGATTTTGAAAGGATTAATGTGCTTTGTGATTCTTGGAAGAGCAGTAAAAATTGGAGTGCAGCTCCTACAGCACATCACTGCTGTCCAAGTTTACAAGTGGGGCTACAGAATTGTTTTAAAGTTGACTGAAATGAAATTCATTTTCTTTTCCAAATATCTTTTTAAGTGATTTCTACAGATGTTTAATACCAGTTATATGTTTCACTAACAGATACTCAATGTGGGCAATGCTTTTCTTATGATTTTCTTAAAGGCCTCTCTTATTTTATGATTTTCAGTATTTGTGTCATGTCACCTCATAATGTTTATTGCCTCAGAGTGAAACAATTCAGCTACTTTAATTTTCCTTTTCCCCTCTAATAGTATTTGAATCAGTCTGATTGCTGTTGCAACTCTTTTTTATTTTTCCTGTTACTTTTACGTTTTGTGGTGACTTCAAATATTCTTGGTAAATGTACATAAATATAATGTATATAATGTTATAATATGTATAAATATTAGATAGATAGATAGATAGATAGATAGATAGATAGATAGATAGATAAGGAACTATGTAATAGACAGAAAGCCATATAGATGTGATAGGCACTAAATTTTGCTGTCTGCATGGAAAAAAATTAAACAAGACGTGAATAGATGGTCCACCCTCCATCTCACATTAGCAAGGAGAATCAATACTGTTAAGATTAACTTCTTTTTCTATTTCAAACCATCCAAATATGTTAACAAATCTTTGTTTTAAGAAATTAGATTGAACCATAACCTCATTTATTTGGAATTTGAAACATCCATGCACCCAAAGGGTGGTTGTCATGTAGAGGTGCAACAGATAAAAGCTTCTCTGTGTGTAAAGTGCTTCCTACATTGGTTCCATATTCTGAGTGAATGAAGGGCATTTGGATTATTAGTGTATTGACAATAATTACCATTTACTGGGCACATAGTGGGGACTCTAAAGAAGTACTGCAAGATTTTAATTCTATTGCAGACGAGGCTTGTGTATATTCATCGATTTGGGTCGATGTCCACGTCTTTATGGTTTGTATATTTGCAGCCCAGTAATAAAACTGAAAGTTAGATAGTGCCATGTCCCCTTCTGGAATTCTTCTTTTCTTTTAAAAAACATCCATTAGGATTTTTGAAACTGGTAAATTTGATGCAATTTTTAAAAAAATGTCGTTTGGGCAAATACATTTTGAAAAATCGAACGTGTTTAGATAACTTTGCATTAATCGTGGACCATTGTAAGGTTCCAGCAAGGAAAATAATAAAGGCGCTATTCATAATAGTCAACGAGCTCAATCACACAGCTTTTAATTTGTTTCTATCTATCTATCTATCTATAGAAACTGACAATTAAGTAATGGTCTGAATATGAGGATGATGATGGCAGAATTCTGGCCATTTTCTAACTTCTTGTGGTAAATAGATTGAAAAACCTGATCTAAGAATTTTTTTCAGTTTCCTGTGTGGGATTGCTTTACTATCAAGATATTTTGCTTTGAAGTATTATTAGATTTTAAATCTTAGTAGTACTGTTTGAATAAAAATAAGTGTGTAGCTTGTGACACATGCAATCAGAAGTAAGTAAATATTAACTATGCAAAGACATATTTAATGGGTTGTTAGCCATAAAAAAGAAATTGTTTATTTTGAGGGTCCCCTCATATGGGAAAGAAAGACCAGGGATGGAACAAAACTGAAGTACTAAAGAGGACGATCCACACACACATTTTAAAATTTTTTTTTTTTAGAAAAATGTAATGAAATTTGTGAAATGCACAGATCATCTTGAAGAAAGAGAAGTGGGTCTGAATCTGTGTCATCATGAATATCATTTTTCTATTACTTTTTTTTTTTTTGCATTTAATCATTTTAATTTTGTATTTCATTTATTTGCTTTAATAACGAAATTAAAAGCCTTTAATATTAACTTGGCCTGGATTCTTATATTTTTCTGATGTGATAGGCTCAGATGTGGGGGGAGGTGTCATCTTAGGGGTTTTGTAGAAGGGCTAAGCATTGTTAGGGGTGTTAAATACAATTCAGTGAGACAATGGCCTGAAAGCAGGTAACCAGACTTGTTAAAAGTCTCATCTCCAGATGGTATGACCAGAGATCTGAAACTGCAAGGTAAATCTTAAGGGCCCTAGATATGCCATTGCCTCCATGTTTCCCACCTGTCAGCTTGGGAAAGAGAGCCAGATAACCTGAGTATCCCTCAAGTCCTGGATCTGGACAGAGTTTTTGTGATTTATAGGTGTGGTGAGTACTCTGAGACAACTCCATGCAAACACAGGGAGAACATACCCAAGGCACACTACTGCAGAGCATACTAACTGCACACACCTACTGTCGTTATTGCTGGGCCCCTTTACCATCACCAAGTAACTTAATAAGATGTAATAAAGGTTAAGAAAAAGATAAAGAAGACATGGTACCAACCAGCGTGGGAGGAAGATAGAAAAATGTATAGGCAAACAAATATGGAGGCAAAGAAGGTAGTATCAAGGACCAAGGTATGGGCTTTGGAGGAAGTGTATGAAAAACTGGGGACAAAAGGGGACCAGAGAAGGATTTTTAGAATAGTGAAGACTAGGAACAAGGCTGGAAAGGATTTTAGTCAGATAAAGCAAAGAAAACTGAGCAAGGTGTAGCCTTAAGTGTGCAAGATAGGATCAAGAATATATGTAAGAGGTACTGATAAATGAAGAAAATCCAAGGGTAGTATTTAGGGATAGATTCCCAAATGAAGGGCTACTACAAAAAATAAGGAGGGAGGACTTAAAGGAGGCACTGAAAAAAATGAAAAATAAAAAGGCAACAGGAGCGGATGAAATACCAGCAGAGGTGTGAAATAGTTTAGGAGAGGAGGGAGTAGATGTGCTGTGGAATCTAATGAAAAAGATGTATGAATAGGAGGGAATACCAGAAGAACAGAGGAAAAGTGTGATTGTACCCATTTTTAAGGATGATCTTTAGGATTGTGGAAACTATACAGGAGTTTACTGCATTTTCTGTAGACTAAGATTTTATTTATGAGCCAACACTAGCCCAGTAATGGGATCCCTTCCTCATCACTGTGAAGTGTAATGTAAAAACCAATTCAAGAAAGTGACCCACTACATGCACAGTTTTCCTCTGACATTAGATTTAGATAGTATATTAGTTATGATAAGCATAGTTTAGAACAGAGTTTTCCTTTCTGGTATACTCCACTCCTAACACTCAGATGACATTCTGCCATCTAAAGCAACCATGCTGCTCAGTATTAGTTGTTTGTACTGAAACTAAATAACTTAGAAAATATTTCCTTCTTACTTGACTTTGGTGAAGATGATGTCAACATCAGTGCTGGTGACGCCCTTGCCGTCGATAACACGGCAGTCCTTGCACAGCTTGACAAAGTTCTTGCCAGTCATTTCCTGCCCAGTAGCCTTAGTATCACCATGGATAGCAAACTTTTTGAATGAGCTCTCCAGTTCAGCCATATCCATCGAACTTTCAGCCATTGTTCTGTTGGAAGAGAGAACAGATAAAATCAGAGGGCACCCAAATTTCATTTACATTTTTTTGTTTAGCAGATGCTTTTTTTTTCCAAAGCAACTTACAAAAGTGGTCATCATAATCAAATAAATATCAGACCTGGCATAGTTTGGTAACAAGTGTAATAGGACAGGATTACAAAATTGATCACCTAGAATGAAGAGCTCAGAAAAACCGCAAGCAAATTGCACTTCATTGGTTAGAAAATCTATCAAAGTCAATATCAGTTAGAGAGAAATTCAGCAAACAAGAACCAGGATAGGGCGCAAGGCAAGGAACAAATCCTGGACAGGGTGCCAGTCCATCACAGGGTACATACACACACACTAAGGCCAATTTAGAATCGCCAATTCACCTAACCTGTGGGAAGAAACTGGAGCACCCAGAGGAAACCCACACAGACACAGGGAGAAGCTCATTCCACCAGCTAGGAGCTGCACATGAAAAGAGTCTGGATTAAGATTTGATGTCACATAGAGGTGGCATCACCAGACACTGTTCAGCATCAGACCTGAGAGGTCAAGAAGGAGTACAGCTTGTTACAAATTTCTCCATATATGTAGATGTTGACCCATTAAGTACTCTGTAGGCAAGCACCAAAGATTTAATCTTAATGTGTGCTGCCACAGGGAGCCAATATGCTCTTCTGAAAAGAGGAGTGACATGTGAACACCTCAGCAAGTTGAATACCAGATGTGTCACTGTATTTTAAATCAACTGTTGTGGCTTTGTGACACATGCCAGTAGAAAGCTGTAATAGTCCAGGTGTGACAAGAGCAAAGTGTGGACCAGGAGTGTATCTGCAAGATAGAGAGACCATTGTAACGTCGTCAATGAAGGACAGTTGGTTACAACACCAAAAGATTGTGTACCGACTTGGCAGGTGTTAACAATAATGAGATGAGGTAACCAGGGATAGAGTGTTGAATAAACAAACGAGCTGGGACAACAAGAATGTCTGACTTTGCCAGTGTCACACACATGCACTTAAGGGGCAGCCAAAGGGTCCAATTCAGGTTGGTAACACAATAGGAAAAGGGTTAGTAATGAGTATTAATGCCTTCTCTCTTCTTCATACAGACCCACAGAAGAATTACCAATTTTTCCTCACTTCAGTCCCCTCCTGATGACGTCACATCAGTCCCGTCCTGATGACCTTACCCCACTTCCTGCCAGCTTAATATAAAACCAGGTCATTCACTGTTTTCATTTGGCTTTTATTGTTTTATAGTATTAAGACCGGTATCATTCTTTCAAGACTACTCAGAAATTTCTACAATATACGGGGAGAAACCCCAAACCTTTGTTTTGTTTGCTTTGATTTATTTACACGAGGTCAAGCTAAACGTTCTGCTCCTTCATCCAGGTTGCAATATCAATGAGTCATGCAGAGATTCTAGCTGATACTGTATGGTCCTCTGGAGGGGACGACAGGTACAGCTTTGTATCATCGATATAGCACCGATAAGATAAACCAATGGACATGATGATGAGGATTTAGTGAGGAGGTGTATGAAGAGAAGATTAGAGGGCCCAGCACCGATCCTTGCTTACCTGCTGTACCCTTGACTTCTCTCCTCACCAAGACACACAGCAGAATCTGCCCAAGATGTAGGATTTAAACCACCTGAGGGCAGTCCCGGTGATGCCAAGGTCAAAAAGGGTTTTAAGGAGAACCGAATGATTGACTGTGTCAAAAGCAGAAGAGAGATCTATATTAGAGATGATTTCACATCCAGACTTCACACCATATTGTGGTTTTTTGATGGGTGAGGAAGACTGAAGTATTTAAAGCTAAGATTAAAATTAAATGGATATTCTGAGTCACACAAAACACACAATCAAGCAAAATGCAGCATGTGGGGAAATTTGAAAATGGCTTCTATAGTCATTGGCCACAGAAGGCACCATTCTTCATATAAAAATGTTCCCTTTTCAGCCAGTGTATTGTCCATGAATTTCACTTCCATTGCTTATAGTAATGCTTGCCGTGCACCTAATAAATACAGTTTATTTCTGCTAATAGCATTATTGACTTTAACTCAAACTCACAAGTGGTGAGCCTTTGCTGTGTCCTGTCATCCCACTAAGGCTTGTCCATTACTACCAGAATAGGCCCAGGTGCCTCATAACAACAGATTTAATTGGAAAAGTAGATGGATGGTATAGTAATGATAATGCACAACCTCTTTGGAATTTAATACACTTTGGGCTACTGCCAATTTCAAACAGCACTTATAATAAAGGTGCCTCTATCCATGTGCCCCAGATTGTGTTTTGCTCACTTTTGCCATCTTGTTAAGAAGTACGGTTACCAGTCCCAATTTTCACACGCAAGTCCCTAAAAAAACATCTTATTGCCCTGGTTTTCACTGTAATGCATCACACATGTCCTAGTTTTTGGCAAGGCCCCAATGGGAGTTACACATTATCATCCCAAATTCATGCTCACTTACTCTCTAAATTCTGGAAAGAGAGTTTACATTTGTTGCTAGCTGTCATATTAGTTTTGTCGTTAAGCACTGTAAAGCTAAAAGGCACTTAAAATAGAAACAAACTGCAAAACAGGCAACAATGGCCATTAGCTGACAACTGTGACTTAGGGATTGGTCCTTCTGAGGGACTGCACATATTTATCTTGCTTACTGCTGTATTTTCTGATGTGTGTTTGCATGTGTGTGTGCATGCGCGAGTGTGTGTGTGTGTTCACACAAAAATGAAATGGCTCCCAGTTCACAGTTGTTTCTGCCCTGTGTACAATACTGGCTAGGATGGGCTGTAGCTTACACACCGACCACACTCTGGATAAGTGGGTTTGATTGATGGATGGATGGAGAGACGGATGGACTGTATGGGAGGTTTGCTTACCTTCAAACATTTTGCGCTGAACATGTTTGTGGGTTTCCAAATTAGCACTGATCTACACTTGTTAAATTTCAGTTTTAGTAAAAGTAAACAGAGATTAACATGACATGAAGTGACTGAAATGAAAATTATCTAGTGGATATAGACCATTACTCTACAGGAACACAAGGGCACAGCTGGAAACTTGTTAAGGGTAAATTTTGCAGAGATATTAGGAAGGTTTTCTTCACATACAGAAGCATCAACACATGGAATGAGTTTCCAAGTATTCTGGTAGACAGTAGGACTTTAGAGACTTTTAAAACTCAATTTGATATTATTTGATTTTATTTTTTGATACTTTATTGGGCTGAATTCCCTGTTCTTGTCAAAACATTCCTAATGTGCTAATATGCAATAATATTTTGGTATTGTGTAACTCTTACAGGGACTGATTTTGAAGGTCTGGATGTGAGAACCATGTTTTTTTTACAAAAAGAATTGCCATCTTTCTTTAAGCTTCACCTCTTCTGGTTTCCCACCATAAAAGACCAAGGAAACAGAAAGACCTCTTCGTTTTGATGATCCAGTAGAGGACAAGACGCTACTATAGCACATTTCTCTACTTTCCAAACATTCTTTATTTTTGCAATTTTTACTTAAACTGAGTTACTGCTGGTACCTCAACACTTCTCTTGGTTTTCTGTGTGTTTGTAGAGCATGGTTTTTTTTATGTTTGGCCCTCTTTTTGTTTGTAATTCATTATTGTAATTCATAGTTTTAATATTTATTCATTTATTGTTCATTTTGTCACATTTTCATCAGGGTATCCTTTGGGATTGTTCCACTTGTCATGAACACTGAAGGTGTTAGTTGGTGACTTACTGGATACCTCTATATAGATGTGCATGAGAGGTTGCAGTGGTTCTTTGTGTGATCTTCAAATTGAAACTAAAGTAAGACTCTGTGTTACAAGAAAAAAATGATAAAATAGTGATGAGCAAAGTTTTAATTTGCTTACAGTTTCGCAAAGCCAACACTAAAATTCTTGTCACAGATGATTTTGCAATTGTGTTATGTGAAACTCACTAATGTCTCTTTTTGGGCTTTTAAAGTTTTTTTTTTCCCTAAAGCCAACTTTACACTTCCATGTTTACCTGTGTTCTTTACTGCAACCGTGTAAAGCATAAAATCCATGCCACACAGGTAAAATCAGTATTTCTTTATGCCTCTCATAAAAATCGCCATGGAGGAGTTCAGTACATTTTTTAAAAATGTGAAATGCTGCATTTATTCCATACAGAGACAAGCTAAAAACTACTGTTCTGCAAATTGCTGTGGTTTCTCCACAAGAAAACTCACTATACAGAAAGTCACTGCTACAAACAAAACCCTTCACCGCTATTACCTAGTGTTGTTTCTCATTTATAATATAAAAATGAACAAAGCAGATATAACACTGTTGATTAATTTTCTATTTGTATGTCTATGTCTCCTATTCTATGTACCATGGGGCTTTGTGGGTGGTCCTCAGAGAGTGGGGCTACCTGTCCATCACTATAAAGGGATTGCCCTCAGCCCTATAGAGGAAGAGGAAATCCCACAGTCCCTTGCGGTTCATTAATTTCGCTGGCTTCTGTGGGTTTGTTGGATTTTGGATTAACTTTGTGCTTTTGTGGTTTTACTGGATTTTGCTCTGTTTTTCAACCTGTCTTTGATCTTGTGTATTAGGACATTGTTTGCCTTGTATTGCCTTTGTTGTTTCAGGTAACATTTTTAGCTTCTTGAGGTTCTTGGAGTTGAGGTTTTGTTACAGAATATTTTTTGTTGACAATAATCTTTAAAGTTATAAAGATCCTGTTTTTGACCTCCCAAACTAGCTGGGGTTTGATGGTTCTCCCTTTTAGATGGGTTTGTTGAGATATTTTGAGACTTTTGTGCTTAGAAAACACACGTTCATGACACGTCAGACCTGTCTTATCCTAGCTGAGGATGAGGATTCCTTTAAATACTAAATAAATGACAGATGCATTTAGAATTAGTGCATGAAAATTCTTCCAGGCAGAAACACAACAAGTTTGTCTGTCTTGTGTCTGTTTGTTTGTGTGTCTGTCTTGTGTTAATAGTACAAATTGTGTGCTTAGTGATGATCTGGAATCTTACCCATAGACGATGCTGACTTTCACCTGGTGCTGCTCTGCTAAACTCCTGAAAAACAGAGCTGTGTTACGCAGGCTCAGTAAATAGCTTAATTGTTTAGGAACTTAAAATCATTACATGCCTATATTCAATACAACAAGGTAAGGGCAACATGAAAATACTTCTAGAGGGGAGCTAAACATATTTCTTCTTTTGTAAATGATATAAATTTCACTGGAAGTGAAGCACAATATATTGTATTTCACAAATTTGTTTCAGAAGTGAAACATAGGGTTTAACTGTGATTTCAGTTTGTGTGAGTCGTTTCAGTCATCACTGATTATAAAGTTTCAAAATTTTTTAGCCTTTAATTTTAAGAAATCTTGTTTTTACTTTTACATGAAAATTCTCCTAATCCAGGGGTGATCAACATCAATCCTGGAATGCTGCAGTGGCTGCAAGTTTTTATTCCAACCCAATTGCTTAATTGACAAACGAGCCTTGCCAATAAAAGATCTTATTTCATCTCACATTAGCAGGTAGAATCAATACTGTTAAGATGGATATGCTTCCCAAGCTTCTTTTTCTATTTCAAACCATCCCCATATAGAGTACGTTAACACATTTTTTAAGAAATTAGATTCAATCGTAACCTCATTTATTTGGAATTCTAAACATCCACACATCCAAAAAGGTGACTCTACAATGACCTAAAGCAGAAGGGGGCATGGCATTACATACACATAGGCCATATAGACCTGGACTTCAACACAAATCGATGAATATACACAAGCCTGGTTTGCAACAGAATTAAAATCTTGCAGTACTTCTTTATTTTCCCTGCTCTGTGCCCAAGTAAATACAAATTATCGTCAATTCACTACTAATCCCGTTGCCCTTCATTCACTCATAATATGCAGCTAATGCAACAAGTTCTTAAAGGCAGAGAAGCTCTTATCTGTTGCACCGCTACATGACAACCACTCTTTTTCCATCCTCTCAAACATACACAATATTTTAAGCTTGGAAAATGTCTGGGATTAAAACATTTGAAGGCTTGTACGTTGATACTGTTTTTACATCCTATGAGCAATTAAAGTTTACATTTAACATTTAACTTCTCATTAAAGTCAGTCAATTTTTCCACTACTTTCAAACTAGAAACCTTGCTAAACTGTATCTGCCCAATTTTCCTCAACTTTTACCAATTTCTATTTCAGAAAAAATATTGATCAGTCTTGGAGACTCTGATAGCATCTCCACAATTTATAAAAATGTTTTAAAGTTCCTCCTTTTCAAAGATCCCAGGACACAATGGGGAAAGGATCTTTCACTTTACACTTCAGAAAAGGAGTGGAAGGCAGCCATTCATAGAGTACACTCTAGCTCCATATGTGCAAAACATTCGATTATTCAACTTAAAATGTTCTTTTGAGTGCATTCATCTTTATTAAAATTATCCAAAATGTTTCCAGGGCCAGATTCATTCTGTGACCATTTAGAGACAGTCAATTAGAGACAGAGGGAGATTAGAGGGCCAGAATGGACAAGGCTGTGGCGAGCATTTTAGCCAGGATATTAATATAAATACTACTCTCTTCAAAAGGATGCCCAGGGATCTTTAATGACCACAGAGAGTCAGGACCAAAGGACAGCGCCAATTTTTACAGCACAGTGCCCCTGTCACCACATAGACCCCAGGGTAAGCACCCCCTGATAACCTCACCAACAGCTTTTTCAGCAGAAACCCACTCTTTTCCAAGATGGTCTCCCATCCAAGTACTGGCCGGGCCCAAGCATGTTTAGCTTCATGTGGATGACCTGTTCTGAAGCAGAGGTGGTATGGCTGCTAAATCCAATTGGAATAGTTAGGCGTTGTTCGGTGGTGGGAATGATAACACCATTCATATTTTTATTTCAATGTGAAGTAGGTAAGCATGTCGATAATAAAGCCTTCCAAAACAACAACGACACAGTCACATCGGGCACCCCAGGCTCATGAACCTCTGATGCAGCTGCCCCGCCTATAGTTGCGCCATTGGCTGAGGGCCAGCACTGCTGCAGTGCCTGCAATACGTGGTCCAGTCAGCAGGATCAGAAGACATTTGTGAGACACAAGGCTGATCTATTTCTTCCACACTACCAACAGTGCACCACTTCAATACTGAGCACCAGTAAAGCCACTACTCTCTTGTGAGGGTCCTGTGTATGACTGGGAGTAAAAACACTAGCTGACACTCCTTTTAGACTAAGAGGCCTGCACAGAGAGGGAGACTGGACAAGTGTCACATACTACATCAAGGGGTCACTGTCAAAATAAAGGAACACATTTGTAAATGACAAATAGAAATTTAGTGAAAGCAGCAGCTTCTATGCAGGTGTGTCCATTGAGATAGCTCAGCAGTTTATTTATATCCCATCATGTTTATGGTCAGTCAGTCATTTTAGAAGCTGCTTAGTCCTGAGTAGGGTCTCAGGGTTTGCCACAGCCTGTCCCAGCCAGCATAAGGCACAAGGCAAGGAACAAACCCTGGACATAGTGCCAGTCCATCAGAGGACACACACACTCACACACAGCCCAAGCACATGTTAGGGTTATGTAGAATTGCCAGTTGACCTAATCTGTAGGGAAAAAACCGGAGCACCCAAAGGAAACCCTCACAGACATGGGGAGAACATGCAAACTCCATTCAGGGAGGACCTGGGAAGTGAACCCTGGTCTTGTGTGGAAATGTGGGGCTGATCCAGTTGCTCATCATGTTGGTTACTGTGTCACAAAGAAGCAACAGAAACAGTTGAGACTTAATGAATTGTGTATTGACTGGTGTCTGAATGGTCAATGCTGCCATCTCACAGCACTAGAGCCCTGGGTTCAAATCCCACTCCAGGATCCCTCTGGAATTTGCAAACCTCCTCTGTGACTGTGTAGAGAAGACTTTCATTCTTACCATCTTCTTAATCACTGAGCAGTGTTTTCTGCTAATTACTTCTTTTAATTAGCTTGGCTCAGGCCCCTTAGTTGTTTCTTTTTCCTTAATTAGCAGCCAATTATGAGACACAAAACAGGCCACCACATGACCAGCTCATCTGTTCCCATCAAATAATATCTTAAAATAAAGAAAGGTGAACGTCTCAGTAAGGCTGATCAGGTCACCAAAACATTTTGATGGTGTTCTTAGAAAAAACAGAAAATCAACAGTTTTGGAAATGTGTGCTGTGGCAGAATGAGAGCAGCGACAAACTGTAGGATTAAATAATGGGTTTAATTAACAACAAGAATCAGCTTCTCATTAAGAAACTGGTTGGAGTGAAATTGGTTGGAGTTTGAAATCCCAGTTTAGCTGGTCATCTGTTGGCTCGTTTCACATCGCATTTTTGAAGAAAGGAATCAATTCAGGGGACTGAAATCCTTCTAACAGGGCTATTGAAATGAAGGGAAAAAAGTTAATTAGCAGTGAAAACTGGTCACTGATTAGGAAAAGGGTTAGAATGAAAACCTGCAGCCACTGTGGCCCACCAGGCGTGGAGTTTGACACCTGTGGTGTAGAGTTTCTCTCATTTTACTTCAATATACAACACAGTTTGACCGGCAGATTAAGGTTTACTCTTGAGATGTGCCCTGTGATGGATTGGCATTTCACTCTGGCACCGGTTCCTGCTTTGCACCCAATGTTTCTAGCACAGGCTGCAGGTTACAGTTACTGAAGGAAAGGACCGGAAAGGAGCTGGTGATGGATAAGCCTGGATTATTGATTGTCTGAGTAAAGAAGGCTAAATAAACCACCATTGCAGTATGTGCTTACATTTGATATGCTAAGGCCTTCTCCAGTAGTGGCAGTATTAGTGACTAGTGATGCATTATAATAATAAGCCATTCTTTATTTGTTGTATTTTTTATTTTTCTATTTCAAGTTTGCAGAAAGCTATATGGACAGCAGTGGATGGAAGGAACTCAAGTCTACCAGGTAATCGCACATAGACACTCATACATGGCTGATTTATGTACACTCGCACATGGAGATAAGAACATGCAAAATCCGCACAGAATCCAGCTGGGCTGGGGGTAAGAGGCTCTAATACTGTACCACTGTGCAGCCCTTTTATTTAACATGTACAATTATAATGTCATTATTTCAGGTAAGAATGAATTAATACAGAAAGACTTGCAATCATTAAACAGCAGCAGGGAAGCGAGGATCTGTTTACTCATACTATTTTTGTGTAGCCTCTTGCATCATCCCCTACACTTTCATGGTAGAGCTCTTCTATTGGTCAAAATCTGTGTCTCTGGAATCTCATTGGCGCTCACAAAAAAAGATCTCTCAGCAGGCAAGCATTGACAGCGTGGAGAAATAATGTGCTCATTGGTGATGCTGCAAAGACCCCTGGGGGCTTCATGCCAGTGTAGAAAAATCTTAAAGGCACAGTCAGGCAGGAGTAAACACTCGTCAGCCATGAAGAACGCGGTGTGTTTACAGACGTCAGCCAGTGTGCAGTGATGTGATTTGACCCACATGTCAGTATGCAGCGGGACACTCATTGTTATATTATTTATTAGGATATTTGTCATTTGATATTATTTTGTCTTACACTAAAACCTGAACAGCTGAATAAATTCTCTAATGCAAAACAGTTAACACCATGCACAACAATATCGTTGAGTTAGGAGATTTCAACAGGTCACTGCAGAAATGCGGTTTAAAAAACATCCTGATTTAAATTCTCTCTTTATCAATTTTGGAGTGTCTTTACTATCTGTTCACCTGTTAGAACTGAGATGGTGCAACATGTGTTTTAAATATCATATCTGTCTGTCCACGTTACATCTTTGACATCTGTTTTTCTGTCTAGATTTCTAACAGAAGACATCTCATACCTCTGTATCTTACATTGCCTTAAATAGCTTCCCATCCACATTGTATAACAAATCTGCTTCTCTACATTTCCAAAGACCTTTCCTATCTATGATATAGCGCCTTCCCTATCTATCTATGAATTGATCTATCTAAGATATAGCGTCCTTCCTATCTGTCCATGATATAGTGCCCTTCCTATCTATCAATTTGTGTAATGGTGCCTTTCATATCTGTCTGTCTCTTAAGTTGCTTTTTATGTGTATCTATCCACTCTGTATAATATTCAAATCTATTTCTCAGTATGTGATTAGAAGACCTTTCATATTTATCCACTTAATACAATGTCTTTCAAATCCTTCACTCTTATTTCAATATCACTTCTAGAAATCTTTTTCTTATCACCCTTTCTGCTATTCTGCGTATTCTGTTTTCTATGAGCCCGTGTCAAGTAGCTCCACTTGTGACATCAGCTATGCCATTTCACTATCGCTATCCCTACAGACAATTCACACGGAATTCTGTTGGTTCCAGCGAGCTTACCTTGACTGAAATGTGGCGTCTAAACACAAGAGCCCGAGTCTTTTCTAGTGCCTCGGTGATGCTTTTGTCCTCCCTGCTGCCTCCTTTTACAATGAATGGAAGACAGCGCTACCCAGCACTAAGGGTGACGTCTGTCTGGCTTCTCTCTCTCCCTCTCGCTCGCTCACTCACTCACTCAATCTGCCCACCGCTCCCCCCCCCACCACTCTGCATCCTCATCACAACAGTCACACCCATCTGCTCTTCTGGGCCCTGTTAGCTTATGCCTTATGTCTCAAGCTGCTGCTCTTCACTTCTCTCGCTCAGTCGGATTTCTGATTCAGCCTTCCTCCTCCTTGTTGCTTTTCCCTTGCTGCCTTTCTTAGTCTGTCATTCATTTTTAATGTCACACATACACACAGTTGCTTGCTTTTTGATTTTTCCTTTCAAGATACATAATAACATTCCCTATCCTCCTTGTAAGTGCTTTCTTTTGATTTGCCAAATGTTTTTTGGGAATCTGAGAAGAAAAATGACAGTAAGCAGAAGAAAACCCAGACAGACATGTAGAGAACATGGAGACCCCAAACAGACAACAACCAGGCACAGGATTGGAACCCATGAAGCTCTGTCTGTAAGGCCACTTTGAGAACCATTGGACCTCCTCCAACATTCCCTAATTTGTGAAAAATACACTTTAAATATTTGCATATTTTGTTAAGCACTCTCATTTAGAAATCTTTCATTCTGGGCCATTTATTTGCTTTTATGCTTTTTCATCCCAGCTATACGTCAACACAATTCAATTTATTTTGCATAATTCTCTTCACACTCTACAGTACAATCTCAAAATCCTTGAATTCTACGTAACACTTAGACCTTTGTGTGATGGCCCGAGTTGACCGCAGTTGCCATGTACATCTTGAACCCCGGAACATCAATAGTCATGATCAGGATGAGCCAGTCAATCAGCACATCAGACACAGCAAGAGTAAGGTGCAAATGTGCAAGCGCTTTTATTCAAATAAAGTATAAACAGTGCAGTTCAATCTCCCATAATAAATGCGCAATAAATAATCCAAAAAAATGGTGCCGATCATGAGGGATAAAACAAGAGGTTTATTTAAAAATCTGGTCATTGAAAAAACAACCTGAAGGTCAGAGATCTTTTCTTTCTGTGAAGCTCTGTTCCTTCTTTTGTCAATGAATACTCACCTAAATCAGCAATCCAGCCATCCAACACTTGTCTCATTCGGCACTATAATGGTCGAAAGCTCGTTGGACTCCGGGCTACCTTCCTTTGTGGCCATTGACACTCACCTCAGTAAGTGATCCATCGTCCCTGAGCTTGACTCCTTCTGTACTCTAGCTATCATTGGCCAAAAAACTCTGGGCCCACAAGCACTTGCCTCCATCGGCGTGCTAGCACTCCTTCTCAATCAATCTTTGCTCTTTACCCACACTTGTTGACTGCTCTGCTCCAGCAATCACCAAACAAGTGGCGCAATATGTCCAAACTCATCAACTCCTATTCTATTCCATTTGTTTTTCTTCCCATCACATTATTTCTGCTCCATTTTATTCTAACATAATGCACAACTGGTGCACCCAATTGCCATGCTGTTGCCAGCTGGCAGTCATTAATTAATGTGCGCAAGTGCGCATCCTGCACCAACACAAACTAAAAATTGGGTGTGCCATCACCTTCTTTTTCTTCTTCTTTCGGCTGCTCCCATTAGGGGTCGCCTCAGCGGATCATCTTCTTCTATATCTTCCTGTCATCTGCATCTTGTTCTGTCACACCCATCACCTGCATGGCCTCTATCACCACATCCGTAAACCTTCTCTTAGGCCTTCCTCTTCTCCTCTTCCCTGGCAGCTCCATCCTTAACATCCTTCTCCCAATATACCCAGCATCTCTCCTCTGCACATGTCCAAACCAACACAATCTCGCCTCTCTGACTTTGTCTCCCAACCGTCCAACCTGAGCAGACCCTCTAATGTACTCATTTCTAATCCTGTCCATCCTTTTCACACCCAGTGCAAATCTTAGCATCTTTAACTCTGCCACCTCCAGCTCTGTCTCCTGCTTTCTTGTCAGTGCCACCGTCTCCAACCCATATAACACAGCTGGTCTCACTACCGTCCTGCAGACCTTCCCTTTCACTCTTGCTGATATCCGTCTGTCACAAATCACTCCTGACACTCTTCTCCACCCATTCCACCCTGTCTGCAGTCTCTTCTTCACCTCTATTCCACAATCCCCATTACTCTGTACTGTTGATACAATAATTAAAACCATTAACATCCTTCATGCACTGTTTTTTTTTTAAACTTGTGCTATCACAAATCTCTGTCTAATAACTCTGGTCCTTGAACCAAAGTGTCTTACGAAACACACTTTAGTGAGGGTATGACTTTCTCATCCCCTAGTGCTGTGTATGACTGTCTTTTGTGCTTAGAGTGAATGACTTGTGAAGGACATGAAGTCCAAGTCATTCCTTAACGTTTGTGATTCTCACAGCTGCTGATTCCACATATGTGTAGTAGTTTGTTCCTGCAAGTCCTGAGAAGTTACAACCTGTTGTTTGTAGTTCTTCATCAGCACCTAAATTGTGTATGCAGATGGCACTGCTGTTCTTCTTGTTCTGCTTTATGAACCATGGCTCAATGGCTCAGTATTCAAGCTGACCTCTCAGTTTGGTATGTGTTGCACTCTCGCACTGTCTCATTGTTTCTCATTTGTCGTCAGTGACATGACTCCCACTTTTGGCTTTGTGCTGAGCTGAGGTTGCGGATCGTGTTGTTTTTTTGTGACATTACAGCGAGTAGTTGAAGTGTGTCTGATTGGCCTGTCCAATGTTCCTGACTGTCAGCAGATATCGCTGATTTTCTTCTCCTGTGAGCCATGCTGCATGTGTGCACAGCTGTTTTTTTCCACATTGCTGTGTCACCGCTTGCCATGAGAAATACTCAAAGCCCAATTACTTGGCAGAATTCATGAGACATGTTACACGTATCACGACATAAGGTCTGAATTAAAACCAAGAGCAAAGTTCA